>CM038220.1:129253090-129708090 GCA_021442155.1 Cymbidium sinense | reverse complement strand
TATTTAATTATTAATGCATATATACTTATTTATTAATTTATTTATCTCTCTCTCTCTCTTTGCCTGCTACCAAAAAACACGAAAATTAAAAAAAAAAATTTTGACAGACGATCCGACGTTGAAAATCATGTGTACTAATTGTCATGACGACTACGCTATTTTCTTAAAAAAAAAATTTTTATGCCTAAACGTCTAATTAAGATTAATATTATGCCTATTTTAAAAATTTTGTCTTAAACTTATAGATATGATAATGCAACTCTAATCAGTTAAATGTAATATTTGTGATAAGCACAAAGAATACAGCGTGTAAGGCTTGTCCTCTGAACTCTTATTTATGAGTTTTTATCTAAATTTCATGATTGTATGTGAGTGATTAAAAAGAATTATTTTGCTAGACTTTATTTAAGCAAAAGACATATTCATGAAGTTCCAGACTTTACTGGAGCTTAGGCCATAGTCCTAGTGCCCAGACACCCAAAGCTGGTGTCAAGTTGCCCACATCACATCAAATTTTTGGCATCGTTGTTGGGATTGCAACCCCAATCTTATTTTTTACTCATTCACTTTTTTTTTTTTTTTTTTTGTAAATGGGCTTTTGTGCATATAGGAGAGGTCTGGCCATTAATAATTACTAGTGGCCATATGAATGGAATATATCAATGAAGCATGTAGCTGCATTTCAAAAGTTATATGTTATTGTAACCCTCAAAGCACAAGTTACTTTACTAGAAAACCAAACCAAAACTTTCATAACATGTGTGAGGCACTCCCATCTTTCATTATAGTCATTATGAAGGAGGTCATAATAATTTGACATATGATCTTTACTTGTTGGGCATGTACAATCCAAAATGGGGGATCCACCCAAATTTTTTGTGGGAGAATACACAAGGAGATCAATATATTGGTTGTATTTAACAACCACATAACAAATGTTATCAATAACCAAGCTTCCATCAACCAAAGGCAGAAAAGCTATCTTTGAAGGAGATATTGGAACAATATATTGTTGATACTTATCAATGTTGCAATGAAATGACAAGAGACATCCTTTAAGAATATATAATTCCATCTAGGGAAATTGGCATAAAAATTATCTCAAGAACAAATTAATGATCTTTCTAATGATAACAAAGTCAACCTAATGGAGCATGCCAAAAAATAATACTACAAAGTAATAATTAGTTAGAAGACTATGTGGGCCAGGAGAGGTCTAAACTTATGAATACAAATTCAGATGAGCTTGTGGGCCATGAGAGTCCTGAGACCATAAAAATTGAAAAGAAAGAACTTGAGGGCTAAGAGAGGCCAAATACTATAGAAGTTGAAATAGAGGAGTGAATAGACCAATAAAACCTTAAACAAATATCTATTAAAGATGAAGAGAAATAACAACATGAAGAGAAGAGTTGCATGCTACAAATAACAAGCCATATTAAGTAGCCAATGCCTACAGTGAGAGCAATAGAGGACTACCATAAAAAAATTGAGGAGAATAAACAAAAAAAAGAGAAAGAAGCAAAGGCCTATAAACTCTGAAGGAAAAGAAGCATTAACCTACAACTCAAGGAAATTGGAAGAAGTATAAGTAAGAATGGATGCTCAAATCTATGTTACAAGATCATTTGAAAGAAGCAATTGGTTTAAATCATTTACTATAATCCATATTATTGGGTTAATGTACAAGTAGATGAGTTGCATCTCAATGAGGACTTTAAATCAAGCACTTGTTAGAAGCATGACTATGAAGAGGAAGAAGAAAGGGGTGGTGGGGTGGTTAGGCAATTGGGCAGCATGGGGGAGGGATAATATATATTTTTACATGTATTTTAGTATATTATTGTTACTAGGAAGATCTTGTTTCATTATTTCTACTATTTGCATCATGTTTGTTTTAAACCTATGTTTGGATTGTAGTATTTGTTAGTTTTATCCTATATTAATATTGTTAAAAATTTTGGAGAGAGGATGAGGGTAAGACTTAAATAATTTTTATCTAATTATAATGTGATCTATGCTATGAAATTTTTTTTTTTTTACTTTGGACAAATGTGAAGTCATGAACCGAGATTTCTATTGCAATACTATTAGGTTATTTACCAAGATGAAATGGTCTACTTGAATTGCATATTGTATAATTAAATGTACTAGTCTATAATACTATCAATCATATTTTTTTGTAACTTTATATGATGCATATAAAAATAGGATAAGAAAAGTAGGAGCTAAGTAGTCGGTAAGCTCTAAAAGTCATTACATAGTTTGAATTTTCTTATTTGGTTTTATATATAAATAACCATAAGTAGTAAGGGATGGATAGAGAAAATAGGACAATGAGTTGCATGTTGTAGTGATTAAGAATGTGAGGACAACATATAGATCTTGGGAGTTCATATTTATGTGATTGAATATGGCATCAATGATAATACTACTTTAAAATATAGAAATAATGCCAAAATGGATTCAATCAATTAATAAAAAACTCCTAAACCTGATGGATCTATGTGTAATAGAGATTTTTCTCTCGTCTTATATGGGCCTAGTAAGACATGATTTTTTTTATAAACTAGGTTGCATGTTCTCTATAAAGTCAAATATTTATAATTACTTGCATCTTAAGAAAAGAACCTCTTTAAGAAAAATTTCTATTAAAGTAGTCAGCTATTATCTCTGTAGATTTTAAAGTTTTAGTCAAGATTATTTAACTTGCAAGTCAATCTGGATAGATCAAGTGGAACAATTCTTTTTTAAGAAGTGAAGAAGTGAAGACTCTTGATTTCATAAGCCCCATGATTTTATTATTTAATTTTGATGATAACAAATATATAATTGGATGGTGTTGATTATTTATTTTAAGTGTCTTAGAAAATTTATCAAACTCTATTTTGTTATCTTGGGAAAGTGAAATCAACTTGAACTTGGGCAGTTTGAAAATTTTCTTAAGAATAATATGGTAAAATAAATAAAACTCTCAAAAATGAAAGATAATCGGGAAAATATTTTTATCTAATTTATTTTAATTTTAAAAATATTAAAATAAATTACATGTATTTTAGTATATTATTGTTACTAGAAGATCTTGTTTCATTATTTCTACTATTTGCATCATGTTTGTTTTAAACCTATGTTTGGATTGTAGTATTTGTTAGTTTTATCTTATATTAATATTGTTAAAAATTTTGGAGAGAGGATGAGGGTAAGACTTAAATAATTTTTTATCTAATTATAATGTGATCTATGCTATGAAATTTTTTTTACTTTTGGACAAATGTGAAGTCATGAAACTGAGATTTCTATTGCAATACTATTAGGTTATTTACCAAGATGAAATGGTCTACTTGAATTGCATATTGTATAATTAAATGTACTAGTCTATAATACTATCAATCATATTTTTTGTAACTTTATATGATGCATATAAAAATAGGATAAGAAAAGTAGGAGCTAAGTAGTGGGTAAGCTCTAAAAGTCATTACATAATTTGAATTTTCTTATTTGGTTTTATATATAAATAACCATAAGTAGTAAGGGATGGATAGAGAAAATAGGACAATGAGTTGCATGTTGTAGTGATTAAGAATGTGAGGGCAACATATAGATCTTGGGAGTTCATATTTATGTGATTGAATATGGAATCAATGAATAATACTACTTCAAAATATAGAAATAATGCCAAAATGGATTCAATCAATTAATAAAGAACTCCTAAACCTGATGGATCTATGTGTACTAGAGATTTTTCTCTCGTCTTATATGGGCCTAGTAAGACATGATTTATTTTATAAACTAGGTTGCATGTTCTCTATAAAGTCAAATATTTATAATTACTTGCATCTTAAGAAAAGAAACTCTTTAAGAAAAATTTCTATTAAAGTAGTCAGCTATTATCTCTGTAGATTTTAAAGTTTTAGTCAAGATTATTTAACTTGCAAGTCAATCTGGATAGATCAAGTGGAACAATTCTTTTTTAAGAAGTGAAGAAGTGAAGACTCTTGACTTCATAAGGCCCATGATTTAATTATTTAATTTTGATGATAACAAATATATAATTGGATGGTGTTGATTATTTATTTTAAGTGTCTTAGAAAATTTATCAAACTCTATTTTATTATCTTGGGAAAGTGAAATCAACTTGAACTTGGGTAGTTTGAAAATTTTCTTAAGAATAATATGGTAAAATAAATAAAACTCTCAAAAATGAAAGATAATCAGAAAAATATTTTTATCTAATTTATTTTAATTTTAAAAATATTTTTACCAAATTTAATTTGCATTATTTTTAATTTTCATGAAATTATCTTATTTGGATAATTTGATCACTTGCATTGATTTAACCCTTATTCATTGCATATAAATCATTTCATCATTGTATTTTTCTTTTTCTTATACTTTGAAGTTGTTGAGATTGTATTTGCTTATGTAGGATAGTACATGCTTTGTTTGGGTTTGTGCTTGGCTAGTGCAAGAAAGTACATTATTTGGGATTGTACTTGTCTAGTATAGGAAAGTATGGTGTTTGGAGTGCACTTGCTTAGAGTAGGTGAGTGTAAGAGATATTTTATAATCTTATTGATTTAGTGACTTCCTAGCATAGGTTGCTAGTATGAATGTAAGGTGGTTTTTTTTTTGGGTGCGATTAAACCACGTAAAAAATTTTATGCCTCTTATCTCTATATTTTTCTACACTATCTTTATTATTATTATGATATAATCAATATTCAAGCTTCTTTCTCATTAACTTTATATAAAAATTAATAACTAAAATTTAACTTAAATTTTTTTAAAATATCTAATTCACCCTCCTCTTGGGTACCATAGCCTCTTAACAAGGATTTATTCTTGTAGTTAGAGAGAAATAGGTAGTCTCAGTCCATAGAACTAAATGTGCTTCTAGCATAAACCAAAAGCTTAAATTAATTTAGCAAGAAAGATTTGATACTTATTGTTTCACTCCTATTATGGAGTATGTATCTATCTCGACTATTCTAGACTTATAACTCACTTTTATAGATTGCTAGCTAACACCTCCTATGCTATAAAACCACATAACCAGTCTTATAAAATACAAGATACCTAGGCTATTGATCATTAAAAATGGAAATCTAAGTAAATAAACTCATTCTTTAAGTTTAAGATTAGGGCAAATATAATATGATGATAACTAATGTAATAATTTTCAATTTTTTATATATTTTTAGACACTAGGTTTGTTTAACAAACTTGAGTAGCAATTATGCTTACACTCAAGCAATATTAAAAATAGTTATGGGCTAAATCAGGAAGGGAGGACATACTTCTTGAAGAATATGCTCATCATTACTAGTAAATGGCCTTTATATGCAATGAGTGGTCTCATAAAAGATAGTAAAATAATATGTTTTATGGTTTTTCAACTTAGGTTTTCTAGTGGGTTTTATTGATTAATGGCTAGAGCTTTAGAGGTGATTGATTATGAGTTGTATTAATTTAGGTTATGAGTTTATTAGATTTAGTTAGGTAAAAAGTTTACTTTCCTAAGGGCCTAACAAAAATTTTGGCTTACACAAATGACAAAAATTACATCACCAAATAAAAAAAACCTAAAGAAAATCATGTAGTTCTAGCACATAGCACAAAATAAACATTACACCAAATAACTTAATTAATATGAAAGGCTAGTACAATCAAGTTCCATTATACACTCTTAAAGAAAAAAAAAGGGTAGCCAATCTCTACCCTTATACAACCAGATCAAGAACTAAGAAAAGTATTTTATAAGGGCATTCATGTCTTCATTTTCATGGTGTAAGTACTTCAGGCTTCACAATGCCTCTTAAATCTAAATCTTCTACCCACTAGTTATCCTAAACCTCATAGATCTAACTATTTCTTGTTACAAATTATATTTAAAATTCGAAAAATAAAACACTAACTAAACCTATAAAATAGAGGTTAGTTAAAACAAACACAAAATGATGCACTTATATTTTATACTTTTGGGCTTAGCAGTAGCAGGTGCCAAGCCAACTTGTCCTAATGAGTTATGTTTAAAGAGACTAAAGCAAATAACATCTGCAAACAAATAATGTTAGTTTTGGCTTTATTAAGTGGCCTCTTATTATTAAGCATATCCCCCTACAGAAAATAATATTAGTCTAATAAATAATACTCTAACATTTAATCTATAGGAAAAAAAATTCTAACATTCAATCTAAAATAATACACTACAAAATAAAAAAGCAAGAATACATCATAATCAAACACTATTATGACTAAGTTTTGGGTCGGTGGCCTAGCAATCTAACACGTGTAAAGGTTAATGTGGTGAGTTAGAGCTAGGCTTAATGTTTAAGTTGTAGTTTGGAAGTGAAATTTAATTTAGTACTATTAAACGATTTTAATTCAAATGATAAATGATTTATTGATGAATCTCAAGTTATGATTTAATTTAGATTTAAATTTGATTTAATGTTTTAAATAATGTGAGAAGTGGGTTCCACTTGGGGTAGGGTCCACTTTTCCTTACACTATGGTTTTAATAAAGTCTAAATTAAATAATTTTTATGGATTTTAATTAATTTAATTAATAATGCTTTATTTTGATTATCATTTAGATTAGGACTTTTAATTTTAATTTAAGTTCAAATGATCTTATAATTTTATGAGATGTGTCTAAAAGTTAGAAAGACATCTTAGAGAACACTTCATGATATTTTAATTAACTAAAAATTACTAATAATTTAATATTGTTTGTTAATTAAATTAAAAAAAATTCTGAACTAATGTTAAAGCACTTCTCAAATTTATGAAAATATTCTCTAGAGTTGGGGAACTTTAAAGAAATATCTCATAAAAATTTTATGAATATTTTAAATTAATTTAAATTTATTATAATTATTATATTATTTATGATCCATTAAATATTTAATTAAAAATTAATTTGCAAAATTATAAAACTTTTAAAGTGTGATAGAAATATAGTCTTAATACTCTCATAAAAATTTTACATCATTTGGAGTTTAGAATGATGAAATTTAGTTGAGTATTTAATTTAATTGAGTATTTAAACTTTAGAAACTATTTTGATAGTCAAAATAGGTTGTTTTTTTGTCTTCCCTATTAATGTGAGTTTATAATAAAATTTAGTAATTTTTATAGATTTTTTATTTATTATAAAACTTTTTAAGTTAGATGAAAAATAATGTAATTTTTATATCAAAGTAAATATTATTCATTTGAAGTTTGTTTTGACTAACCTAATCAGCTCCATGTCAAATGAAGTTATTTTATAATGTTAAAGGGGACCTTAGGAACATTCCATAAGAATTTGATGAACTTTTAAATTTATTTATTATTTAATAATTTTCATTTAGTTATTTCTTAAGAAAATGCATGAATACTATTAAAATAATTTAGTAAATATTCCGAACTATCTCCTCTGACTTAGAACAATAAAATGGATACTTTGAATGGTTCATAAGTTTCTTTTCATAATATACAATTTGATAAATTTTAAATACTTTTTAAATGAATATTTATAATTATAATTTAAAAATATGTTATATCAAGTCAAAATTTTATAAAAATATTTTTATGTGTTCCCACTAGTCTTTAGGACTATCCATGAAATTTCTAAGACACTTAAGCCTAACTTAAATTATTTATGAAATTTTTAGATTATAGGTGAATTAATTAATTAATTAAAATGTATAATTAGGCCTAATTGTAGTTATTAATGCATCTAATGATGATTAAATGTGTTTAAAATTTTTATTATGATTCGCTCTCTTTATTAATTGATTTAGACCCTTAGAAATACAATTTTTATAATTTTTAAATTATTAAAATTAATTTATTAAGTTGTTAAACTAATTAGTTTAATAACTCAAAAATCACATGTCCAAAAATTTTGAAACAAATCACAAAGCTAAATAATAAAATGAAAAACATATCCTAAGAGTTTTAAAAAGAATTCTTCTCATGATTTATTTTTGGCAAGTTCTAAGTTGGTTGTCGACTACCAAATAGAACCGTCTAGTAGTGTGAGATGATCATTTGACTAAATTGTTTACTAGTCACTAGCTGATTCTCAATTATGAATCCATTAAAGGAGTCCAAATAAAAGTACTCTATAATATTCCATGACTAAGGGTTCCTAAATATGATGATACTAGTTGAGTCTAGTAGTCAAAACTCAATATTTTAAAATCAAAACATCTTGACAACATTTATGCAACATATTTTTGATATACCATAAATGTTGGAGGTCCTTTACTAACCTAACAAATAAGGATAGCCTTAGTAAATCCTACAAATGAACCATTGTAAGATATTTATTTATCTTTGACTTTGGCTAGCCTCAGGATAGACCTCTTTCATAACTTAGGTTAGTCATTTCTTAGTGGATATGCCCCTAGTTGATATGATAAATAAATTTAAGTAATCCATATATCTCATTAATTTAATTATTTATATAATTAATCGTAAGCCTCCAAGGATAGGCTTGACCATCTTCAAAATTACTTTGAAAATTTGATTCATGGTTGAGTTAAAGGTACTTGCATAACCTTATCCTATTGAAGTCCTTACCAAGTGCCTTGATGGCCAATCACCCTAGATATTGAACTTTGATATATTCCTAGTATGATCATGCATAAATTAACCATTAAAACCATTTAATACATGTTTGGGTCAACTATAAGGTAAAGAGAGTCAACTAGATTTCAAAACTCAAATTAAGGTTAAGTCATATTAATTTTAAATTTCTCACTAAAATTGATCAATAATTGACTTCATATACAAAAATTATCTTAATGTTGATATTTGATCTTTTAATTGGGCTAATTGCACCCAACTTGTTTGACACAAATTGATATACTACAACTAAACTAGCCTTAACCATCTAATTAGTTAGACTAATTTGACATGTATATTCCCCTAAGTGTGTAAAAATATTATTATTAAGGTAAATATCCCTTTAGTCCAAGTATAATTTGCTAAATGATGTCCTTTTACTCATTAAGGCTAACACCCTTCTTTGGCGGTTGATTGAACCAAGATAATCATGATATCTTATCAAGTCATTAGAAGTAATTGTAGTCAAGAATTTCATTGACAAATTCTTAGTTCAACTCACATTGATTTGACTTGTTAAAGATGGCCAATTTGACCAAATAGGCCAATATGGTTCCTTTAGGACCCAAATAAGAATACCCATGTTTGTGATGATATTAGTCATGTTAAATGATTGATTTACTTAATTCTCTTAAAAATAATTATATTCATAAACCTTAAGAGTAATTCTCTAGTTCAACCCAAGCTAATTTAACCACTCTTAGTTGTTCAGATTGACTAAGTGACCCAAGGTGCACCATGTGGGCCAACTAAAAGAATTTTGTGGGCTTGATGGAAATTTATTTTTTCATGATTATCCATAAGTTTTAGTTTCTCTCTTGTCTTTAGTGGACTACATTCTAGCTAGCTTAACATAGATAAATATCTATTAAAAGGGTAATTTTAGAGGTTTCTTGCAAACTAATAAAAATGGCCATTTTCACCTTAACAAGGCCCTTGAACTCTGCTAACCAATTGCCAACAATAGAACTAAGAGTTCCACTTGGTAGGACACAACATTTAATAATTGTTTAACTATGATTAAGTCATAATAAGCTTAACCAAATGGACATTAAATGGCTCTGCCTCTCCTATTATAAGAAGTGGAAAAATTTCATCCTCCCTAACTTGGGAAAAGAAGTTTGAGCCATTTCTCATTCATCATAACCCCTCCCTCATGAAGCTCAACCACCAACACAACTGATTAAAGAGTGGTCGACCTAGTGATCTAAGCTATTTTAGGATAATTCTTGTTAGGGTTCTTCTAAATTCCACCCACTGAAGCTTTTTTGAATAAAAATTTATACATATTCCAAGCTCTAACTAAATCTTATCCCTCTTCTTAGCTTGGTCTTCCTCATGGAGTAAGTCAAGGCAGTTAGAGTTAAAAATATGGGCTCATAACCCACACTCTCCTAAAGCTATTCCAATTAAATTCACTTCAATTAATCCATTACAAAGAAAAAACTCGCTTTGGTTCATGAGACAACCTTAGCATTTTAAAAGAGGAAGATGAAATCAAAGTTGTTGGTCCGAGACTAATAGATCTGATTTGTTTGTGCCATGGGTTGGTCTAAATTATATATATACTTTTTTTAAGAATTTTTCTTAGATTTTTGCTCAAGATAAACCCTGATGACAAGCTACTAAAATTTATCTTAGATTGTTATTAGATGAAAAATCTAGAAAAAATGGTGTTGGTCAAAATTCATGCAATTTATATTTATAAAAAAAAGTCAATTATTCAATATTTTATCTATTTCATACCCTAAATAGATTAAAGAAAGTTCTCAGATTCATTAAGAAGTTTCTAAGTAGATTTACAAATATCTCATAATAAAATACAAGGTCACTAAATTTAATTGTAAAAGTTATCATTTTTCTAAGTAAAAAAATTATTATTTAAAAATTGTAATATTTAAATATAATTCTATAAAATTTAAAGTTTTAATAAATACATCTAACATACTTCTACACTTCTATAAAACTTATTAGAATATTTAAAAATTATTTAGCTCATTGAAATAATTTAAAATAGAGAGTTTTGTTATTTTAAAATTTTTAAAAATACTTAATAAATTTTAAAATTTTAAAATATATTACAAAGAGTTCTCTAAGTTTAGCGATGCCTCCTTAAATTTTCTAAAATTTTAAACTATTCTTAATTTGTCCTAATTTATTAAGAAATATTTAATGAATTTTATTATTTTTAATAATAAAATAATCCATTTTCATATTTATTTAATTATTAAAATAAATTAAATATTTTCAAATTTTGTAAATTATTTATTTAGATATATTATCATAATTAACAAAAAATTACAATACAAGAAAAATTATTATTGTTATTGTTATTATTATGATAATAATCATAATAAATATATATTTAATTTATTTAGATAATTACTAAAATTAGATAATTTTGATCCCCAACTTTTAATTGAAAGCATAAAGGAATAATTTTACTTCCATATTAGGTTGGGCTTTGTAGAACACTACAATAGTATGCTTGCACTCATTGATTAGTTTCACACATTAGAGTAGAAGACATGCAATTCATAATAATAATTCTTGACTTAATTTATTTGATTTTAATTTCATTTTTTACTTATGGAGTTGATTATACCAATTGACTCTATCTACACTAATATTTATGCACACAAGTTGGGTTCCTAAGCATATTGCACCTTAGTGAGGAACCCAAATTCTAAGATTACCATGCATTACATCTTAGTTTTATTTACATTTTGAACTATTTCAATAACATGCATATTTCAATGTCGTGCATATTAGTCCTTTTCTTTGAGTTAATTTTACAGCTTAGTATTACATTCTTTATCAAGTTTCTGGAACTTTATTAAACTAAGTATATTTACCCATGTTGGTTTATTATCCTAGACCAATAACCTACTTATCTATCAGTTATGCTTGCTCGACTAAGAAAAAAATAATTAAACATGTGAGTTCAAAATTTTATATGCATTATTCCTTTATACAAGTAAAGTTGTCGACAAGAATACCTACATATGTGGTATTTCTTTACCTTGACTCTATGAGATCTTAAATTTGATGTTGAGAAGCTTGTGATCAAACACCTCATTGTACAAAGAACTTTATATCTTGATATTTGATGATTGTTGACCTCACTTTTGGAGTGAGGATTGATCACTTCCATCATAGGTCTAGTTTCTTCTAGACACTTAGGTTTATTTTGGTGCTAGGACACTTATAGTAATTAAAAGAATACTAAACCAAGGCCTAGACACTTGTAGGGCATGACCTTAGGCCTAGAGCTTATCTTAGGACAAGTGGGCTTCACCTAGCCTAGGGTCTAAACCGACACTCATACCCATCACTTCATTTAAACCCAAACTCATATGGTTGAAACCAAACCAACCCAAACTCATTTGAATTCAATTGATCTTGATTGAATTTGGTTTCCAATTCAAGTCCAAGCCAAATTAACTTAAATCTTAACCCAAGTTAACCCACTTCAATCATATAACTCCATTAAAACCAATTCAAGTAAACCAAACTCAATTTAATCCTCTCATTCATTCTAACTATCCAATGGATTATTTCAAGTTATTCCAACACTTGCAATCAAGCCAATTAAATCAATTAGACTTAATTATCCCATTTAGCCCATTGGACCTAAAAGGTTCAAATGAGCTAAAACCCAATTAAACTCAAATAAATTAGTCAAAGCCACCAATCAACTCCAAATTCATCATTGAATATATTCCAACCATCCATAGCCTCAATTGGCACAAATTGACTTGACCAAATCTTTTAATCCAAAGTGACCTAAAAGCCTAATTTGAACAAACTTCAATCAAATTCCATTGGATCAAACCAAGCTATCCAATTTATTCATTAATGATTGTAGGTCACTATTGAACACTCCACTACAATCAATTGGACCTAACCAAGCAAATTTAGTCCCTTAACCCAGATTGACCCAAAGTGACTTGAAAGGCCAAATTGAGCCAAATCAAGTTCTAAGCCAAATTAAATGCAATCAATGACTCTTATCAACCATAAATTGAATATTAAACACGACTCAACTATCAATTGAAGCTAGTTGAACCTAACCAAGCCAATTTAGCCTCTTGACCCAAGTTGACCCAATTTGACCTAAAGCGCCAAATTGGGCCAAATTAAATCCTAAATGAAATAGGTTGAAACCAATGCTTCTAATCAATCACCAATTAGATATTAGATAAGATATAACCTTTAATTAGATCCAATTTGGTCAACTCAACCCAATCGACCTACTTAGCCTGATTTGACCTAAATGATCAAATCAAATCAAATCACTCCCTAATCCAAATCAATTCAAACCAACTCATCCAATAAATCATTAATGATTAATTGGACATGGACCCATGATCAAGCCAATTTGGCCAATTTGGTCAGATTATTCAACATGATTCATTTTACCCAAATTGAATCATATAAACCAAATCCAAATCTAATCCAAATTGAACCAAATCAATTGCACTAACTCATTCCAAATGACTAATTAAACTTAACCAAACTCCAACTTCGACCCAATTTGGTCAAAATGATTAACTTAGCTCAATTGAACCCATTTGAAATACATCAACAAAATTGAGCCAAGCCCAACCAAATCAAGTTTAAAGCCAACCAAACTTGACATGCCTCATCCTTGGGTCACCATGAGCTTGCCCATGTGGGCCCAACCCATGGTGAATCATAGTTAGGTCAAACCATTTGAACCAAGCCCTCCAAATGGGATAAAATCCCCATTTATAAGGGCTCTACAACTCACCGCTCCTTGGCAGCCATCTTTGCCTTTTTAAGATAGAGGGCCACTAACCAACCTAACTCAAGGCTGTTGGGTTCAGCCTTTGGCCAAGAGAGGGTGAGTTTATCCATGGGTAATCATTGGTCCACCTAAGGAGAAGTGTGCATTCCATGGTAGCCCACTACACTTCTTCAACCTCACACGCACATCCACCTAAGCAGTTCCCTGCCACCTTCGACCACCTACTCTGGCCGGATGACTATTAAAGGTTGAGCAAATCTCAACCCTTGGTTTAGTTGGGGAGGAGAGTATACTTTTCCCCATTCATTCAAACTATCCACAAATCTTCCCTAGAGGATTTCGAGCAGTCTCCAAGCATTCCCTGAGCTCTACATACACCCCATCACCGGTGAGACAAAGCTCCACCCAAAACTGAGAGCCCTGTCCATCCAACCTCATCAAAAACTCCATGAAATTTAAATGAACTCTTTTCACACATTCCCTAAGCCTCAATGAAGAAAATGAATGGATTTTAGATCGATTTAACCATCGAAAGGAATCCTTAGACCAACTCCAAAAACTTTCGTAGTGATGTTTGGTCCATAGACTGATCGACGGGGAGGTAGCTTGAGATCTTCTCAACTGGACTTCGTCTCTTCAAGATGAAGCTATTTTTGTTGACGGACTGCCAGTCTCTAGCTCCGACGAGGTAAAAATCTAGCAACTGTAGATTTGTCCACTATGTGCTGGTCTTTTTTGAAATGAAATGTAGTTTTATGTAATTTCCACCATAGGATCTCCTTAGATCTTTTCTCTTACCATTTTGGATTCGATTCTGCCATCAAATGAGCTTCAAAGAGCTCAGATCGAGTGATGGAAGGTGGACGGTGTCCATTTTCTAGCTCTCGTGAGATGATGGATCACTGACCATTCATTTTGCATTATTAGAATGGACGATTATGATTAATCGCTCTAGAAATCTCGAGTTAATCCCTTCATAATCACGGGATTAATCTCAGCGATCCGATCTGATGATGGATGGCAAAAATATCCATATATTGAGTAGGTGGTCATCATTTTAAATAGCTAATACCATGGTGCTACATGGAAAGCGTTGTCGTGTCAGTGTCTACGGGGCACCAATGGTTTAAAATAATTTAATTAGGTTTAAAAATGTAATTAAATAGCTAGAACTTCAAAAAATCATAACTAATTATAGAAAAGTAAAAAAATATAAATAAACCCATTTTGGAAAGCTTAGACAGAGGAGAACTTAATAAAAATAAAATCTCTAATTAATATTTAATGAACAATGCTTAATTAAAGTTTGAAGTTTAGGCTAATTAACTTCACTAAGGCCAAATTACATGGCTAATTAATTCCAAATTTGGCATTTTGATTTTAGGGGATGTCCTTTGCCTCCTATATTTTTTTTTGGAGTTATTTGTCAAGTGGTTTAGGGAATTCCAAATTTTTAATATAAATTACCTATTTTAATTGATTTAATATTTATTAAAATTTATGAACAGTAAAATTAAGTAATTAATGTTAATTAATTAATATAAATAGGGTAACATGAGAATTAAATAGGACCTCCCTTTCTTAATTGCTTCCAAGTGTATTCTCTTGAAGGGTTTAATTAATATGTTTAGTAATTAAGGGTAAAATAGGAGAAATTAATAGTGAAATGTAAATGAAATCAATTTAAGTAACTCAAGTGCAATCCATTAATCCCTTTATGTATTTAATAACATAAAGTTGTTAAAGAAATTATGATTTTCCTATTGGTATGGGAAAATCATAAGAATATTTATCTTAAATATTTTACTTCTTTAATTTAATTAATTCTTAAGCATGAGGTTAATTGCATTAGATCTCTTTAGGTGCATTACAAATATTACTTTTCCAAAGCATATCATTGAAGGCTAATGTTTAGGTGATTAATTAAATCAAAGAAGCTTAGGAAGGGTTATCAAATTGATATAATTAATAGATTGAACTTAATTAATCTATAAAATACATTTAATTTTCTCTCTTTAACATATTAAATAACCAACATGGGATGAGGTGAATTCTAAGTATTGCTTTCTCCACTTTAGGTTTCAACAACTTGATTGTTAAAATTAAACATTGAATAAACTTTGATTAGACTTAAGAGATGTTTATCTAATTTGATTGTTCTTAGGTTCTAATGGAATCAAGCATGTTGTATGGTGATATTCAATTAATTCCTTTCAATTATTATAAATTTTCATGTTATGTGCTTCATGTATTCATGTTTTAAAGTTAAAAGAATATGATTGCATTTAAATTGCATGAGTTGGACAAATATTATTATATGGTGTGGTTATTATGATTAGTAAATCTCAAACTATTTTGAAGCTATATGTTAAATATAAATTTTAAATCAATGCTTATTATAAATAACTAATTATGTTCAAAAGAAATGTTCATTTACTTGTAATCAAAAGATGGCAATTGATGATTTTATTCCTATGCTCATACTTATGTATTCATGTAGTTGAATTGACAAGTATATAGTTTGATATCCCAAGAATATGATGCTTTAAGTAGTTCCAAAGAGGTCTTAGATAATCTCACTTCTTTGGTTTAACAATGGCACACACTTGCTTAATTTTATTAACATGTGTGCATATATTAGGACATAAAGTAAAACCCTTTTATTTTTGCCACTAAGCTTTACAGAAATAAAAGATATTATATACAACCTTTGCATGATTTTATTTCTATGTTTATGTATATGCTTATGTGTATTTGAATTGACATGCATTTAGTTTGGACATCTCAGGAATACAATGCTTTAAGTAGTCCTAAGGAGGTCTTAGATAATCTTACTTCTCTGGTATAATAATGACACGTACTTGCTTAAATTCTTTATACATATTTACATATGCTTAACTATTGAGATGAAATTCCATTTTCTGTCAAATCCATTCATCAACATTCATTAAGTGTACACGAATAAGAGTACATTACATGTATATATATGTACTAAATCAAATATTAAAGAAAATAAAAAGGAAATAATTTGGATGTTATTGCTAATGAAATAGAGTAGTGGAGTATTATTCATGTGATGGTGATTGTTGACCTTACTTTGGGAGTGAGCTCTCAACTTCCTCATCATAGATCTAGAACTCTTGTAGACACAAAGATCTCATTAATCTTAAGACACTTCTAGTGATTAGGTAAACACTTAACCTAAGCTTAGAGACTTAAAAAAATTAGCCATAAGAATAGGTTATGCCATAGGGACTTAGGAAGACTTGCCTACCCTATGGCTTAAACCCAATCCACGCTTCCTTCCTCAAACTAAATCTCAAATTCAAATCCAAATCATAAATCAAATTCCAAATCAAATCCAACTCTAAATGATTGGAACCCAAAATCAAATTAAAATTTCAAATCCTAAGCCACATGAACCACCTTCACGTGCTTAGCCAAAAATCCCTTTAAACAAAATCAAACTTAGGTGATTTCTTTATAAATCAACCATTAGTTAATTTATATTCACAAATATAAATGAAATCCAAATTCAAATGAACCAAATCAAACCAAACCAAATTTAAACTCCAAAAGACCTTTCTTAAGCCATATGGACTTACCTCCATAAGCTTAATCAAATTTCAACCCAAATCAACCCAAACTAAATTTGTTTCTTTATAAATCAATTATTCCTTAATTTATATTCATAAATATAAATGAAACCTACTCTCAAATAACCAAAAATAAATCAAACTAAATCAGTTTCCCACTTAAGCCCATGTTGACCCCTTCTGACTTGAAATTATGATATGAACCAAAATCCATTTGACTCCAAACCAATTGGAATTGGATTTAAATTTCAATCCTTGGCTCATATGTGAGTTCAACTAAACCTGGATTAAGCCAAGATCAGGCCAATTGACTCATTTAGGTCCACTTGACTTAATGTGACCTAAAGACCCTTTTTGAGCCAAGTTCTAATCCAACCCAAATTGGATTGGACTAAGCTCATCCAAACCCCATATCATGATCAACAATCATCCTAGGGTGATCAAATACTTGAATTTGGCAAACCAAGTCAACTTAGTCCTTTGACCAAGTCAGCCTTTAGCCCAGATGAAACCTAAACTAGCTAAAACCCACCATATATCAAATTAATTAAAACCATTGATTCAAACCAATCCACAATCAATGATTGAACATGACCAAACCCTCAATTGAGCCAAGCCAAGCGACTTCACTCATGACCGAACTCCATGGGAAAAGGGAAGGACCAAGCCAACCCAATCTCCTTATATCTTACCTTGAGCTCCCTGCCATAGTTTCCTCCACTCCTAGGGAGCCACGTGGAACTGACGATGACCCCTCTGATACCTCGATGGTGGCTAATCAGTAGAATTTTAGGGACAGATCCCGTCCATCCATGACACTCGATTGAGTGGTATAATCCCTTAATTCCAGGAGCAATTATCATAATTCACACTGTGAGAGTACCCTAAGCATTTTTAAAACTCCTCGGAGCCTCCCCGAAGCCTCTCTGAGCTCCCATGATCAAAATTCTCCATTCTCGTATATAATCGAAACAGGGCATCCTTCTTTTGATTCAAACTCTTCCCCCACTCAACCAAACCTCATTTAAACTTACACACACCATCACCGCACATTATCGAGCAATACCACATCATCCCTTGAGCTTCTAAGCCATTGGAGATCCAAGTTCGATCAAAGCCGAAGCTCCTATATGCGTGGATTGGTGGTCCGAGTGGTTCACCTCAAATCAAGGCTCGTGCGGCTCAACAGGGCTTCATTTTTACCAAACAAAGCTACCTTAGTTGATCACACAGCTAAACATTAGCTCTGGTGAGGTAATTCCTCAAAACCATCAATTTAGAAAAAAATTGGTTAGTCCTTTTTAAAGAAAATTTATATGCCATGAATTTTTGACCATTGGATGTGCTCGCCCCTCCTCCTGATAGTGTGGGATCAATTTGATCCCAATTCGAGCTATGATGAGCTTGGATTGAATGGTGAAAGATGGACATCATCTGTCTTTTGCCATTCACAAAGGAGACAGATCATAGGTCATCCGTTCCATATGATCAGAATGGACGATCTTGATTTGATCATGCGTAGATCCCTTGATTAATCCTTCAAAATTGTGGGTCTGATCGTGGTCGTCCGATCTTAGATTGGATGGTCCACGAGAAAGCGCATCCACCGTAATCCAAGTCAACCTCCTGATTTAACAACTTAAATACCCTATCCCATCGCACCACATGAAAAGAGCCTGCCGTGTCAGCAACCACATGGCGCCGAAGGGATTAAGGGTTTGTTAGGGCTATTTTAATTAATTTTTGAGGTTGAAACTTCCTAAAATTATAACTAGTCATAGAAAAATTAAAAAAATATAAATGAGGGCTCATTTTAAAGATATATCAGAGAGGAATCTAAAAAAATTATTATTAAATAATTTTAAACAATAATTTCTACTTAATTAAGGTTTAATTTAAAATTTAATTAGCCTAATTACTCTTTGATCAATTGTCCAATTAATTTCAAATTTTTTAGAGATGTTTAGGGGGATGGCCTCTACCTTCTCTATTTTTCTTGGACTTTATTGGATAGTTAATTAGGGAAATCAATAGATTATGCCTTAATTACTCTCCTTCTTTATTTAATGATAATTAAGCAAATGAACAGTACATTAATTAATTAATTATGCTTATAATAGTGAGAAGTCTTAGGGAAGTGATTTGGCTTCACTCCTTATAGCCATTTCATTAAACCTCTTCATTTGTTCCAAATTAATTAAAAGTTTAATTAATTAATTAGTCATTTGATTAATCAATTAAAAAGAAAAAATTTCTAATTATTTCAGAGCCTAATTGATTATTTGAATTAACTTAGGGATTTGGATTGAGGCATCTTCCTTGATCTCTTTCCCTAAGTTAATTTCATCATTCTAATCATAGCATAATCAAAGGATTTAATTAACCAATTAAGGGCTTAATTAAATTAATTTAAAACCTAACTCATTCTTAACCTTGATCAATCATCTTGGGTAGCTCTTTGGGTATTCAATAACCTAAAGAGAGAGCTAATGAAATTATGGTTAGCTCACAAGTTTGGGAAAACTATAAAAGTAATTAAGTGAGTCCCTTAAGCTTAATGTGGTGAAATTTTTATATGTTCAATTTCTAAAGAAGGTATACTTCCATCTTCAATTTATGCGGGATAAAATGAAGATAGAAATATACTTCTTTTTTTATGCATTTTTGGACACCACACAGATCTGTAGATGTTCTTATCGAGGATGATCGGGTACAACATTTAGGAGAGGTGTACAATCTCAAAAGATAGAAGTCACCACTCTACAATGGACCTAATCACCTTAATGAGGACTCATAAGGATAATGGGTCTGCATATGTACTAGAGATTCTTCCCCTACTTTACATGGAAAAGTAAAGTAGGGTTTATTTTAAATTGGGTTTGTTAATTTCCCTACAGTGGCAAGCTCCCATAGTAAATTACATCCTAAGGAAGGGGATTCCTTAGGAATACTCTCAATTAAGATAAATGATCATTGTCTTCAAAGATTTCAATAAGTAAGACTATCAATCGATTAATTTATTTTTAACAAATCAAGTGAGATCGATCAAAAGAAGGGAGTTCTTATTAAAGCCAAATGAATATGAGTAGTAGATGTTTATGATACTAGGAAGCCTAGTAAATAACACCAACTATCATATGGTTGGGCTTTACATTTTTGAAGTTAATTTATTTATTTGAGTTAAATTTTATTAGAAGTTTTGGACTTATAATTCCATAATACAAGGTTATGGAAATGCCTAAGAGGTGAGGATTTATGCTTATGGCCCATGGAAGGGAGAAGCAACCTCAAAACCTAAATCTAGGGAGCTTTGGTGAGGGCCAAAAGAACGACCTATATCTAAGGCAAAAAATGGGCATATGGTTTACCTCCATAAGAGAGGATAAACCACCCCACTTCTTGGACTTAAAACTATCTGAGGGTGGTCGCCAACTAACTCCTTCTATGATTATAAATTCATGTAGGAAAGTATTATGCTTTATGTAAGTTAGCTAGGCTATTATTTATTTTAGAAAGAGACTGTCTTTAAACTCACTCCCTAAGAGACTAGATCAAGTAAGGGAATGAAAAATGACCTAGATCTAATGCAAAATATATTACATTTTATTTTCATTTTTGGACAATCATTTGACCCAAGATTATAGGATTCATATGCCTAATGCATGAGAAATAAGATTATGGGCCAAAATCAACGAGAAGGGGGAGGTGTGTTTCCACCATGGCTCTCAAAGGTCAAGCCAAATTATTTGGCAAAGGTGGAAGCTCTCCAATCAAGAGTGAAACAATATGCTTTTATATATGATGTATAAAAGAAATACTCATCCAGCTTAGGGATTGCTAATTCTTTTATCTTGATTTTTTAGCCTAAGATTTAGGTGAGATTATTAGTTGTTTACTTTTAATTTTAAGTTGATTAATTTGGTAAAAGATTTTTTTTAAGAGCCTAATCGTCATCCAGGCCATACATCAAGTAAGAAAACACTAAGAAAAACATGCCATCTTAATGCACAATCTAAACAAAACATCAAACATTTTATAAAGATAACACAAAAGAATAAAATGCCATTTGTGGTCGGGCACCATCGCACAAAACCAAAAATAAATTGTGTAGCTGAGCTCTACCCTTGTACAACCCAGATTACAAATAAATTAATTTACAATCAAGTAAGAAAATTCATGTTATGGGGGTCTTCATTTCTTCTTTTCTTCTTCTTTTGGTTCCTTCTTTTGGATGGTTGGAAGGTGGTTGCTCCAAAGGCTTCACATGATACATAAGATATAATCTTATGAGCAATACTCATTCTAATCCCCCATAACATTCATTCCAAAATCCTAATTGCAAAAATACATGAAAAGAAAAAGAAAATCTAACTAACACCTGTAAAATAGAGATTAACTAAACAAATCATACAAATCCTAAGCATATATATTGGACTTAGCACCCCACACATGCGTAACCAAGTCCACCTGGCCTATTCGATTATGCTTAGAGGTATAAGCACCTGTATAGCAAAAGCATTTTATATTTTTATTACAACACCCCTTAAGCACATCCCTTGTAGAAAATAATGATTAGACTAAATCATCCTACCATTCATTCTATGAACAT
Organism: Cymbidium sinense; assembly: GCA_021442155.1. Lineage (NCBI taxonomy): Eukaryota > Viridiplantae > Streptophyta > Magnoliopsida > Asparagales > Orchidaceae > Cymbidium > Cymbidium sinense. Next base: position 129,686,498 of record CM038220.1, on the reverse strand, counting down.
TCACCATAACATCTAGATTAGAAATAATACATCATAAAATAAAAGAAAATATCAATCCATGGACCACCCAAACCTAAAGCTAGAAGTGGTGACTTAACCTAATGTGTGTGTTTTGAAAAGTTTGTGTGGTATGCTTAGCTATAGCTTTAAGGTTTAGATTTTGTAAGTGTGAAGATGTTCAACTTAGATGGGTGGTTTCATTTAAGTTGTTTAGTTGATTTGGGTTGATTTTATTTTGTATTTTGGTTTGGTTTAAGTAAATCCTACAATTAATTATTAAGTTTTAATGAGAGGGAAAAGAGAAGAGAACTTCTCTTTCCTTCCTTACCTTAAGTAATTTCTAAAGTGGATTCATATTTGATTTTGTTTAGTGAATACTTTATTATGTGTTTTAATTAATCTTAAGTTTAGATTTTCTCTAAACAAACCTATTCAAAAGAAATACATTTTAAGATTAAGTAAAGTGAATTAATATCACAAAACACACATCACTTCATTTCTTTCCCAACATGTTTAACATGCATATGAATAAATCCTAAGCATATCTATACATACAAATAAAAATGTTTAGCACACTTTATGATGGATGCTAAAAAATTTTACTTAAGAAAATTTGAATGCTTTATGATGCATGGTTTTCATTAAGTAGAAAAGAGGGGTTTCTTTTATCCATCATTCACATGCACATGTATATGTATGAAAGGCATCAGTGAGTACAACACCATTATTAGCACTAGGGGTGTAAGGCACAAGAATTACATAGGCTACTTAAAGCCTCGCAACCCTGAGGTTTTCCAGACTAATATACCACTTTTCTTAAATACAAACACATGTACAAATGAAATGAACGGAAGAAGAAAGATGCAAAAAGTTTGTATTTGTTTGTTTGTTTTGTATATGCAATTTATATGTACAAGTGTGGATGTCCTTCTTAGGTAATAGCATAGGAATGGATAGGAATGGGGTTAGGCAAGTGTTGTACTCTTTTTAAATGAACTATACACTTTGTCAATTCCTTTTCAAAACTATACCATAAGAAAAGAGAAGGAAAGACACACTATGCACATCTTCATATTTATATCCACATGCAAGCTTATAAATAATTATAATTAGCACACTTTCAATTTTAGGTGTTTGATTTATATATTTTGAAAATAGTTTTGGATTTAGTAATGATAATAGTCATTCATATTTTTTACTTTAGCCAAAACAAGTAATTTGACATAAAAAAATATTTCATTTTTAATTTGATTTTTGAAAAGCATGAATGCATGAAATTCATATGACATAAATATTTAGCATGTTAGAAAAGAACTAAAGTGATGAAAGCATGTAAACACATTCACCCTAATTAATTCCTAAAGATAATCTTATGAAATAAGAAAGCTTAAAGCAAATCAAGTTATTTTTAAGGAAAGTTTGATTTTATTTTGAGCTTGATTTAATTTGAGAAATTTGAGGTGAGTTTGCTACTCCTAACCCATTTCCACATATGTTTGTTGATTTAGTTTGTTCATAGGATTATTAGATGATTTTTATATGTTTCTTATGTTAAGGAATGAATTAAGTGTGTTAATTACTCCTTACCTACACCACCTTAGCATAGTTAATCAAATAATTATGAGCCAATGATATGACATAAAATCACACAAGGAATTTAAATCAGCAATGAACCTAGGAAAGAAAGGTACCTAATGCAATTGGTTCATGATTAAGGTATAATTAAGCTATGGGACTTATATTAAGTAATTTGATAACACCTCTCACACATGTGAGTTGAATTTTGATTTTCTTAATTGTACTTAGGCTCTTGAACACCTAAGCATCTACCAAAGATATATTAATTGAGTTTTGTAAAGTTTTAAAATTTTATAAAATTAATTAAGGGGTAATTAGTGAATTAATCCTTAATTAAAGTTGAATCAAGGAAGAAAGGGGGTTTAAGGAATAGCTTAAGGAAAGTATCCCAAAATTATTCCCTAAACCTTATATTCACTTAAGAAAATCTTAATTGACTCAATCAGAGGGTTAGACCACTAATTATACCCTTAATTAAAGTTAATTACATTAAGGGAGTGATTAAGGAATGAACTAGCAATTCCTCTAATTAAACCACCAATAAATCCCAAGAAACATAGGGGAGGTAGGACTCATCCCATGAATTATGCACAAGAAGTTTGGGATTAATCAGTGGAGTAATTAGAGGGTAATTGGCAAAATAACATTCCAAATAAAATTCAAATCTAGAGAAAAGCATAGTACAAAATCCATTGAAATCTTTTTTAGAATATTCTATATTCAATTATCTATCCAATGTAATTTATTTTATATTTTTTGATTTTCTAGGCTTAGATATGAATTTAAGAAGTTTTTATTATTAATTAGGTGATTTAATAGCCTAATTAAATGCTTAATCCCGTTGATGCCACGTGGACTGCTGACGTGGCATGTGTTTTCCATGTGGCATGATGGGATTCGATATTTAAATTATCACATCATAGCGCCGCGTCAGCGGTGGTGCTATGCACTTTCTCCTCATCTGTCCAATCAAGGATCAGACAACTGAGGTTAAAGCTGATGTTCTAAAGGGATAATCCGTGGGATCTACGTGTCTTTGATCATGGCCGTCCATCCTAGAAACACAGATGGATGACCCATGATATGTCTCTATATTTCCCTATAAGAGAGGACATTCATCCATCTTCTAGGACATGATCTGAGCTCAATCGAGCTCATATTGGATTAAAACTCAACCTACACCTTCTAAGGGTAAAGGGGATCGCATATAATGGCCAGAATCTCATGGGGTAATACTTTACTTCACAAAAGACCAGACCACATCTAGATTAAGCTCGGTTTAATAGCATACCTCGCTGGAGGTGATCACCGGTGCTCGATTCCCTTAGAGAAACTTCATCTAGTGGAGACAAAGCTTTGTTGAAGTTTTGAGACTTTGAAATTTAATGGATCTTCTTAGAGGACAACTCCACCTTCACTTGAGCTCGATCTTGGTCAAGGTAGCACCTCCCTTACCTTTAGAGCTTAGAAAAGAGATTGCAATTTGATCTTCTGATGAAGCTTAGAGGAGGAATTGGCTTGATTTGAAATGTGGAGTAAGTTGGATTTTCACTTGAGCTCCCCTATTTTCAGTCTAAGGAAACAAAAAAAATGGAGAAGTTCAAGTTGCTTGAGAGAGCTTGGGGAGAGTTCCAAATGCTTGCTCTGGCTTCCCTAAGTTCAATCAAGTGTAAGAGTGATGGAATGGATTCAAATTAGGGGGAGTATAACTCCCCCTAGAGTAATCGGATGGCTGTGCCTTCACTTGCCATTTTGATTCAATTGAGCTCATTGAATGGGTTTGTTAGGCTGTTAGAAGTGTCCTTGCATTTGATTTGGCCTAAGGAGTGGAGTTGTGGAGCTCCCATGTGATTAAATCAAGTGGAAGAAGGATTCCATGTGGCCAATTTCATGCAAGTGGTGGTTTGACCTTAGGCTAGGTTGGGCTGACCCAAACCCATTGGGCTAGGTGCACCACACTCCCTAGTGTCTACTTGGTCCACTAAGAGGATGCCAAGTGGTCATGAAGAGGATTTGACCAAATTCTAAGTAGATTTGGTCAAAATTTACCCTATGGCCTAGAAGTAAAAAGGTCATCTGGCTTGGGTTTCAATTTGAATATGTTTGATATGTTTGAAAAATAGGCTAGACCAAGTTTCATTGGATTTGGAACTGGTTTGATGTGATTTGGCTCATGTTGACCCATTTAGGTCAAAATGGGTCAACTTGGGTCAAGTTGACCAATTGGACAAATTGGGTCAAGCCAAGGGTTGGGTCAAGTTCATATGATCATTTAAAATGTTTTGATGGCTTTGGTTTGATTCAATTTGGTTTATATTTGGTTTTGGTTTAATTGAATTCATTTAGGTCAAATGGGTCAAGTTGACAAAATTGGCCCATTTGACCTATTTGGGTTAGGTCATGGGTTGGTTCATGTTTGGTTGGTCATATGAAATAAATTGGTATCTTTGTTTCCATTCAATTTGGTTTATATTTGAGTTTAGCTTAATTTGACCTTTTAGGTCAAGTTGGGTTCATGGTCAATTGGGCTAGGTTAGGTCTAATTGGCTAATTGTGGCTTTGGTCAAGTTCAACAATCATTTTGGAATGAACTTGACCCATTGGTTTCAATTAATTTGGCTTAGATCAAATTTTGACATATTTTGACTTTTTAGGTCATGTTGGGTTAACTTGGGTCAAGTGGCCAATTGAGCTAGGTTAGGCTCAAATGTTGACTTTATCAAGTTCAAACATTAATCATGAATGAGTTTTGATTATTGGTTTCAATCAGTTTGGCCTATAGTAGATTTTGGCTAGTTTAGGTTTCACTTTGGCTAAGTGTCGACTTGATCAACCCTTAGGTTTGACTTGGTTTGACCCAATTTGAGTGATTGATCATCTCATGATGATTGTTGATCATGATGAGAGGCTTAGGTGGGCTTAGTTCAATCCAATTTGGTTAGGATTAGAATTTGGCTCATAAGGGTACTTTAGGTCACTTTGGGTCAAGTGGGCTTAAGTAGGTCAGAATGGTTTGGTCATAGCTTGATTTGGGTTTGATTGAACTCACATATGGACTTATGATTGAAATATAAATCCATTTACAAGTGGTTTAAAGTCAAATGGGTTTTGATTCATTTGACAATTTCAAGTTCAAGGGGTGAACATGAGTTTGACTTGGGTTTGATTTTTGAATTGATTTTTGAATTGGTGATTGAAGTTTATGTTTATATTTGGATTAATGATTGAAGGATTGATTGAATCTTGAAGAAAAATCTAGCGTTTGGCTTGATTTGAAATTGATTTGGCTAAGTTCAAGATTTTGACTTGAAAGGCTTAGGTTGGATTTTAATTGAATTTGAGTTTGATTTTTGGAGTTGGTTTTGGTTGTTTAAATTTATATTTCATTTATATGTGTAAATATAAATGAGAATATAAATGGGTTATGAGAAAACTTCAAGGATTTGAAGTGGTTTGAACTTGATTTAGGCTAAGTCCTTAAGAGGAAATCAAAGTGACTTAGGACAGATTTTTGATTTGTATTTGAATTTTTGATTTAGTTTGATTGATTTGAATTTATATTTCATTTATATATGTGAGTATATAAATGAGAATATAAATGGGTTGTAAGAAAATTTCATGAAATTTGAATTGATTTAGGTTTGATTTAGGGTAAGGCCTTAAGAGGGAATCAAAGGACTTAGGAAATATTTTTGATTTTGGAATTTCAATCATAAGCTTCAATCATAAGTTTCAATCATGGGTTTCAATCATTTGGCATTGATTTGGGTTTGGAGAAAATCAATTAAGCTGAAATTGATTTAGGTTTGATGTTGATTTGATTTGGAGTTTGACTTGAAGGAAGGAAGTGAGGAATGTGGTTCAAGCTATAGGGTAGACAAATTTTCCTAACACCCCTGAGGCATGACCTACTCTTATGGCTAACTCTTCTAAGTGTCTAGGGCTAGGTTGAGTGTCCACCTAATTACTAGATGTGTCTTAAGACTAAGGATCTCTTATAGTCTAAGAGGAGTCCTATGTCTAAAATGGAGGGGTTGAGAGCTCATCCTAAAAATGAGATCAACACTTAATTAACTATTAATTATGAGCCAATTGCATTAGGTCCCCTTTCATTTCTTAGGAGCATTAGAAATTTACATTTCATGTGGTTGCATCTCATGTTGGCTCATCATTATTTAGTTGATTAGCTTAAGGTGATGTAGGCAAGGGTTAATTAATTGAATTAATTCATACCTCAACTTAATTAAGCCATAAAATCAATTTAATCACTTTTAATTAAATTAAATTAACTCACACATGGGCAATAAAATTAGGATTAACAAACCTCTTTCACATTTCTTAAATCAAATCAAACATAAAGAAAAAATGGCTTTAAGAAACTTTGGTTTATTTTAAATGAGTTTGTTTAATATGTTTGTCCTTAGGACTTAGTTGGATTGAATGAAATTGCATGCTTGTGTTTCTTTATTTCCTTCCAATCATGTTAAAATATTATATGCCATTTGTATCCATGCATTCATTTCTTTCAAATTAATCAAATGAAAAAGGATTTCTTTAATGTCAATTTGCATGTGCTGACTTAATTAGAAATATGTGTGACTATTATCACTATTAAATCTCAAATGTATTTCCAAAAGCTTATTAATGAATGATAAAAACATATTGTGACTTTAGTTATATATAGATAGGAAGTGAATGTGAGTATAATCTTAGTATATGGAATAAAGTCTCTTTCTTATATTCATATGTCCATTTGCATAAGTAAGGATATTAGCTGGTATATTGGTCTGGACATCCCAGGGATGCACGACTTTAAATAGCCCTAAGGAGGTTCCTACCTCACTCTCTTGGTGCGGAATAATGGGGATGTACCTATTTGATTTCATTATTATGCATTTTGACATTATAATTGGGATAGAGCTTTGCTTCATTTACATAAATAAATCAATCAAACGAAATTCTACTTTTGCATCATTTTTATTCTTATAATTGTTTATACATTGTTGACCTCACTTTTGAAGTGAGCTTTCAACTTCTTCATCTTAGACATAGGACTTCTCTTAGATATTAAGAGTTCCTTAGTCTTAAGACACTTCTAGTGATTAGGTGAACACTAAACCTAACCCTAGAGACTTAGAAGTGTTAGCCATAGGAAGAAGTTATGCCTTATGGGTGTTAGGAAAACTTGCCTACCCTATTGTTTGCACCAAGCACCAAATCCTTACTTCCTTCTTTCAAGTCAAACTCCAAATTCAAATCAACTCTAAATTCAAATCAACTTCAAACTCAAATCAACTTCAAATCCAAATCAACTTCAAACTAAAATCAACTTCAATTCCAAATAAACCTTAAATCAATTCCAATGAATTTTATCAAATCATGAATTAATTCCAAATGATTGAAATCCATGATCAATTCTAAATCCAAAATCTTTCCTAAGCCTTTGATTTCATTTTATGGACTTAGCTCAAATCAAATCCAAATAATTCCAAATTCAAAAGATTTTCTCATAACCATTTATATTCTCATATATATTCACAAATATAAATGAAATATAAATTCAAATACCCAAAACCAAATTCAAAACATAAATCCAAATGTAACCTAAATCCAACCTACATCCTTCAAGTCAAATCTTGAACTAGCTCAAATCAAATTCAAATCAATCTAAACCTTTGGATTTTATCTTAAAATAATCAATCCTTCAATTACAAATCAAATTCGATAATAAAACTGTAATTATCAAACCAAAACTAAATTCAAAACTCAAACCCAAATCAAACCCATGTTCATCATTTGAACTTGAAATTGTCAAATGAATCAAAACCCATTTGAGTCCAAATCCCTTGCAATTGAATTTATATTTCAATCAAAAGTACATATGTGAGTTCAACCAAACTTGAATCAAGCTTTGATCAAGTCAATTGACCCGTTTAGGCTCACTTGACCCAAAGTCACATAAAACACTTTTTTGAGCCAAATTCTAATCCTACCTAAATTGGACTGAATTGAGCCCATCTAAGCCTCACATTATGAGCAACAATCATCATATGATGACCAATTACTCAAATTGAGTCAAACCAAGTCAAACCAAACATTTGACCAAGTCAAAACTTAACCTAAATGAAACCTAAACTAGCCAAAAATCCACCTTTGGCCAAATTGATTGAAACCATTGATCTAAACCAATCCATGATCAATGATTGAACTTGACCAAGTCATCATTTGAGCCAAGCCTAGCCTAATTGGCCACTTGACTCAAGTTGGCCCAAGTTGACCTAAAAAGCCAAAATATGTCAAATATTGATCTAAGCCAAATTGATTACAACCAATGGGTCAAATTCATTCTAAATCACTTGTTGAACTTTACCAAAGTCTTAATTGGCCAACTATACCAACCTAGCCCAATTGACCCTGAACCCAACTTGACCTAAAAGGTTAAATCAACTTGAAAATTAACCAAACCAAAATTGATTGACACCAAAGCTTGCAAAACATTTCAAATGATCAACCAAGCCTAAACCAACCCATGACCTAACCCAATTGGGTCAAATGGGTCAAATTGGTCAACTTGACCTATTTGACCTAAGTGAACTCAAATGAATCAAAACCAAATATAAATCAAATTAAACCAAACCAATGATACCAAACCACTTCAAATGGTCATATGAACTTGACCCAACCCATGGTTTGACCCAATTTGACCAATTGGTCAACTTGACCCAAGTTGACCCATTTTGACCTAAATGGGTCAACTTGAGCCAAATCATATCAAATAAACTCCAAATTCTTTGAAAATTAGCACAACCCTTTTTAAATAATTTTAAATCTGCCTAAATCAAAATCAAAGCCAAATGACCATTTTACTCTTGGGTCAAAGGGTAAGCTATGGCCAAATCCACTTGGAATTTGGTCAAATCCTATTCATGGCCACTTAGCATCCTCCTAGTGGACCATTTGGACACCAAGGGAGATAAGCAAAACCCAACCCAAGGCCAAAACCGACCACCCCACTCAAAATTCTCCACATGGATCACCTCCCACACTCATTTTAACCCATGTGCACCTCCACACTTCCACTCCCCTGCCAAAACTGAACAACTTGGAGCTCCAAAAAACATAAACAAACCATTCAACCTCCTCAATTTGATCAAAATGGCAAGGCAAGCCTTGGGCTTCTGATCTATGTAGGTGGAGATATACTCCCATTCATTTCCACTAAAATAATCTTCCTTACATTCGATTGAGCTCAAAGGAACCCAAACAGAGCTTCCCGAAGCTTCCCCAAGGTTTCCCAAGCTCATTCCAATTTCCCTTTCTCGATTTTGCTTAAGCCGAAAATAGGGGAGGTAGGAGAAATTTCCACTTTACTCATCACTCCACCAAAGTTCAATTGCTCTTACAAGCATTTTCAGGGAGGCAAGTTGAGCTCATCCAAATCTTTTCCCAAACATCCAAGCCACGGGAAGGGTGACCTAGACCAAAGCTGCACGCCATTACAACAAGCTTTGGTCAATTAGAAGATCCTCTACAATTTGAACCTTCAAACCTTCAAAAGGGCTTCGCCTCCACTAGACGAAGCTACCTCAAATGTTGGAAGCACCGCTGATAGCCTCCAAAAAAGTATGCCTCAAAATTGAGCTTAAGTCAAAAAATCCTTGGTCCTTTATGAAGGGAATTGTAATCCCATTAAAATTCAACTGTTGGATGTTCTTCTCCTTGCTTTTAGATGGTGTGGGTTGAATCCTAGCCTTATCTGAGCTCAAGTGAGCTCAGATCAAGCCATGGAGGACAGACAGTCTTTGTCTCCCACAGGTAAAGGCAAAGATGAATCATGGACCGTCCATCTCGCGTGTTTTAGATGAACGGTCCTGATTAAAAGTCATATATTCGATGATTTAATCCTTTATAACCGCAGGTTTGATCCTGACCGTCCGATCCTTGATCAGATGGCCAAGGAGAAAGCGCGTAGCGTCGCTGGCTGACGTGGTAGCTTATTTGACAACTTAAATAACAAATCCGGCCATGACACATGAAAAGTGTGTGTCGCATCAGCAGCCCACGTGCCACCGACGGGATTAGTTATATAATTAGGGCTATTTAATTATCCCTTAATCACTAAAACTTCATAAAATCATAATTAAATGTAGAAAAATTCATAAAATGCAAACTTAACTTCATTTTAAAGATAATTCAATGAGCAATAATATAAAATTATTTCTAATTGATTTTGAACAATAAATTTTTCTTAATTAGGCTTAATTGAAAACTTAATAACCTAATTATTCCCTAATTACTTCATTAAATAGTTCCAAGTTTCTTAGACATGTTTGGGGGGATGACTTCTACCTCCCCTAATTTTATTGGAATTTATTAATGAGTTAATTAGAAAAATTAATTAATGAATCTCTAATCACTCTCTTAATGTAATTAAGAGTAATTAAGCATGTTAATAGTGGTTTAATTACTTAATTAAGATAATTAAACTTTTTATAGGTAAGTAGGAGGTTTATGGAATGGGTTTGGGGTATTTTCCTTAAGTTCTTCCCTAAACCCCATTTCTTCCTTAATCCAAACATAATTAAGGATTAATCCACTAATGACCTACTTAATTTGCTTAATAAAACTTTTAAAATCAATCTGAACTTAATCAATCCTTTACTGGGTAGATCCTTAGTTATTCAAAAGCCTAAGGTAAGTTTAAGGAAATCATTTCCAACTCACATATGTGGGAAGATTATGAAAGTACTTAATTAAACTTTTTAGTTTAATTAATCAATAATTGTGAGGTTAGGTGCATTGCTGATTTAAATTCCATGTGGTTGGATATCATATGTTGGCTCATAATTGTTAGGTTAATTATGTTAAAGCGGTGTAGGTAAGGGGTAATTAATGGACTTAATCTACACCTTAAGCTAAACAAAACATAAAATCAACTTAATGGTTCTAAAAATTAAACTAAATCAATTCAAACATGGGGGGAAATGGGTTAGGACTAGCAAACCGTTTTACATTTCCTAAATCAAATCAAACTCAAAACAAAAATAAGAATCCCTTTAAAGAAATTTTGATTCACTTTAAGTGATCTTATTTCATAAGATTATCTTTAGGAATTAATTAGGATGAATGAAGTTACATGCTTACATCACTTTATTTCTTTTCAAGCATGCTAAATATTGTGTGCCATATGAAAATCACACATTCATATCTTTTTTAAAATCAAAATAAATGAAATGTTTCCTTTATGTCAAATTGCATGTTTTTAGCTAAAGTAAGAATATGAATGGCTATTATCACTACCAAATCAAAATTTTTTTTTCAAAATCTATAAATCAAAGATCATAAATGAAGGTATGCTACTTATAAATATTTGTGAGCTTGCATGTGATTATAATATAAAATGTGTTATGAGATTTTCTTCTCTTTTCTTAACATAGGTTTGTATAGGATTTGCAAAGTGTATAGTTCATTTGAAAAGAACATAACACTTGCTTAAATCCATTCTTATACACTTATATGTTATGACTTAAGAAGGAGCTTCACATCACATATGTAAATTGCATAACCAAATCAAACAAACAAACATAAATCTTTTGCATGATTCTTCATCCATTTGGTTTGTTTTTGTACATGCACATGTATTTAAGAAAAGTGGTATATTAGTTTAGATATCTCGGGGTTGCGAGGCTTTAAGTAGCCCTAAGAAAGTCTTGTACCTTATACCCTTGGTGTAGAAAACAATGGCGTCGTACTCATTTATATCTTTTATACTTATAAATGTACATTTGATTAATGGATGAAAAGAGTCATTATTTTCCACTTAACAAAATCATGCATCATGAAACATCCAAATTTTATTAAGTAACATCTCTTAGTATTCATCATCAAGGTGTGGTAAATATTTGCATTACATTTATAGCTATGCTTAGGATCATTTCATATGCATGGTATACATGTTGGAAAGAAATAAATGGTTATCTATTTTGTGATAGTAATTCACCTTAATTAATATTAAAATGCCTTTCTTATTGAATAGGTTTATTTAAAACAAATCTAAATTTAGGATTAATCAAACACATAATAAAATATTCACTAAAGAAAAATCATTAATGAATCTATCTTAAAAATTACTTATGGTAGGGAGGAAAGAGAAGTTCTCTTCTCTCTTCCTGTTTTTATAACACTTAGTAATTAAATATAGGTTCATTTAAACCAAATCAAATCATCAAATAAAATCAACTAAATCACTTAAATGAAATCGCCCTCTAAGTTAAAACCATCACACATAGAAAACTCTAACCTTAATGCATAGCTAAGACATGCCACACAAGTCTTAAATAGCACACACATTAGGCAAAGTCACAATTTATAGTTCTATGTTAGGGTGATGCATGGTTTGATGCCTAATTTTATGTGATGTAATACTTTAGACTGGATGTTAGGGTGTATGTGCGAAGACAGGATGATAGGGCGATCTTAGTCTAATTATTGTCTTTTGTAGGGGATTGTGCTTAAGGGGTGCTATAATAAAAATAATAAATGCTTCTGCTGTACAGGTTGCTTATACCCGTAAGCATAATCTAAAATAGTTAGGTGGACTTGGTTACCAATGTGTGGGGTGCTAAGTCCAATTTATTTCTTTAACTGCTTGGGATTGTGTGGTATGTTTAGCTAATATATGTTTTGTAGGTTTTAGTTATATTTATTTTTTCTTATTTTAATGTAATTTTTATAATTAAGATTTGGAATGAAAGTTATGGGGGATTAAGGTGAATATTGGTCATAAGACTATATCTTATGCACCATGTGAAGCCTTAGAGAAACCAAATCCTAACTAAGTAAAAGAAATAAAGAAAGAACAAAGAAAGAAATGAAGAAAAGAAGAAATAAAGAATTAAGACCCTCATAACATGAATTCTTTTTTGATTATAATTAATTCATTTATAATCCAGGATGTATAAGGGTAGAGCTAGACTACTCACATTTCTTTTCGGGTTGTGCAGTGGTACTCGACCACGAAGGCCTCTTATTCTTTTACGTTAGCTTTATAAATTGCTTGATGTTTGTTTAGCTTGTGCATTAAGAAGACATGTTTTTCCTAGTTTCTTCATTGATTGATGAATGACCTGGATGCGATTATGTTCCTAGGGGAAATAAATTTTCTATCCAATTAATTAACTCAAAATAAAAATTAACAACTCATAACCTCACATAATGCCTAGGTTATAAATCAAAATAAAAGATTTAGCAACCCTTTAGCTGGGTGTTGTATGTCTCACATCATGCATAAAAAGCATCTTGCTTCACTCTTACTTATGGAGGGCTTCCACCTTTTCTAGTGAACTTAGCTTGATCTTTGAGAGCCATGGTGGAAACACACCTCCTTCTTGCTGATTTTGGCCCGTAACCAATTTCTCATGCATTATGCATATGAATCCCATAGCCTGTGTTAAATAAATTGTCTAAAAATGAAAATAAAACATAATAAAAATTTGCATTTGATTTAAGTCATTATTAATGCCTTACATGATCTAGTCTCTTAGGGAGTGTGTTTAAGGACTTAGTCTCTTTCTAAATAAACAACAACCTAGCTATCTTGCAAAAGCATAAGACTTGCCTACACGTATTTAAAATCATAGGAGGAGTTAGATTGACAGCCACCCCCATGCAGTTGTTTGTCCAACAGTCGGGTGGTTTGTCCTCTCTTGTGGAGGTAAACCATATATCTATTTTCACCTTAGATTTAGGTCATGCCTTGGCCCTTGCCAAAGCTCCTTAGATTTAGGTTCAGAGGTTGCTACTTTCCTATGCGGGCTACAAGTATAAATCCTCACCTCTTAGGCATTTCCATGATCTTGTGTTGTGGAATTGTAAGCCCTAGATTTCTAATTAAAAATCAACTCAAATAATTAACTCTCTTCAAATTTCAAAAATATAAAGCCCAACCATAGGATAGTTTGGGATGCTCTGTTTCTAGCATGAGCATCCCCTACTTATCTCCATTTGGTTTGATAATAACTCCCTCTTGATCAATCCCATGTTCTAAAATAACCAATTTGTTGATAGTCCTATCTTTGAAATCTTTGGAGACAATGATCATTTACATTAATCGAGAGTATTCTTAAGAAATCTCATTCCTTAAGATGTAATTAATTATGGGGGCTTACCTTCATAGTTAACAAACACAGTTTAAAATAAATCCTGCTTTAATTTTTCATGTAAAGTAGGAGATCTCTGGTACATCCAAAGACCCATAGTCCTTAGGAGTCCTCATTAGGTGATTAGGTACATTGCAGGATGGCGACCTCTGTCTCTCGAGATAGTACATCATTCCTCAATGCCATACCTGATCACCCTAATGAGAACATCTACGGACATGGTGCCCAAACCAAGTATATTTTTGTCTTCATTTATTTTTCCAAAGATATATGAAGATAAAAAAAAGTTTTACCACATACATCCATATGTACTTAAGAATAGCTGGTATATTAGTCTGGACATCATAGGGACACACGACTTTAAGTAGCCCTAAGAAGGTTCTTAGCTCATTCCCTTGGTGTAGAATAATGGTGCCATACTTGCTTAAAACTTTCATACATTTGGATGTGTAATTAGCTAATGAATAAAAATCCCCCTTCTCTTTCTATTAAAAAGACATGCATTCATTTCATGTCAAAGTGGTTGGATTAGTTAATCATATGTTTTAAGGCTCTTTTCTTACACTTTTGTAGAATTTAGAAAGAGCTTTAAATTAATATGATAAAATAATTCAACCAAATGAAATATCAATTCAATACACAATTGCTTATATTCATCATTTAAATGTGCTAAGGTACAAATTGCATGAATAGGTATGTTTAGGACTTAATCATATGTATGCCATATATATGATGAAAAAAAATGAACGAACATGTGTTATGTGATAGTAGCTCATTCCAATTAATATTAAGATGCCTTTCTTATTGAATGAGTTTATTTAAAATAAACCTAAACTTTGGATTAATTAAAACATGTAATAAGCCATTCACTAAAAAGAATTGATTAATTAATTTGCTTTAGATGTGACTTAAGGTAGGAATAAGAGAGAGTGATCCTCTCTTTATTTATTTTTATAACACTAAGTTATTTGTGTAGGTCAAATGAAACAAAAGAAAACATTAAGAATAATTTACAAATCATTTAAACCATTTAAATTGAAACCACCCTTTATGATTAAATGTCCTTCATACTTAGAAAATCTTAACTCTAAAGCCTTGTTAGAACATACCACACAAATTTTAATACACACACATTAGATTAAGTCACCACTTCTAAATTTATGTTAGAGCAGTGCATGGCTTGATGTATGTGTGTTTTGTGATGTATTATTCTAGATTGGATGTTAGGGTGTATGCCTCACAAATTAGATGTTAGGACAAGATTAACCTAATCATATTTTTTGCAGGAGATTGTGCTTAAGGGGTGCTTAAAATAAATAAAAATACTATTTTTTGTAGGTTGCTTAACTCCTAAGCGTAATCTAAATTAGGATAGGTGGACTTGGTTACTTATGAGAATGATGCTAAGTCCATATTATACGTATAACTACTTAGGTTGTATGGTGTGTTTAGCTAACACTTATTTTGTAGGTGTACTTAGATTTTCTTTTTTTTCATCGCATTAGGAATTTGGTTAAGTTCTATGGGGGTTAAGGATGAACATTGGCCAGAAGGTTTAATCTTGGGGTGCCATGTGATGCCTAGAAGCCTACCAAATCAAATGAAGAGATGGAGGAACCATGAAGATTTGAAGAAACCCCCATAACACTTATCATTTATAATTTGTAATTATTCTTTCCTATATCAGGATATATAAGGGTAGAGCTCGGCTACCCATTTTTCTTTTTTGGGTTGTACCGTGATACCCGATCGCACCGGCCTGTTATTCTTTCACATTGAGTTTATAAATTGTTTGATGATTTTTTGCATTGTGCAATAGAAATGGCATGTATTTTCTTAGTTTTTTCATGTTTAATGATTTAATGTGTGGCCTAGATCCATTTAGGCTCTTAAAAAAATAAACGTTTTACCCCTATCATAACTCATAACTAAATTTTCTAAAATAACTCATAACCTCATTGAAAGCCTAGGTATTAAATTAAAATAATTAGAATATTTAACAACCCCTTAGCAGAATATTATATGTTTAACGTCAAGCATATCATATTATTTTGCTCTTGCTAAAAGTGGGTTTCAATTCTTGCACGATAGGGAAAGACTTGACCTTTAAGGGTCTCCCTTGTGATGGAAAACACCTCCTTCTCTCTGATTTAGCCAATAACCCTATTTCATCATGCATTTAGGCATATAAAATCTTATAGTCCATGTCAAAATAAAGAGTCCAAAATCAAATAAAATTTGATAAAATTTGCATTAGACTAAATCATTATTTCATACCACTCATGCTCTAGTCTCTTTGGGAGTGAGTTTAAGGACTTTAATTTCTTTCTAAATAATAACAACTTAACCATCTTTTAAAACATATGACTGGAACACATGGTTTTAAAATGTAGGAGTTAGTTGGCTACCACTCTAGGCAGTTATATGTCCAACAATCAAGTGGTTTACCCTCTTTGTGGAGGTAAACAATACACCCATCTTCATTTAGATTTAGGTCGTGCTTTGCTCCTCACTAAAGCTCCCTAGATTTAAGATTTAAGGTTGCTATTTCCCCCTGGGCTACAAACATAAATCCTCACCTCTTAAGCATTTCTATAATCTTGTGTTGTGGAATCATAAGTCTTAGTTTTTTAATAAAATTTCAACTCAAATACATAATCTTCCTCAATTTCAAATATATAAAGCCCAACCATAGGATAGTTTAGGATGCTCACTAAGTTTCCTAGCATCATGAGCATCCCCTACTCATCTCCTTTTGGCATTGATAATAAGTCTCTTCTGTTAATCTATCTCACTTGATTTTTCAAACATAGTCAATTTGTTGATAGTCCTATCTTTGAAATCTTTGGAGACAACAATTGCCTACTTTAATCGAGAGTATTCCTAAGGAACTCACCTTCCTTAGGATGTAATTAACTATGGGAGATTACCCCCATAAGAAACTTTAGAACCCAGTTTAAATAAACCCTACTATATTCATCCAAGTAAAGTAGGGAAAAATCTCTGGTATATTCGATGACCCATCATACCTTAGGAGTTCTTACTAAGTGATTAGGTCCATCATAGGGTAGTGATTTCTATCTTCCAAGATAGTGCACTATTCCTTGATATCATACCCAGTAAACATCTTTAAAATGAATTTTGTTAATTATTTTGTATAATAAGGGTGGGATGTTCTGCAAACCATTTCAAAAACAAAATTGAACCGCAATAAGGTACAAAGCTAAAAAAGGGGGCTTATATTCGCATGGTTTTATTCTTTGCATATGGTTATTGTTATCTTTATGGGTGAAATAAATAAAATCTAAAAATAAAAACATGAGTTCTGACCACAATTAGGCTAGTCGATAGTGGTGCAAAGATCATGCTTCAAATTTATTGTCCCCATTGGGAAATTGTCTCAAGCATTATGGTCATATTAGAGTCTTGAATTCTTTTTATTGTTTATTTCTTCCCCATGCATCATCCAAAAAATAAACACCACAGTGATTTAATTTCATTGGTCTTAAGATGCCTTTCATGTTTGGATAAGATTCTTTAAGACTAATCTAAATTTAGGCTAAAATAAAATTCATGAATGGTTTATTGAGAAAGTTAAAGCAATAAAGTTCTATCTTTAAAAATCAACTTAGGCTAGGGATGAAAGAGTTAAGTCTCTATGGTGTTTATTTTTAAATATGTATGTGTATGGGGGACACCACACAGATCTGAGGGTGTACTTATTAAAGTGATTAGGTACAACATTAAGAAATAGTGTACTATCTTGAAAGATATAAATCACTATCCTATAATGAACCTAATCACCTTAATTACATCCTAAGGAAGGTGAATTACTTATGAATACTCTTGATTAAAGTAGGAAATTATTATCTCTAAATTTTTCAATGATAAGACTATTAATAAATTGGCTATGTTAGAAAATCAAATAGGATAGATCAAAAGGGAGAGACTTATTATTGAAGCCAAAAGGAGATGAGTAGGGAATGCTCATGATACTAGGAGACCTAGTGATCATCCCAACCTATCCTATGGTTGGGCTTTATATGTTTGAAGTTGAGAAGACTTGTATGTTTGAATTGGAATTTTATTAGAAAGCTAAGACTTATAATCACATAATACAAGATCTTGAAAATGCCTAAGAATTTATGCTTAAAGCCTGAAGAAAATAGTAACCTTTGATCCTAAGTCTAGAGAGCTTCAGTGAGAACCAAAGCTGAGTAAAATATAGGAGCTGAGAATTTATGCTTAATTAGCTTAGTTCTCTTTAATGAATGGCTTATTATATATTTTAATTTATCCTAAGTTTAGGTTCACTTTAAATAACCTTATTCAATAAGAGAGGCATATTAAGATTAATTGGAACTACTATCACAAGACACATATTCATTCATTTATTTCCATCATATATAACATGCATCTGATTATGTCATAATATACCTATACATATAATATATATCTTAGTACACTTAAATGATGAATGTAAGCAAATGCATTTGGAATTTAGATGTTTTATTTTATTGAATTATTTTGTCATATTAATTTAAAGCTCTATCCAAATTCTTATACAAAAGAATAAGAAAAGAACTCTAAATCATATGACTAATCAATTCAACCACTTAAATGAAATATGAATGCATATCTTTTTTAATAGAAAAGGGGATTTTCATTCATTAGTTAAATGTACACACAAGTGTATAAAAATTCTAAGTGGATATGTTGCCATTATTTACACAAGGGGAGTGAGGTAAAGACCTCCTTGGGGCTACTTAAAGCCTTGCATTCCCAAAATGTCCAGGCTAATATACCCACTACTCTTATATACATATGAATGTATAAACAACTATAAGAATAGAAAACCATGCTGTTGACCTTAGTTTTAGAATGAGTTCTCAACCTCTCCATATTAAACATAGGACTTCTCTTAGACATTAAGAGTTCCTTAGTCTTAAGACACTTCTAGTGATTATGTGAACACTCAACCTAACCCTAGAGACTTAGAAGAGTTAGCCATAGGAATAGGTCATGGCTTAAGGGTGCTAGAAAACTTGCCTACCCTATAGCTTGAACCAAATCCTCACTTTCTTCCTTCAAGTCAAACTATAAACTTAAACAAAATCCAAATCAAACCAACTTCAAACTCAAACAAACTCCAAATCCAAATCAACTTCAAACTCAAATCAATTCCAACTTAATTGATTTTCTCAAATCCAAATCAACTTCAAATTCAAATCAAATCTCAAATTAATTCCAATTTAATTGATTTTCCTCAAACAATAAATGAATTCCAATGGATTTTCTCAAATCATGAATCAATTCGACATGATTGAAACCCATGATCGAATTCCAAATTCAAAAATCCTTTCTAAGTCACTTTGATTCCATCTTATGGACTTAGCCTAAATCAAATTCAAATCACTTCAAATTCAAAAGATTTTCTCATAACCCATTTATATTCTCATTTATATTCATAAATATAAATTCAAATATCCAAAACCAATTCAAAATCCAAATCCAAATTCAACCAAAATTGAACCTAAGCCTTTCAAGTGAAATTCTTGAACTTGCTCAAATCAAACTCAAATCAAGCCAAACCCTTGATTTTTCTTCATGATTCAATCAATCCTGCAATAATGAAACCAAATATAAACATAAACTTCAATCATAAAACCAATACTAAATTCAAAAATCAAACCCAAGTCAAACTCATGTTCACCCTTTGAACTTGAAATTGTCAAATGAATCAAAACTCATTTGACTCCAAATCACTTGCAAATGGATTTATATTTCAATCATAAGTCTATATGTGAGTTCAACCAAACTTGATCAAGCCTTAATCAAGCTAATTGACCCACTTAGGCTCACTTGACCCAAAGTGATCTTAAATACCCCTTTTGAGCCAAATTCTAATCCTACCCAAATTGGATTGAACTAAGCCCACCTGAGCCTCACATTGTGAGCAACAATCATCTTGAAATGGTCAATCACTCAAATTGGGTCAAACAAAGTCAAACCAAAGGGTTCACTAAGTCAACACTTAGCCAAAATAAAATTTAAACTAGCCAAAATTCACCATAGGCCAAATTGATTGAAACCATTGATCAAAACTAATTCATGATCAATGTTTGAACTTGATCAAGTCATCATTTGAGCTAACCTATGGCCACCAAGTTGACCCAACTTGTCCTAAAAGTCAAAATGTGTCAAATCTTGATCTAAGCCAAATTGATTGAAGGTCAAGTTCATTCTAAATCACTTGTTGAACTTGGGAATTCAACTTAGCCCAATTGACCATGAACGCAACTTGACCTAAAAAGTCAAATCAAGCCAAAATCAAATCAAACCAAAATTTATTAAAACCAAAGCTTGCGACACATTTCAAATGACCAACCAAACTTAAATGAAATCAAATGGGTCAATTTGGTCAACTTGACCCATTTGACCTAAATGAAATCAAATGAATCAAAATCAAAATAAAATTGAACCAAACCAATGATGCCAAAACATTTCAAATGGTCATATGAACTTGATCCAACCCTTGGTTTGACCCAATTTGACCAATTGGTCAACTTGACCCAAATTTTGACCTAAATGGGTCAACATGACAAATGATATCAAATCAACTCCAAATTCTTGAAATTTGACCAATTTCAATCTCTGCCCAAAGTGAAATCAAAGCCAAATGATCATTTTACCCTAGGACAAGGGGTAACCTATGGCCAATTCCACTTCGAATTTGGTCATATCCTTTTCATGGCCAGTTGACACCCTCTTAGAGGACCAAGTGGACACTAATGTGTATGGTGCACATGATCTAATGGGTTCGGGTCAGCCAAATCCAACCCAAGGCCAAAATAGACCACCTAAAAGGAATTGCTCCACATGGAATCACTCCACCACTCAAATGAGCACATGGAAACTCCTCTGCTACTCCCCTCGCCCAAATCACATGGCATCCAAAATGGCCTAACCAACACAATCAATCTAGTCAATTTGATCAAAAGCTAAGTTCGACCATTCGATTCTTGTGGAGGGAGATATACTCCCCCTCATTCCGCTTCAATCCAAGTGACTTGAATTCGATCAAGCTAGAGAGACCCAAGGAAAGCTCCCCAAGCTCTCTCTTGCATTTCCTAAGCTCTTCCCATTCTCCATTTCTCAATTTTCCTTATGCTAAAAATAGGGGAGGCTAAGGAAATTTTCAACTCACTCAATTCAATACCAAAGCTCAATTGCTCTTTCAAGCACCCTTAGAGGACTCAATCGAGTTCATCTAAGGCTTCTTCCAAGCTTCCAAGGCATGGGTGGAGGGAGCTAGACCAAAGTCGCAAGCCTAGGAGGAAGAGTTTGGCCAATTGGAAGATCTACTTCACCTTAAGCCCTCAAACCTTCAACAGGTCTTCGTCTCTACTAGACGAAGCTACATCGATGGATGGGAGCACCGGTGATAGCCTCCATCGAAGTACTATTCAAAATCGAGCTCAATCTGAAGGGAATTATAATCCCTAGTAATTTCCACCGTTAGATCTTCATCTCCTTGTATGTTGATGGTGTGGGTGAAATCTTAGCTCAATCTAAGCTCAATCAAGCTCAAATCAAGCTATGAGGGTGGATTATCTCCACTGAGCGGAATCATGGATCATCCATCCTGCATGTTTTGGATGGATGGTCCTGATTAATCCACATTAGATCATCTTATTTATCCTATTAGAATCACGAGTTTAATCCTAACTATCTGATCTTTGATCGGATGGTCTAGGGATAAACCGCGTAGCACCATCGGCTGACGCGGCTTTGGATGTGACAACTTAAGTGATGAATCCCATCGCACCATGTGGAAAGCGCGCACCGTGTCAGCAGTCCATGTAATGTTGAAGGGATTAGTTATATAATTAAGGATTATTTAATTATCCTTAATCACTCAAATTTTAAAAATACACAACTAATTGTAAAAAAACTAGAAAAATACAAACTCAAATGCATTTTGAAGATAATTCAAAGGGGAACAATCTAAAATTAAGTTTCGTTGATTTTGAATAGTAAATTTTTTGTAATTTAAATTTTATTGAGAATATAATTATATTAATTACTCCCTAATTACTTCAGCAATTAATTTCAAACTTCCTAGGGTTGATTAATGGAATGACCTCTACCTCCCATAATTTTCTTGGAATTTAGTGTTGGCTTAATTAGGGTAATTGCTTGATTCATTCCTAATCACTCTCATAATTATTTAAATGATTAATTAACCTATTAAATAATGATAAATTCATTAATTAAGTTTGCTAATTATCTTAGAAAAGTGAATGGACTTAGGGAATGAGATTAGGAGTTCTTTCCTAAATCTTTTCCCCTAAATTTTTTTCATTTTGATAAAAATCTAATTAAGGTGCAAATTAATTAAATAGTTTAATCACTTTATTAAATGGCTTAATTAATCAAAATTTTAAAATCAAATCAATTTGAATTTAATCAATTCCTTCTTGTGTAGATACTTAGGTGTTCAATAACCTAAGTAGCTTAAGGAAATCATATCTAACCCATATGTGTGGGAAGGGTTATGAAAGTACTTAAATCAAACCTTTAGCTTAATTAATCATTAATTGTGAGCCAAATGCATTAGGCTCCTTTCTTTTTTAGGTGCATTGCTAATTTAAATTCCTTGTGGTTTTATGTCATACATTGCCTCATAATTAATTAGTTAAAGTGGTGTAGGTAAGGGATAATTAATGGACAATGTACACCTTAACCTAAATAAAATATGAAATCAATCTAATGGTTCTAAAATTAAACTAGAACAACAAACACATGAGGGAGATGGGTTAGGACCAGCAAACCTTTTCACATTTCCTAAATCAAATCAAACTTAAAACAAAACTAAAAATTTCTCTAAACAATTTTGATTCACTTTAAATAATCTTTTTCCATAGGATTGTCTTTAGGAATTAATTAGGGTGAATGAATTTACATGCTTTCATCACTTTATTTATTTCCAAGCATGCTAAATGTGTATGTCATATGAAAATCATGCATTCATTTCTTTTAAAAAAACAAATTAAAATGAAATGTTTCCATTATGTCAAATTGCATGTTTTGGCTAAAGTAAGGATATGAACGGCTATTATCAGTACTAAATCCAAAATTATTTTCAAAGCTTATAAATTAGACATTATAAATAAAAGGTTTGCTACTTATAATTACTTATGAGCTTGCATGTAAATATAATATTAAGATGTGCATGATGTGACTTTTCTTCTCTTCTCTTTTAGCATAGTTTTGAGTCGGATTTGCAAAGTGTATAGTTCATTTGAAAAGAACACAACACTTGCTTTAATCCATTCTTATTCATTCCTATGTTATTATTTAAGAAGTATCTTTACATTTGAACATGTAAACTAAATAACTAACAAATCAAACAAACATAAACTTTTTTGCATGACTCTTTTTTTCATTCATTTATTTTTGTACATGTTGTATTTAAGAAAAGTGGTATATTAGTCTAGACATCCCGGGGTTGTGAGGATTTAAGTAGCCCCAAGTAGGTCTTGTACCATATACTCCTGGTGTAGAAAATAATGATGCCGTACTCACTTATGTCATTCATAGATGTAAATGTGCATATGAATAGTGGATAAAAGAATCCCTCCCTCTCTTTTCTACTTAACAAAAAAACATGCATACATGAAACATTCCAAATTTTTCTTAAACAAACTCTCTTAGTATTCATCATTAAGGTGTGCTAATATTTCCATTTGCATGTATAGATATGCTTAGGATTCATCCATATGCATGTTACACATGTTGGAAAGAAATAAAGTGTTGTGTGTTTTGTGATAGTAATTCACTTTACTTAATCTACAATGTCTTTCCTTTTGAATAGGTTTATTTAGGAAAAATTTAAACTCATGATTAATTAAAACACATAACAAAATATTCGCTAAATAAAAAAAAATCAATAATGAATCTACTTTAGAAGTTGCTTAAGGTAGGGAGGAAAGATAAGTCCTCTTCTCTTTTCCTCTCTTTACAACACTTAGTAATTAATTGTAGGTTCATTCAAACCAAATTAAATTATGATATAAAACTTAACCAAATCAACTAAACCACTTGAATGAAACCACCCTCTAAGTTAAATTCCTTCATACTTAGAAAACTCTAACCTTAAAGCCTAGCTAAGACATACCACACAAATCTTAAATGACACACACATTAGGCTAAGTCAATATTTCTAGTCCTATGTTAGGGCGGTGCATGGTTTAATATTTGCTTTTATTTTATGATGTGATGTTTTAATCTGAATGTTAGGGTGTATGTGTGTAGACTGAATGGTAGGACGATCTTAGCCTAACAATTTTCTTCTGCCGCAGATTATGCTTAAGGGGCACTGTAATAAAAATATAAATGCTTTTGCATGAGGTTGCTTATACCCCTAAGCCCAATCCAAAATAGGCCAGATGGACTTGGTTACCTATGTGTGAGGTGCTAAGTCCAATTTATTCATATACATGCTTGTGATTGTATGGTTTTTTTTAACTAATCTCTATTTTACAGGTTTTAGTTAGATTTACTTTTTCCCATTTTCATGTAATTTTGCAATTAGAATTTAGAATGATTATTATGAGGGATTAGGATGATTGTTAAGGGGCACTGTAATAAATATATAAATGCTTTTGCATGCAGGTTGCTTATACCCCTAAGCCCAATCCAAAATAGGCCAAATGGACTTGGTTACCTATGTGTGAGGTGCTAAGTCCAATTTATTCATATACATGCTTGGGATTGTATGGTTTGTTTAACTAATCTCTATTTTGCAGGTTTTAGTTAGATTTACTTTTTCCCATTTTCATGTAATTTTGCAATTAGAATTTGGAATGATTGTTATGAGGGATTAGGATGAACATTGGTCAAAGACTATATCTTATGTACCATGTGAAGCCTTTGGAGCAACCACATTCCAACCAACAAAAAGAAGAAAGAAGAAAGAAGAAAGATGAAAGAAGAAAAGAAGAAAGAAGAATTGAAGAATGAAGACCCCCATAACATGAATTTTTTCTTGATTGTAATTAATTTATTTATAATCAGGGTTGTATAAGGGTAGAGCTTGGCTACCCAATTTTTTTTTGGGTTTGTGTAGTGGAGCTTGACTACAAAAGAATTTTTATTCTTTTGCACTAGCTTTATAAATTATTTGATGTTTGTTTAGCTTGTGCATTAAGATGGCATGTTTTCCTAATTTCTTCCCTGCTTTGATGTATGGCCTAGATGATGAGTAGACTCTTAGGAAAAATAAAATTTTCTATCCAACTAATTAATTCAAATTAAAAATAAATAACTCATAACCTCACCTAAATCTTAAGTTATAAAACAAGATAAAAGATTTATCAACCCCTTAGCTGGATGTTGTATGTTCTCACATCATGCATAAAAAGTATCTTGTCTCACTCTTGTTATGGAGGGCTTCCACCTTTGTTAGAGAACTTGGCTTGACCTTTGAGAGCCATGGTGAAAACACACATCCTTTCTTGCTGATTTTGGCCCATAATCAAATTTCTCATGCATTAGGCATATGAATCCCACAGCCTATGTCAAATTAATTATCCTAAAATGA
The DNA here is from genome assembly GCA_021442155.1 of Cymbidium sinense. Taxonomy (NCBI): domain Eukaryota; kingdom Viridiplantae; phylum Streptophyta; class Magnoliopsida; order Asparagales; family Orchidaceae; genus Cymbidium; species Cymbidium sinense. The sequence goes on along the minus strand of CM038220.1, from coordinate 129,661,157 downwards.
AAGTAAAACATAAAAAAATTTGCATTAGATTTAAGTCATTAATCATGCCCTACATGATCTAGTCTCTTAGGGAGTGTGTTTAAGGACATAGTCTCTTTCTAAATAAAACAACAACCTAGCTATCTTGCAAAAGCGTTTGACTACATGTGAAAATAGGAGGAATTGGGTGGCAAAATTTAGAAAAGTTCCTTTGTAGGTACCAAGCCATTTTCACCTTTGTTTGCTTATCCCATGCCTGACAAAACCAAAATTGATCTTGTATCAAGCCCCATAAATAACTCAAATAAATTTCTATAATATCATAGGATAGTTTGGGATGCTTACTACTTTATCATAAGCATCCCCTACTTATCTTCCTTTGGTTTCGATAATAACTCCCTCCTCTTGATCAATCCCACTTGATCTTCTAAAAATAAATCAATTGATTGATAGTCCTATCTTTAAAATATTTGGAGACAATGGTCATTTACCTTAATCGAGAGTATTCCTAAGGAATTATATTCCTTAAGATGTAATTAATAATGGGGGATTGCCTCCATAGGAAACTTAATGAACCCAATTTAAAATAAACCCTGCTTTACTTTTCCATGTGAAGTATGAGAAAGAATCTCTAGTACATTGAAAGACCCATAGTCTTTAGGAGTCCTTATTAAGGTGATTATATCCATTTGTAGGATGGTGACTTTTGTCTCTCAAGAGAATACATCATTCTTCAATGCCATACCCGATCACTCTAATAAGAACATCTGCGGATCTGTGTGGTGTCCAACACAAGATATGTTTGAGAATATTTTTTTGGTTCTTCATTTATTTTTCTCTTTCTCAGAAAGATTAGATGAAGAATAGAAAGAAAATTTTCACCGCACATGCAAAAGTAGAATTTGATTTAATTAAATTATGATTTTCATTCATTAATTATATCACACATACACATGTATAAAAGTTTTAAGTGGATATGACACTATTATTTGCACCAGGAGAGTGAGGTAAAGAACTCCTTGGGGCTACTTAAAGCTTAGTATCCCTGGAATATCCAGACTAATATACCCATTACTCTTATATACATATAAATGTATAAACAACTATAAGAATAGAAAATCATACAAAAGTTGGATTTAATTTAATTGATTTATATGTGCTAATGAATTAAAGTTCTATCCAAATTCTAATGTCAAAATGCATAAGAATGAAATCAAACGGGATTGTCACCATTGTTTGCACTAGGAGAGTGAGGTAAAGACCTCCTTGGGGTAATTTAAAGCCTTGCATACCCGGAATGTCTAGACTAATATACCCACTAACAATCATACTTGTGCAAATCAACATATGAATGAAAGAAAGAAACTTCACTTCATACACTATGCTTATATTCACATGCACCTCTTATGAATGTATAACTAATGTCATAATATGTATTATTATTCATTAATAAGCTTTTAAAAATACATTTGAGATTTAATAGTGATAATAGCCTCACATATTTTTAATCTAAGAGAAATCATTTCATTTAATTAATTTTTGAAAAGGATAAATGCATGATTACAAGTGACATACAACATTTAATACAATTGGAGAGAAATAAAAGAGCACAAGGACATAATTTCATTCCATCAATTTAATTCCTGAGGACAATCATATTAAATAAGATTATTTAAAATAAACCAAAGTTCCTTAATGCCATTTTTTTAATTTCATGTCTGATTTGATTTAAGAAATGTGAGAAAGATTTGCTAATTCTAATCCCATTCCCCATATGTGAATTAATTTGATTTAATGAAAAGTAATTAGATTGATTTTATGAATTGGTTAAGTTAGGATTAAATCAATTAATTTAACCCTTACCTATGTTACCTTAAGATAATTAATTAAACAATTATGAGCTAATATGATATGCAAATAAATCAAAAAGTAAATAGCAATGCTTCTATGAAATGAAGGGGATTGCAAGCTCACAATCATTAATTAATTAAGCTTAAGGAACTCACTTAATTACTTTTATGGTTTTCTCACACATGTGAGCTAACCATAATTTCATTAGCTCTATTTAGGTTATTGAACACCCAAAGACCTTCCCAAGGATTAATTAGAGAAATTATATTTAAGTAAATTTTCAATTTAATTGATCAAAGGATTAATCCTTTAATTCATTTTTCTCTTTCTTATATCAAATTTGATTATCTTTTGAAAATGAGATGGACTTAAGGGAAAAAGGGTGGAAAAGAGGAACCTAATTCCATAAGCCATCCATTTAATCAAGCATGAATTCATATAATTTTAGTTTTAATTTAGCCAATTAAGTCATTGATTAATAAATTAATCATTAATTAGCATTTTTGGTTGAAAATATATGGAAAATTAGGGAAAGGAATAGGTGAAAAGCCCCAATCTAATTCCCTAAGTCTTCTTACTGATCAACAGTAATTCAGGAGTCCAAATAATTAATTAATTACTATTCATATACTTAATTATCACTTAATTGAGTTAAGAAGATAATTAGGGCATAATCAATCAATTTTCCTAATTAAGCAACCAATAAATTCTGAGAAAAATAGTGGACGTAGAGGTCATCCCCCTAAACATCCTCAAAAAGTTTGAAATCAAATGTATGATTAATTAAGGAGTAATTAAACTAATTAAGTTTTTAATTAAATCTTAATTAAGCTAAAATTATTGCTCAAAATAAATTAAAGATAATTTAATGGATTCCTCTCTGAAATATCTTTAAAATAAGCCATCATTCACATTTTTTGGATTTGTTTTACAATTAGTTATAAATTTTGGAAGTTTTAGCATTAAAAATGGATTAATTAACCTTAATTAAATGCCTAATCCCATCGGCTCCTGTCGCATGCTAATGCAGCACGCTTTCCATGTGGCACAATGTGATTGGGTATTAAAGTTATCACATTTTGGTGAGTCGAGCGACACGCTTTTTCGACCGTTCGATCTAAGATCGGGACCACATTAATCTGCAGGTTTAGAGGGAATAATCAGGGGAAAGCATGATTTAATCATGGCCGTCTATTTCGATCATGGGCGGCCTGTGATCTTTCTCCTTCGCAAGTGATGAAAGACGAATGTTATCTATCTCTCTCCATTCGATCCAAGCTCACCAGAGCTTGGATTGATTCTAAAATGATCTCACACCATCAAGGGAAGGAGAGGAACACATCCAATGACTATGATTGCATGACATACACATTTATTTCACAAAATACCAACCCAAAAATCACCTAGGCTATGATTTTGAAGAATTACCTCGCCAGAGCTCAAGACCGATAGTGGGATCAATGGAGGTAGCTTTGTCTAGTAGAGACGAAGCCTTGTTGAGAAGCTTGGGCCTTGATTTGGAGTAGATCCCTTGGACGACCAATCCACGCACTTCAGAGCTTTAGTCTTGTTCGAACTTGAGCTTTCGGTGGCCTTGAAGCTTGGAAAATGATTTGAATAGCTTTGATATCTTTTGTGGAAGGTGTGTGCAAAAGGAATTGAAATTTGGTGGTCAAATGAGAAAGCTTGAATTGAAATCAACCTCCCCTATTTTGGTTTGATGTAAAATTAAGAAGGGAGAAGAATGGGGGAGCATAGGAGCTTGGGGAATGGCTGTGAAAGACTCTCCTTCACTCTCTCTAGATCAAACGAAGATGAATCCTATAATTCCAGTTCGAATTGAGGGGGTATACCCCCTCAATTGCTGAGGTGGATGGACAGAATTTAATCACATTTTCTCTCCGGCTAGCCACCGTCAAACCGCTAGAATTGTCTCCACTAGGTCAACGTGGCTCACTAGGAGTGGGGGAAGGCTTGGGAGGCGGCTCAAGGTATGATATGGGGAGATTTCCTTTCCTTTGTCCATGGGGTGCTCAGTTTGCATGGGAGGTAAGTTAACTCCCCCCCTTTGATTCATGGAAAATCCTAGTGTGCTTTGAGTGGGCTAGGAAGGTTAGGCATGCTTTATTTGGAAATTAGACGGTTTCCCAAGTGATGGGAGAGTGGACTTTGCCAAATGGGGGACGTAATCCAATGCAAAGAGGTTTGTCCAATGGCTAATTCCCTTGGATTGGGCCCATTTGGCTTATGGTCAAACTTTGGGCTGACATATGGACAATTTGGGTTGGGTTTAGTTAGCCATCAAAGTCCCATGGGTTGATTTTGAGTGCTTACGCTTCATTTGGTCAAATAGGTGCATATGGGCTCATGTTGGGCTGGATTGATAAATTGATCAAATTGGGTCAAACCAAGGCTTGGGTTATGTTCAAATGATGACTTAAAGAGTTTTGGTTCAAATGATTTGGGTTGGTTTGGCTTAGGTTTGATTTTGGTTCATTTGAAATGAAATGGGTCAAATGAGGGCAAGTTGATCAATTTGACCAATTTGACCAAATTGAGTTGGGTTAAATATTGGTTCATGTTCAAATGGTTAGCAAAAAATGATTGTAGGCTTTGGTTTGATTTGATTTGGGTTTAATTTGAATTTTGGCTAATTTGACCCTTTAAGTCAATTTGAGCTAGGTTGGGTCTAGTTGATCAATTGGTCAAATTGGGCTTAATTATGTCTTTGGTTAAGTTCAATAATCAATTTAGAATGAACTTGAGCCATTGGTTGCAATCAATTTGGGTTAGATTATGATTTGAACCATTTTGGCTTTTTAGGCCAAACTAGGTCAACTTTGGTTAAATGGTCAATCAGACTTGGTTTGGCTTAATTGAGGGTTTGGTCATGTTCAATCATTGATTATGAGTTGGTTTGGATCAATACTTTCAATCAATTTGGTATATGGTAGGTTTTAGCTAGTTTAGGATTTATTTGGGCTAAAGGTTGACTTGGTTAAAGGACCAAGTTGGCTTGGTTTGACCCAATTCAAGGTGGTTGAGGTTTGGATGGGCATGGTTCAATCTAATTTGGGTTGAATTAGAACTTGGCTCAAAAAGGGTTCTTTAGGTCACTCTGGGTTAAGTGGACCTAAATGGGTCAATTGGTTTGGTTTCGACTTGATTCAGGTTTAGTTGAACTCATATATGAGCTTTGGATTAAAATATAAATCTAACTGCAACTTATTTAAATTCTAATAGATTTTGGCTCATTTGAAGTTTTCAAGTCAAAAAGGCTAACTTGGGGATGACTTGAGTTTGATTTGATAATTGTAGTTTATGTTTATATTTGGCTAAATTATTGAAGGAATGATTGATTCATGAGAAAATCCATTAGTTTTAAATCCATTAGTTTTGGCTTGATTTGGATAGGATTTGGCCAAGTCCAAGATATTAGCTAAAAAAGCTTGAATTGGGTTTTGGTTTAATTTTAGATTTGATTTTGGCTATTTGGATTTATATTTCATTTATATTTGGGGATATAAATGAAGATATAAATGAGTCATGAGAATATCACTTAAGTTTTGAGTGATTTGGAAGAAAATTTGATCAAGCTCATGGAGGTAGGTCAAAAGGGCTTAAAGAGGAGATTTATTTAGTTTGATTCATTTTTGGTCATTGGAAGGTGGGTTCCTTTTATATTTGTGAATATAAATGAAGGAGTAATTGATTTATAAAGAAACCAATTGATTTTGGGTTAATTTTTATGAGATTTGTTTAAGCTTATGGAGATAGGTCCATAGGGCTTAAGGGGGGATTTGGCTTGGTTTGATTTAGTTTGATTTGGTTTTGGTCATTTGGGCATGGATTTCATTTATATTTGTGAATATAAATAAAGAAATAGTTTATTTATAAAGAAACAATCAAGTTTGGAATAATTTAGGTGGAGATTTTGGCTAAGCTTATAAGAATGGGTCATAAGGCTTAAGGAGGAATTTTGATTTCAGATTGATCTTGGGGTTGAATTATTTGGTTTGGAATTTGGATTCAAATTTGTTAAATGTTTGAGGGATTGAATTGATCATTGAGGAAATCAAATGAATTGAGATTGATTTGAATTTGGTTGAGGCTAAGTCCATAGGATGAAATCAAAGGGCTTAGGAAAAATGTTAATCTTGGATTTGATTATGGTTTGGAATTTGGATTTAGATTTGGTATTTGAGTTGGATTTGAGGTTTTCTTTGAGGAAGAAAGCATGGATTAGATTTAGGCTATAGGGTAGGCAAGTTTTCCTAAGTCCCTAAGCAATAACCTATTCATATGGCTAACCCTTCTAAGTCTCCAGGCTTAGGTCAAGTGTTCACCTAATCGCTAGAAGTGTCTTAAGACTAAAGAGCTCTTAGTGTCTACAAGAGTCCTAGATCTATGATGAGGAAGTTGTGAACTCACTCTAAAAGTGAGGACAATAATCTCTTTCTTCTTTACATAATGATTAGATCTTAAGTAAGAAGTGAACAAAATAAAAATACATAAGTTAAAACTCATCAAGTTACTAATAGATTTAAAGTGAAACCAGCCTTGATGGTTAATTTAAACATTCCTAAACTTTTGAAAATCTTATTTCTAAAGCCCAATCAAGACATATCACACTAAGCCTTAGCACACATGTTAGAGTTTTAAGTCACTGATCTTAGTATTAGATTAGGTCAGTGTATGTTATGGTGATATGTTTTATTTTATGATGTAATATTTTGTACTTGTTGTTAGGATTGTTTGTGCATAGATGATAATTTAGGTTGTTGTTAGCCTAACGATATTTTATGCAAGGGATTACACTTGAGGGGCTGCTATAATAATAGATGAATATAAAATACTTTTTTTTGCAGGTGCTACTTATATCCCAAAGCATAATCTAATTAGGGCAACTAGGCTTACCCAAGTGCAGGTTGCTAAGCCTAAATATGTGAAGTATAACTGCTTTGTTTATAAGTTTGTTTAGCTAATATCTATTTTGCAAGTAAAGTTAGACTTTATTTTTCATAAAGATGTAATTTTTGTAATAGGACTAGGATTAGTGTTATGGGATTTAGGATGAGCAATGACAAGAAGGCAAAGGCAGGAGGAAAGAAGAACAAGAATTGAAGACCCCCATAGCATTTATTTTATTTGTAAAATTTAATTATAATCTGGGTTGTATAAGGGTAGAACTTGGATACCTAATTCTTTTTTTTTTTTAGGGTGTACGGCGGTACCCGGCCACATGAGCCTTTTATTATTTTATGAAATCTAAATGTTTGACTATTATGTTTAGATTATGCAATAGAAATAACATGCTTTTCATAGGTTTCTTAAAGTGTGTATGTTTGATGTGTGGCCTGGATGCAGTGGTTCTTTAGGATAATATCAAAATTTTCTAACTCATAACTAAACTCTAATGCAACTCACAACCTCACTTTAAAAGCTAGGTATATCAAAAAGATAATAAAAGATTTAGAAACCCCTTAGATGAATAGTTGTATGCTATAACAACATGCATGTCATATTGCTCCATTCTTGAATATGGAGGATCTCTACTCTTGCATGATAAGGGACAAGCTTGGCCTTTGAGAGTGATCCCTTGTAGTGGAGAACAACTCTTTTAGTTGGTTTAGCCCATAACTGAACTTCTTCATGCATTTAAGCATAATTATTCTAAGCCTTAGTCAAAATTAATGTATTAAACTAGTTTAAAAATTTATAAATTTTGCATTAGTCTAAGTCATGTTTTCATACTAATCATGATCTAGTATCTTAGAAAGTGAGTTTAGGATTCTATATTCTTTCCTAATTAATAGCATCCTAACTATCTTGTATTTACATATGACTTGCCTACATGGTTTTAAAGCATAGGAGGTGTTAGCTAGAAGCCACGCCATGCAGTTGTAAGTCCAGTAGAGTCAGGATATGTTCATTCTTTCTTATGGAGGTGAACCACTATGTCCCAATCTCCCTGATTAGATTTAAGTTACGCTTTTAGTTTATGCTAGATCACTCTAGTTCTAAGTTCTGAGACAGCTTGTTTCTCCTTTGCTACAAGTACAAGTTCTCACCTCTTAGGCATTTAAGTTGTTGGAATGTGAGTCCTACTCTTCTAATAAAATTTCAATTTAAACAAAGTAAATTCTACCCTTCAAAAATATGAAGTCTCATCATAGGGTAGACTGGAGCAGTCATTATGCTTCCTAATATCTTGGATGCTCCCTGCTTACTGTTGACCTCACTTTTGGAGTGAGCTCTTAACTTCTCCATCTTAGATATAGGACACCTCTTAGAAATTAAGAGTTCCTTTGTCTTAAGATACTTCCAGTGATTAGGTGAACACTTAACCTATCCTTAGAGACTTAGAAGAGTTAATCATAGGAATAGGTTATGCCTTAGGGGTATTAGAAAAACTTAACTACCCTATAGCTTGAACCAAATCCTCACTCTCTTCTTCAAGTCAAACTTCAAATCCAGACAAACTTCAAATTCAAATCAACCTCAAATTCAAACTAATTCCAAATCAAAATTCAAATCAAACCAACCCAAATCAAAGTCATGTTCATCCTTTGAACTTGAAATGGTCAAATGAATCAAAACCCATTTGACTCCAAATCACTTGCAATTGGATTTATATTTCAATTATAAGTCCATATGTGAGTTCAACCAAACTTGAATCAAGCCTTGATCAAGTCAATTGACCCATTTAGGCTCACTTGACCCAAAGTGACCTAAAGCACCTTTTTGAGCCAAATTTTAATCCCACCCAAATTGAATTGAACTAAGCCCATCTAAGCCTGACATTGTGAGCAACAATCATCATGGGATGATCAATCACTCAAATTGGGTCAAACCAAGTAAAACCTAAGTGTTGATCAAGTCAACACTTAACCCAAATGAAACCTAAACTAGCCAAAATCCACCACAGGCTAAATTGATTGAAACAATTGATTTAGACCAATTCATGATCAATGACTAAACATGATCAAGCCATCATTTGAGCCAAACCTAGCCCAATTGGCCACTTGACCCAAGTTGACCTAAAAATTCAAAATGTGTTAAATCTTGAGCTAAGCCAAATTGATTGCAACTAATGGGCCAAATTCATTCTAAATCACTTGTTGAACTTGACCAAAGCCTCAATTGGCCAACTAGACCTAAAAGGTCAAATCAAGCCAAAATCAAGATAGACTAAAATTGATTGAAATCAAAGCTTGCAAAATATTTTAAATGATCAATCAAATATAAACCAACCCATGACTTAACCCAATTAGGTCAAATGGGTCAACTTGGTCAACTTGACCCATTTGACCTAAGTGAACTCAAAATGAACCAAAACCAAATATAAATCCAATTGAACAAAACCAATGATACCAAAACATTTCAAATGATCATTTGAACTTGAACAAACCCAAGGTTTGACCCAATTTGACCAATTGGCCAACTTGACCCAAGTTGACCCATTTTGACCTAAATGGGTCAACATGAGCCAAATGATATCAAATCAACACCAAATTCATTGAAAATTAGCACAACCATTTTTCAATCATATCAAAGCCAAATGACCATTTTACCCCTAGCTCAAAGGGTAACCTATGATCAAATTCACTTACAATTTGATCATATTCCAATTCAAGACCACTTGGCACCCTCCTAGTGGACCATTTGGACACCAAGAAGGGTGGTGCACATGACCCAATGGGTTTGGGTCAACCAAACCCACCCTAAAGCAAAATCAACCACTCCACTCAAATTTCTCCACATGGATCACCTCCCACACTCATTTTTGCATATGTGCACCTCAACACTCCCACTCCTCTGCCAAAATCGAACCACATGGCACTCTTAACAACCTAAACAACCCATTCCATCTAGTCAATTTGATAATAATGGCAAGGTGGCTCACGTCTATTTGATTCAAGTAGAGGGAGATATACTCCCCATCATTCCATTCCAATTCAAAACTCTTGCATTTGATTAAGCTCAGAGGATCAAAGGCAAGTTTCCACAAGCTTCCCTAAGCATTCTCAAGCTCATTCAAACTTCTTGTTCTCGATTTTCTTAAGAAAAAATAAGGGAGGTGGGAAGAAATTCCAACTTACTCATCACTTCACCAAAGGCCAATTGCTCTTGCAAGCACCATCAAGGAGGCAAGTCAAGCTCACCCAAGGTGTTTTCCAAGCATCCAAGCCATGGGAAAAGGGACCTAGACCAAAGGCGCAAGCCATTAAAGAAACTTTGGTAAATTGGAAGATCCACTACAAATTGAACCTTCCAACCTTTAACAGGGCTTTTTCTCCACTAGATGAAGCTACCTCATTGATTGGAAGAGCCGGTGATGGCCTCCGGTGAGGTATGCCTCAAAACTGAGCTTAAGTTAGAAAATCTTTGGTCCTTTATGAAGGGAAGTGTAATCCCATTGAATTTCCACCGTTGGATGTGCTTCTCCTTGCTTCTTGATGGTGTGGGTTAAATCCTAGCCCAATCTAAGCTCAAGGGAGCTCGGATCAATCCATAGAGGATAGATAGTCTCCGTTTACCTCAGGCGAGAGCAAGGATGAATCATGGACCGTTTATCTCGCGTGTTTTGGATGGACGGTCCTGATTAATCCATTTAGGTTTGATGATCTAATCTTCTAGAGCCACAGGTTTTATCCTAACCATCCGATCCTTGATCGAACAACCAAGGAGAAAATTAGTAGCATTGCCGACTAACGTAGCATAGGAATTGACAACTTAAATAACCAATCCCGCCATACCACGTGGAAAGCGTGCACGCATTAGCGGTCCACATGGCATCGATAGGATTAGTTATATAATTAGGCTTTTTAATTACTCAATAATCACAAAAACTTCATAAATTCATAACTAAATATAGAAAAATACAAAAAAATGCAAACTCAACTCCATTTTAAAGATAATTAAAGGGGGGAATAATATAAAGTTAATTTTGATTGATTTTGAACAGTATGTTTCACTCAATTTGGGTTTTATTAGGAATGTAATTATGTTAATTACTTACTATTTATTTCATTAATTAATTCCAAACTTCTCAGGTATGTTTAGTGGGATGACTTCTACCTCTCCTAATTTTATTGGAATTTATTGCTAGTTTAATAAGGATAATTACTTGATTCATTCCTTATCACTCCCTTAATTAAGTGATTAATTAATCTCTTAAATAGAGATGAATCTATTAATTGGGCTTGCTAATCACTATGAAATATTGAAGGGACTTAGGGAATGAGATTAGGATTCCTTTTCCAATCTCTTCTCCCTAAGTTCACTCCATTTGGAAAATAATTAATCAAGTTGTAATTAATGGCTTAATCACTTCATTAATAAATTCAATTAGTCAAATCATTCCAGAACTCAATAATCTTAATTCTTGGGTAGATACTTAGGTGTTCAATAACCTAAGTGGCTTTTTAGAAAATCATACCCATCCCACATGTGTGGGAAGGTTATGAAAGTACTTAATTAAACCCTTTAGTTTAATTAATCAATAATTGTGAGCCAATTTCATTAGGCCCATTTCTTTTTTAGGTGCATTGATGATTTAAATTCAATGTGATTGTATATCATGTGTTGGCTCATAACTGTTAGACTAATTATGTTAAAGTGGTGCAGGAAAGGGATAATTAATGGACTTAATTTACACCTTAACCTAAACAAAATATAAAACCAACTTAATTGTTCTAAAAATTAAACTAAATCAATTCACACATGAGGGAAATGGGTTAGGACCAGCAAACTATTCTCACTTTTCCTAAATCAAATTCAAATCTAAAAATAAAATAAATAAAAAATCTCTTTAAAGAATTTTGATTCACTTTAAATAATCTTATTTCATAAGATTGTATTTAGGAATTAATTAGGGTGAATGAAGTTACATGCTTACATCACATTATTTCTTTCCAAGCATGCTAAGTGTTGTATGCCATATGAAATCATGCATTCATATCTTTTAAAAAATCAAAATAAATGAAATATTCCTTTATGTCAAATTGCATGTTTTGGCTAAAGTAAGAATATGAGTGGCTATTATCATTATTAAATCAAAAACTATTTTCAAAATCTATAAATAAAATATTATAAATGAAGGTATGCTACTTATAAATACTTATAAACTTGTATGTGATTATAAAATAAAATGTGTTATGTGCTTTTCTTCTTTCCTCTTAATATAGATTTGAATAGGATTTGCAAAGTGTATAGTCCATTTGAAAAGAACATAACACTTGCTAAAACCCATTCCTATCCACTTGTATGTTATATCTTAAGAAGTATCTTCACATCTACACATGTAAAGTGAACAACCAAAATCAAACAAACAAACATAAACCTTTTGTAGGATTCTTCATCCATTTATTTTCTTTTTGTACATGTACATGTATCTAAGAAAAGTGGGATATTATTCTGGACATCGTAGGGTTGTGAGGATTTAAGTAGCCCTAAGAAGGTCTTGTACCTTATACCCCTGGAATAGAAAATAATGGTGTTGTACTCACTTATATTTTTCATACATGTAAATGTGCATTTGATTAATAGATAAAAGAATCCCCTCTTTTTTACTTAACAAAATCATACATTCATGAAATATCCAAATTTTCTTAAACAACATTCCTTAGCATTCACCATCAAACTATACTAAAGTATTTTCATTACATGTATAGATATGCTTAGGATCATTCATATGTATGGTATACAAATTGGAAAGAAATAAATTATTGTGTGTTATGTGATAGTAATTCACCTTAATTAATCCTAAGATGCCTTTCTTATTGAATAGGTTAATTTAGAGCAAATCTAAACTTAGGAGTAATTAAAACACATAATAAAATATTCACTAAAAAAATCACTAATGAATCTACCTTAGAAATTACTTAAGGTAGGGATGAAAGAGAAGTTCTTCTCTTTTATTCTCTTTACAACACTTAGTAATTAAGTGTAGGTTCATTCAAACTAAATCAAATCATCAAATAAAATTGGACAAATCAATTAAATCACTTAAATGACACCACCCTCTAAGTTGAATTCTTTCATACTTAGAAAATCTCAAACTTAAAGCCTAGCTAAGACATACCACATAAGCCTTAAATGACACATTAGGCTAAGTCACCATTTCTAGCTCTATGTTAGGTCGGTGCATGGTTTGATGCCTGATTTTATTTTATGATGTAATATTTTAGACTAGATGTTAGGGTGTATGTGCCTAGACTAGAAGATAGGATGATCTTAGTCTAATCATTATCTTCTGCAAGAAATTATGCTTAAGGAGAGCTGTAATAAAAAAATAATAAATGCTTTTGCTGTGTAGGTTGCTTATACCCCTAAGCGTAATCCAAATTAGGATAGGTGGACTTGGTTAGATTTACTTTTCTCATTTTCATGTAATTTTTGCAATTAGGATTTGGAATGAATGTTATGGGGGATTAGGATGAACATTGGTCATTAGACTATGTCTTATGCACCATGTGAAGCCTTTAGGGCAACCACATTCCAACCAAGCCAAAAGGAAGAAAAGAAAAAAGCAAAGCAAAACATGAAGAAAGAAGAAATGAAGAATGAAGAATGAAGACCCTCACAACATAAATTCCTTCTACATTATAATTATTCATTTGTAATCTGAGTTGTTTAAGGATAGAGCTTGACTACCCACATTTCTTTTCAAGTTGTTATTTGCCCGACCTCATCAGCCTCTTATTCTTTTATGCTAGCTTTATAAAATTTTTTGATGTTTGTTTAGCTTGTGCATTAAGATGACATTTTTTCCTAGTTTCTTCCTTGCTTTAATGAATGGCCTAGATGCAATTAAGCTCTAGGGAAAAATAAATTTTCTATTCAATTAATCAACTCAAAATTAAAGTTAAAAATTCATAACCTCACATAAAGCCTAGGTTATAAATTAAGAAATAAAAGATTTAGCAACCCCTTAGCTAGATGTTCTATGTCCACATCATGCACAAAAAAAGCATCCTGCTTTAGTCTTGTTTATGGAGGGCTTCCACCTTTGCCAAGAAACTTGGCTTGACCTTTGAGAGCTATGGTGGAAACACACCTCCTTCTTGCTGATTTTGGCCCATAACCAATTTCTCATGCATTAGGCATATGAATCCCATAGCCTATGTCAAATTAATTATCCAAAAATAAAAATAAACTTAACAAAATTTGCATTAGATTAAGTCATGAGTTCATGCCCTACATGATCTAGTCTTTTATGGAGTGAGTTTAAGGACTTAGTCTTCTTTCTAGATAAATAACAGCTAGCTATCTTGCAAAAGCATATGACTTGTTTACATGTATTTAAATCGTAGGAGGAGTTAGTTAGCGGCCACCCCCAGACGATTATAAGTCCAACAATCGGGCAGTTTATCGTCTCTTATGGAGGTAAACCATATGCCCATTTTGGCCTTAGATTTAGGTCATACTTTGGCCCTCACCAAAGCTCCCTAGATTTAGGTTATATGGTTGCTATTTCCTTTTGCGGGCTATAAGCATAAATTCTCACCTCTTAGGCTTTTGCATGATCTTGTATCATAGAATTGTAAGTCCTAGATTTCTAATAAAAATTCAACTCAAACATATAATTCCTCTCAAATTCAAAAATATAAAGCCCGACCATAGGATAGTTTGGGATGCTCGTTAAGTTTCCTAGCTTCATGGGAATCCCCTACTTATCTCTATTTGGTTTTGATAATAACTCCCTCCTCTTTGATCTATCTCATTTGATCTTCCAAAAATAACTAATTTATTGATATCCCTATCTTTGAAATCTTTGGAGATAACAATCATTTACCTTAATCGAGAGTATTCTTAAGGAATCTTGTTCCTTAAGATATAATTGACTATGGGGTCTTGCCTCGTAGGAAACTTAATGAACCCGATTTAAAATAAACCCTAATTTACTTTTTCATGTAAACTAGGGGAAGAATCTCTAGTACATCCTAAGACTCATCATCCTTAGGAGTCCTTATTAGGTGATTAGGTCCATTGTAGGATGGTGACTTCTATCTCTTGAGATAGTACATCATTCCTCAATATCGTACCCGATCACTCTAATAAGAACATCTACAGATCTGTGGTGTCCAACAAAGAAGTGTTTTTTTGTCTTTATTTAATTCATTTTTAGATGAAGATAAGAATAAAAATTCACAACAGATTTTTCTAGCGACTCCGTTGGGGATGGTTCCTCTCTCCATCTTTGATAAATGATCATTGTCTTTAAGTATTGATAGTGGGTTTGAATTTTATATGAACCCAAGACTATCTTTCTTTTTCGTTGGCACTTAGCTCATTTCATTCTTGAGCTAAGCTAGCCAACCTCCTCTAGGTTTTATGATCTCACTCCGTGTAGGTCTTAAAACCCATATTGGATTCCCCAATAGGTGAAAATAAAAATTAATAAAAATAAATAACTTAATACTTCCTCCTTATCATTTTTATGGTAAGGAAAAGTTCATTCAAAAATAAAGAAAAATAAATCCTTTATAAAAACATCAATTTCCAAAAAAGGCACTTTTTTCAAAATGCACATAATAAAATGTTTGCTTAAAAATTTTTATAAATCAACCTCATTTAACAATATTCATGATTGTTATATGTAGGATCTTTTCAAAAAGCAAAATCAACAATCATTCTTTTCAAAAAGCACAAATGAACATCCTCATTCAATTTATTGAATGAAGATTTTATTTTTAAAACAAAATCAACAATCATCTTTTCAAAAATAAAATCCAAAATCATATTTTTCAAAAGCACAAATGAACATCCTCATCCAATTTATTGAATGAAGATTTCATTTTCAAAACAAAATTAACAATCATCTTTTCAAAAATAAAATCCAAAATCATATTTTCAAAAGGCTCAAATGAACATCCTCATTCAATTTATTGAATGAAGATTTCATTTTCAAAACAAAATCAACAATCAACTTTTCAAAAATAAAATCAACAATCATCTTTTCAATAATAAAAGCAACAATCATCTTTTCAAAATAAAATCAACAATCATCTTTTCAAAAAAAAATCAATAATCATCTTTTCAAAAATAAAATCAACAATCATCTTTTCAAAATAAAATCAACAACCATCTTTTCAAAAACAAAATCAATAATCATCTTTTCAAAAATAAAACCCCTTTGGATCTTTCATTTAGTATACCAAAATTTGCTCAGTGAAGATCTTTTTTTCAAAATCAAAATAAAAACATCAAAATCAAGAAAAAAAATATATGAACTTTATTTAGCAAACTCAAATTTGCTAAGTAAAGTTTCCATTTTTCAAAAATCAACACATTTGGATTCTTCATTTAGCATACCCAAATTTGCTAAGTGAAGATCTTATTTTCAAAAAATGAAAATCAAAAATCACAAATCAAAACACATTTAGATCCTTCATTTAGCATACCTAAATTTCTTAAGTGAGGACTCTATTTTAAAAAAATCAAAACATCAAAAATCAAAACACATTTGGATCCCTCATTTAGAATACCCAAATTTGCTAAATGAAGATCCTCTTTTCAAAATCAAAAATCAAACCACATTTGGATCTTTCATTTAGCATAGACAAATTTGCTAAGTGAAGATCCTCTTTTCAAAATCAAAATCACAAAAATCAAACACTCTTGGATTGCTCATTTAGGATTCCCAAATTTGCTAAGTGAAGATCCTCTTTTGAAAAATCAAAACATTAAAATCAAAAATACATTTGAACCTTATTAGCATACACAAATTTGCTCAGTAAATTTCTCATTTTCTAAAGCTCAAAATCAAAAATCAAAACACACATGGATCCTTTATTTAGCATACCTAAATTTGCTAAGTAAAGAATCCTCTTTTCAAAATCAAAAATCAAAACACACATGGATCCTTTATTTAGCATACCTAAATTTGCTAAGTAAAGAATCCGCTTTTCAAAATCAGAAATCAAAACACACTTGGATCCTTTATTTAACATACTTAAAATTGTTAAGTATAGAAACCTCTTTTTAAAATAAAAAATCAAAATACACATGGACCCTTTATTTAGCATACCTAAATTTGCTAAGTAAAGAATCCTCTTTTCAAAAAACTCAAAACAAAATACATTTGGATTTCTTTAGCATACATAAATTTGCTAAGAATCCTCTTTTCAAAAAATCAAAATAAAACACTGTTGATCTTATTTTTAGAATGAGCTCTCAGCCCCTCCATCTTAGACATAGGACTCCTTGTAGTCTTTAAGAAATTCCGTAGTCTTAAGACAAATCTAGTGATTAGGTGGACACTCAACCTAGCCCTAGAAGACTTAGAAGAGTTAGCCATAGGAATAGGTCATGCCTTAGGGGTGTTAGGAAAATTTCTTACCCTTAGCTTAAACCATTCCTCACTTTCCTTCTCTCAAGTCAAACCCCAAATAAATTCAATTTTATTTTCTCCAAACTCAAATCAATTCCATGATTGAAATTCATGATTGAAATCTATGATTGAAACCCATGATCAAAATCCATCAAAAATTCCTAAGTCCTTAACCTTCCCTTAAGGACTTATTCAAAATCATGATCAAAACCTATTCAAACCTTTGAGATTTTCTCATGCCTCATTTATATTCTCATTTATATGCAGATATATAAATGAAATATAAATTCGAACCCATCAAATCAAATTCAAAATTCAAAATCAATTCATGAAATTTTTTCTTAAATTCTTTAAATTCACTTTAATGGATTTAACCTAAATCTTCATCAAACCTATTCAAGCCCATGGGATTTTCTCAAAACTTATTTATATTCTCATTTATATTCTCATATGTAAATGAAATATAAATATGAATCAATCAAATCAAAGGTGAATTAAATTCAAAACTCCTTAAATCCATTAAATTTCCTTTAATGGATTTAACCTAAACTTTGATCAAACCATTTCAAACTCATGGGATTTTCTCAAAACTTATTTCTATTCTCATTTATATTCACATATGTAAATGAAGTATAAATATAAATCAACCGAATCTAATTCAAAAGATTAAATTTCAATTTAAAAAATTTCTTAAATACTTTAAATTCGTTCTTAATGGATTTAACCTAAATCATGATTGAACCACTTCAAATCCATGAAATTTTCTCATGATATATTCTTATTTATATTTACATATATAAATGAAATATAAATTCAAACAATCAAAACCAATTAAAAAAATCAAACTCAAATCCACTCAAAATCAAATCTAAGCCTCTCAAGCCCAAATCTTGAACTTTGCCAAATAACTTTCAAATCAAGCCAAACTCTTGATTTTCTCTCATGGTTCAATCAACCCTACAATCATGAGCTCATATATAAATCCAAACTTCAATCACTCAATCAAAACCTAATTCAAATTCATATTCTTCTTTTGAATATGAAATTTTCAAATGGATCAAAACCTATTTGACTTCAAACCACTTGTAAATGGATTTATATTTCAATCATAAGTTCATATACAAGATCAATCAACTTCAAATCAAGCTTTGACCAAGTCATTTGACTCACTTAGGCTCACTTGACCCAAAGTGACCTAAAGTACCCTTATGAGCCAACTTTGATCCTAACCAAATTGGATTGAACCAAACTCATATATCCCTCTCATCATGATCAACAATCATTATGGGATGATCAATCAATCAAATTGGGTCAAACCAAGTGAAACTTAAGTTGACCAAGTCAACACTTAACCTAAAATGAAACCTAACATAGCCAAAATCCATCATATGTCAAATTAATTGAAACCATTGATCTAAGTTAACTCATGACCAATGTTTGAACTTGACCAAGATAACATTTGAGTCTAACCTAGCCTAATTGGCCCACTTGACCCAAGTTGACCCATTTTGACCTAAAGGGTCAAAATGTGTCAAAACTTGATCTAAGCCAAATTGATTGAAACCAATGGGTCAAGTCCATTCCAAATCACTTGTGGAACTTGACCAAATCCTAAATTGGCCAACTAGACCCAACCTAGCCCAAATTGACCTTAGACCCAACATGACCTAAAGGGGTCATGTTGAGCCAAAATTGAACTTAACCCAAATTGATTGGAAACAAAGATACCAATCCACTCCATATGACTAACCAAACCCAAACCTACCCTTGGCCTACCTCAAATAGGTCAAATGGGTCAAATAGGTCAACTTGACCCATTTGACCTAAATGAAGTCATATGAGCCAAAATCAAATATATACCAAATTGAACCAAACCAAAGCCACCAAAACATTTTAAATGGTCTTATGAACTTGAGCCAACCCTTGGTTTGACCTAATTTGACCAATTGGTCAACTTGATCTAAGTTGACCCATTTTGACCTAAATGGGTCAACATGAGCCAAATCCTATCAAATGGATTCCAAATCCAATGAAACTTGGCCAAACCTAGTTTATCCACATACCCAACATATCTAAAGTAGAAAAATAGCAAAATGTCCATCCTACATCTAGGCCATAGAACAAAGTTGGCTTAACCTATGGGTAATTTGGTCATACCCTCTTCACAATCACTCAAGGCTTTCCTAAAAGCTCAAGGGGACTTAGTCATGAGTGGTGCACCCAACTCAATGGGTTTGGGTTAGCCCATTTGGTCCCTAGACCAAACCCGACACCCAAGCTTAAAATTGAATTTTCAAACTCCCTCTTAAGCTCAAATTAAGGCACAGGGGAGGTTGGCACTCCACTCCTTCAAATCGACCATGTGCACAGTCAAAATAGATCAAAAAACCCTCACAATATGATCAATTGGATCAAAATGGTAGGAGCATTGTCAGTCGTTCGATCCTTCAAGGGGGAGATATACTCCCCTTAATTCAATTCAATTCTCACTTGCCCTCTATCAATTGAAGCTAGGAACTCAGAGCAATCATTAGAGAGAACTCCCAAGATTCTTAGAGAGGATTAGAATTCTCCATTTCTCGATTTTGCATAGTGGAAAAATAAGGGAGCTCAATCTATTAGGCAATTTCGTCCATACTTCATTTCCTTCTAATTGCTCTACACACTTCATCTAGGAGCTAAGTCTAGTGCACCTAAGATTCTATTGGAGTTCCCATAGCAAGGAAAGATCCAATTCAATCAAAGTTGAAGCTCAAGTGAAGAGGAGTTGGTCCATTCATTGATCCACTTCATCTCAAGTGCTCATACTCTCTGCGAGGCTTCATCTCAACTAGACGAAGCTTCTCCAAGGTAATCGAGCACCGGTGAGGTATGGAATTTTTCGATCACTAAACTCAATGTGGTGTGGAGCTTCATGAAAGAAATTTTCACCCCATCAATTTTTGACTATTGGATTTGCCGCTCTCTATCTTTAGATGGTGTGGGTTGAATTTAGTGTGATTCCATGCTAGATCTAGCTTGGATCTTCCCCTTGATCATGGACAGTCTCTATTGATCAACGGGAAGAACTTGGATCATCTCAACCATCCATCCATGAATTTTAGATGGATGGTTGAGATTATTCAGCACGTTTAGAAATTTATTTACCCTTTTTAAATGCGGGGGAATCCTTTGCAGTCCGATCTTTGATCAGACGATAAAGAATTTAAGCGTGCGCCATCATTTCTGAGTTGATAAATTAAGTCACCCCCTCATGGCACGATGTGTGTAATACGTACTAACCGCCGCCACCACGCGTCATGCCGTGAGCCAGGGATTAGTTAAGTGCTTTAATTAATTCCTAATTAACCTAGAGAACTTCAAAAATTTATAACTCTCTCTAGAAAATTCAAAAAAAATATGAAATAAAAATCCTATGGATAGATAATTAAACCTAGATCATTTTAAAATTAATTTTGATGAGTTTTGAATTATGATTTTTTCTAAATTTAAGTTTTATTGGAAAGTATATTTTGCTAATTATTCTTTAATTAGGCCTCTGATTAATCCCAAATTTCTTGAGTAAGTTTTAGGGGATGACCTCTGCCTCCCCTAATTTTTTTTGGGATTTATTGAAGGCCTGATTAGAGTAATTGCATATGGTTTCTTTAATTATCCTTCTCATGTAATTAAGCATAATCAGGGTATGATTAGTGGTTTTACCTTTTGATTAGTTCATGATCCAAGGGGAGGTTCATGGAATAATTTTGGGGCATTTCTCCTAAGCTATTCTCTAAACCCCCTCTTCTCTCCTTAATCTCCTCTTAATTAAGGGTTAATTCATTAATTATCCCCTTAATCAATTTCTAAAAATTCTAAAAAGTTCTAGAACTTAATTAGTCTACCTTAGGTAAATTCTTAGGTGTTCCATAGCATAAGTTAAATTAAGGAAATCAAAACCCAATTCACATGTGTGAAAGGGTATTTTGAAATTACTTAAGCTAAACCCCTTAGCTCAAAAAAAATTTAAACCTAAAGGCATAGTTAAGCATACCACACAAGCCTTCAAAGCACACACATTAGCCTAAGTCACCACTTATAGCTTTAGGTTAGGTCGGTGTATGGTCTGATGTTTATTTTGTTTTGTGATATATATTTTAGACTGGATGTTAGGGTGTATGCTAGTATAATGAATAGTAGGACGTGCTTAGCCTAACTATTCTTTTCTGTAGGGGATTGTGCTTAAAGGGTGCTATCATAAATAAAAATATAAATGTTTTTTCTGTGTGCTTTATACCCCTAAGCATAATATAGGTGGACTTAGTCACCCATGCATGGGGTGATAAGTCCAATATACAAGCTTGGGATTTGTGTGGTGTGTTTTAGCTAACCTTTGTTTTGCTGGTGTTAGTTAGATTTCCACTTTTCCTTTTCATATAAAAATTTGTATAATTAGGATTTCAGAATGATCGTTATGGGGATTAGGATGAGCACTAGTCATAAGATCCCATCTTATGCACCATGTGAAGCTTTGGAGCATCCTCCTTCCAACCTTCAAAGGAGGAACCAAAAGAAGAAAGAAGAAGAAAAAAGAAGAAAGAAGAAGAAAAAAGAAGAAAGACCCCCATAATAATGAATTCCTTTCTTAATTGTAATTTAATTCATTTGTAATCCAGTTATAAGGTAGAGCTCTACCCATATTTGATATTTTGATTTGTGCTCACCACAACTAATTACTTATTCTTTTGCATTAGCTTTATAAATTGGTTGATAATTTGTTTAGATTTTGTATTAAGTGGCATGATTTTCCTAGTTTCTTCCTTACTTTATATATGTCTTAAATGTGGATTAGGCTCTTTAGAGAAAAATAAATCTTTTGCCGAACTTAATAACTCAAATTAAAATCAAACAACTCATAAGCTCACCTAAAGCTTAGGTTTAAAATGCAGATAAAAGGATTAGCAACCTCTTAGCTGGATGAGCATTTCTTTATAATATCATGCACAAATGCATCTTATTTCACTCTTGATTGGAGGGCTTCCACCTTTGCCAGAAAAACTCTGCTTGACCTTTGAAAGCCATGGTGGAAAGTCACCTCCTCCCTTCTCACTGATTTTGGCCAATAATCTTACTTTTCATGCATTAGTCATAAAAAATCCTATTAGCCCGAGTCAAAAAATTTGTCCAAAAATAAAAATAAAATGAAATTTGAATTGCATTAGATTTAGGTCATTTGAAGCATGGCCCTTTACATGATATAGTCTCTTTAGGGAGTGAGTTTAAGGACTTAGTCTCTTTCTAAATAAAAATAGCCTAGCTATCTTGCATAAGCGTAAAGACTTGCTTACATGTATTTGAAATTGTAGGAGGAGTTAGTTGACGACCAACCCTAGGCGGTTGTAAGTCCAAGCTGTCGGGTTGTTTGTCCTCTCTTATGGAGACAAACTAATTACCCAATTTTGCCTTAGATTTAGGTTGTGCTTCCGACCCTCACCGAAGCTCCCTAGATTTAGGTTCTCAGGCTACTTTTCCCCTTTGTGGATCATAAGCATAATTTCTCACCTCTTAGGCATTTCTTTAATCTTGTGTTAAAGAATCTTAAGTCCTAAAATTCTAATGAAAAATGCAACTCAAATAAACTAAATCAATTTCAAAAATGTAAAACCCAACTAATAGGATAGTTTGAGATGCTCGCTAGGTTTCCTAGCATCATGGGCATCTCCTACTTATCTCCCATTTTGGCTTCGATAATAACTCCCTCTTTTGATCAATCCCATTTTGATCTTCAAACATAAACCAATCGATTAGTAGTCCTTTCCTATTGAAATCTTCAAAGATAATGATCATTTAACTTAATAGAGAGTTTTTCTAAGGGATCATATCCCTTAGGATGTAATTAACTATGGGGGCTTGCCCTTGTAGGGAAGTTAATGAACCTGATTTAAAATAATCCCTACGTTATTTTTCTATGTACAGTAGGGGAAGAATCTCTGGTACATATGTATTGAGGTGATTAGGTCCATTAAAGGGTAGTGACTTCTGTCATTCGAGATAGTACACTATTTTCTTGATGGCATACTCGATCACCTGAATAAGTACATCTGCGGATCTACATGTCATCTTACTAAGATGAATTTTTATAGTGTCTTGCCTTTTCTTTCTCTCCATTGATTTGAAGGCGACTCCCTATAGAAATTTTTCACCATAGAATTTTCTATCAACTCACCGGGGATGGTTCCTCTCTCCATCTTTGGTAAATGATCGTTGTCTTTGAATATCAATAGTGGGTTTGTACTGTGGTATGAATCCAAGACTATCCTTCTTTTCATTGGAACTTAGTTCATTTCATTCTTGAGTTGAGTTAGCCAACATCTTTAGATTTTAGGATCGCATTTCTTGTTGGTCTTAAAACCCCCTTTGGGTTCCCCAATGGGTAAAATTAAAATATCTAAATAAAAAAAGAGAAAACATCTTAAGACTTCCTCCTCATCATTTTCATGATAAGGAAAGGCTCATCCTAAAATAATAAATCTTCCATAAAGAACTTTGGTTTTTCAAAAGCACCTTTTTAAAAATGCACTTAATAAAATATTTTCCACAAAATTTTGTCACCTTCATTTAACAATTTCCATAATTGTTACATGTAGGGATTTTCAAAAAATAAAATTAATAACATTTTTCAAAAGCACAAATGAATATCTTCCTTCAATTTTCTTTGATGAAGAGTTCATTTCTAAAATAAATGAATAATCATCGTTTCCAAAAAAATAACAATCATAATCATAAAGTTCTCAGAAAGCACACATGAATCTTCCTGTTCAATACACTCACACTTATTGAATAGAAAGTTCATTTGCAAACAAAATAAAAAAGGAATTTAAAAAAAGCACACATGAACATCTTCATTTAATATACTTAAGTTTATTAAATTAAGATTTCATTTCCAACTAAAAATAAAATATCATTTAGGAAATCCCACTTGAACATATCTCACATACATTTCAAGATGGAATTCCTCTCTTTCAAAAAGCAACAATCACACACAAAACAAAAATTTCATATTTCAAAAATAAAAATGATCTCCATTCTAGATACCTAAATTTGTTGAATGGAAGTCCTCTTTTCAAAACATTAAAACTTCAACAATGAAATTTCAAAAAAATTTCAAACATACATTTCGAACCTCACTTAACATATTCAAATTTGTTAAGTGAAGTTTCCATATCCAAAAATCCAAAATCAACAATCATATTTCAGAATTTTTTAAACACATTTGGAACCTCACTTAACATACCCAAATATGTTTAGTGAAGTCTCTAAATTCAACATTCAAAATTTTCAAACACATTTTTGGAACTTCATTTAGCATACTCAAATTTGCTAAGTGAAGTTTCCAAATCCAAAATAAAAATCAATAATCTTATTTCAAAATTTTCTAAAACATATTTTGGAACATCATTTAACATAACCAAATTTGTTAAGTGAAGTGTCCAAATTCAAAATCTAAAAATTTTTTTTAACACATTTTGGAACTTCATTTAGCATACCCAAATTTTCTAAGTGAAGTTTCTAGATTCAAAATCAAACATTTTTTTTTCTAAACACATTTTGGAACTCCATTTAGCATAATCAAATTTGCTAAGTGAAGTTTCCAAATCTAAAATAAAAATCAGCAATCATATTTCAAAATTTTCTAAAACACATTTGGAACTTCATTTAACATACCCAAATTTTGTTAAGAGAAGTCTCCAAATTCAACAAAAACCAAAAATTTCAAACACCTTTTGGAACTTCTTCCCTTAGTATACCAAATTTGCTAAGGAGTTTCCATTTATCAAAACCAAAAGAAATCAAAATTTTAAACACAACATTTGGAATTTTATTTTAGCATACTTAAGTTTGCTAAGTGAAAGTTTTCATTTCACAAAACCAAGTGGGACTTCATCTTTAGCATACCAAATTTGCTAAAATTGAATCTCCACTTTCAATCACCTCAAAAAAAAAAAAAAAAAAAAAATACTTAGGATTTTCTTAGCATGCCTAAATTTGCTAAGAAACCTATTTTCAAAAATTAAACAAGATACAATTAGATTCTTTACTAAACATACCTAAATTTGCTAAGTAAGAATTCTAAATTTTTCAAAAAATCAAAATAAAAAAAATTCACAAAAAAAAAACAATCACTCTCACTTTACTTAGCATATTAAATTTGCTAAGTAAGTGAAACTCCAAAACAATCAAACAAAAATAAAATCATTTGACCCTTACTTTAACATACCTAAATTTTTTAAAGGAAAGGGTCCTCAAAATGAAAACAAAAATTCAAATTCAAAACATCAATGACCGTATGGAAGCATCTTATCAAAAATTTGGAATCCATATTTCAACATACCTAAATTTGTTGAAATTTGGATTCATATTCAAATTTCTCTTTCATTCAATCTTCTTCAAATCCATTTGAACCCCACTTAACACTTCCAAGTTGTTGGATGTGGGTATATTTTCAAAATTCAAAATTCAAAAAAAATCTATGGAGACATAAAACTGATACAAGTTCATTGCTCATTGCAGATTCTTTTCAGTCAGTGCAATACAGTTCAATGTCAATTTACTACTATTTTGGATATGGTTGGTTCCCAAAAACTTGTCTTCACCTTCCCCCATGATATGAATCTAGCTTTAGATTAGGCTGACTTCCCTCACCTAGACCATACCCACTTGATTGACTTTGGCCGAGGATTTGAGGGGGCCAACATCACTTGTGAGGGTATTCCCCTCATCACAGTCAGCAGGATGAAGGTGATTGGGCAGAAGCCGGTCATCAGGATAGACTTGCCTTTTGATTCTAATGTCTCCTCACTGAAAAGGAAAACTATGGTAGTACCACAAACTTCAGTGGTTATAGTAGCGGCAGTGCTAGCTCAAGTTACAATTTGTCCCAGAGTTGCACATGTTGCCCTAGTGCGGGCTAGCACCCTATCATTTGTACCCTCTAAAGGTAAGGCTCCCCTAGTTTCAGGGCTTGCCTCCCCCACATTTGAGTACGGGTCTAGCTCATACTCCTCTCATCCTACTCGTACCCAACGTAGGAACAAGAACCGTATCAAATAATTCTACACTCTGATAGCTAGAGAGCTAAAGGCAGCAACTAGATCAGCCATGGATGAGTCTCCCATGATCACTTCACCACTGGTTATAGAAAACCTATTTCATCCTCTCTTGGGATCAGACAGAGTGGTTTCTAGGAGGATCTGTTCATCACCTCCTCCAGTGGTGCACTTATAGTCGATAATTTTTAATAATAGGAGGTCGTATGCCGGCCTCTGCTCTGTTCTAAGCCAGGTAGGCATAGCATATGGATGCTCAGACTCCGGGACATAGTTTGACCTTTGATTTGTTATCACCCATAGTGTAGGGAGGAAGATTCATCAAGAGAGGGCCCGTGAGGCCCATACATCACACATTACTAGCAGAGTGTGATGAAGGTTCAGCCATCAGTCAGTCGCTTCTGCTTTGGTTGATTTCCCAGCTAGACGTGCTACCTTCATTGACCATACTGATAGTATTCTCCTCATAGGGACCAACCACCACAAGAGGGCAGTTCTTATGCACAAAGAGTCAGTGATGTCTCCACCCCACCGCTCTAGCCCTCATCTGCCATAGCCAGTATAGGTCGCAGCATCTCCCATTCCATCTAAGGCCATCACGATAGCATCCAGAAAAAAACAAACCCTGTTGGTGATCCAGCTATGGCCAAGGGATCCTACTCATCCTAGACCACCCATTATGGTAGGGTAGAGCTCTCCTTCTTGACCTTATGCCCTAGTGGTGGTATGAAAGGAGTGGCGACCCCGGAGTATCGTGGTTGTTCCTTCACCAACTTTGCCCATACAGCCAAATGCGGAGATAGTGATAGTTATCACAAATATTCTAGATGAAAGTTCAGTTATAACAGTGGTAGAGGATCATCCTAGGATTGTTACCCCTATTACAGCTAGTATCCGTCAGGGGAATCATTCTTCTAGTGAGTACAGTCCGCAAAGGATTGACTCCTAGGTGACCGGTGAGGTTCGGTGCCTTTCAGTTCATGATAGCAATCATGCCGGTCAACCCAAACTATTTGTGTCTACTGAGTTAAATTGTTCCTTAGATGAGATAGTTGCACACTATTTTATAGAGAAAAAGAGATCTTAGGGAATGCCGTCCGATGAAGAGAGTAGACTTGATCCCAATGAAGATGACTTGATGGGGGATTCAACTGGAGTATGCATGGTCGATACTAGAGGATCTCTTCTTAGGGAGCAACAGGTCATGGAAGGTGATGAGGTTGATCAAGAAGATACCATCATTAACACCTCGACTTTAGTTAAGGCGAAGAGATTGATAAGATAAGCCATTTACAAGACTTTTAGCGAGTGTGGTGCTTGAAATAAGCCACTAGTTCATCCTATTACGATTGATGTCGACCTAAAAGTGCATGTCTTAGACCCAGTTAAGACTCTACCTCCCATTGAGCAAGGTAGCACTAGCTGTATAGGAAGGTAGTGGATAGTACCTCCATACAAGAAAAAAGATCTAAAATCCATGGTTGAGCAACAGGTGAAGGAAGATTTGGCTCAAGCCCGAGGAGGATCATCGGTTCCAAAGGGTAGACCCTACCTAGAGGAGTTCGATGTTATCCAATATCCCAAGGGTTTTACGCCTCCTTCCTTCAAAAACTTTGATGGCAGTGGGAACCCGATGCAGCATATAGCTTAGTTTAGGGCTAGTTATTGCAACGCAGGTGGTAGTGATGCTTTACTCTTTAAACTCTTTGTCAGTAGCCTAGCAGGTATTGCTTTTGATTAATATGCTGAACTGCCCAACAGTTCAGTGAAGACATTTGTTGAGTTAGAGAAACTCTTTATCAAGAGGTTTTAGAGCTTCGAAAGGATTCTAGTGATATTTGTAGCACAACACTCCGGTGAGTCACTTGTTGATTATATTCTCCAATGTAACCCGTATGAAGTGAAGTACATGCGAACAACATGTCATTGAGATTCTATTGAAGAATATCCATGGTCTGGTCGCTTTCATGCTTAAGGGCTTCACTATCAAGATATTTGAGAAGCTAATCGACAAGGCGGATAGTCTATAAAGAGAGGCCAAATAGTTACCTTTTTAAGATCAGTTGCTAAAGTAGAAATCCTAAAAGGTCTATGAAAAGAATCCAGGAGCAGCATTGGTTGATGAGGAAGCAACCGACTAGATGGTCAGAGACCATGACCGTGACCTCCACCTCTTTGCCACCATAAGGTAGCCATACCATCAGCCATGACCTCATGGCTGCCATCACTCAACCACCACCCGGTGGCATGCATATCTGGTAGCTATGGTCCACCTACTCATTTAGATAAGTTAGACAAATCTTATTTTTTTAAGAGGGAGGTAATCAGGAAAATATTTAATAATATTTTAAAGAATCCTTCAGCTACCCGAGCCGAGGATACTAGAGGAAGTAGGCAAAAGTCATGATCCAAACTTTTGCCCTTGCCACCGTATGCTAGGCCACATTTTGGAGGATTTCTTCACATTCAAAGACAGTCTTGAACATAATTTCAAGGCCAGTGCTGTAGTTATCCCAAAAGAATACCTTATGGAATAACCTTCCAGTTTCGTTAGGGTAATCCTTGGGGATACAAGTGATCCTACCAAAATCAATGAAGGTTGGGACATCTCTTTGTCCAAAACCTATAAGAAAATAATTTGTAAGATCAAGAAGCTTTCCTTGCGGTGCGAGTCACCTCCAACACCAAAGGTTTGCAAGTTGCCTGCCAATGTTAAAAGTGGGAGCTCAGCAGTGACGGTAGCGGAGCATAGCCCCTAAGCCCTTTAGCTTCGATAGTGTCAACTTGACCTTCAATTGCGGCTTTCATCACCTACCATTCTAGCTCTTCTATTTCTACTAATAAAACTCTTGTATCGGTGAGAGGGCATGAAATCCCCTCCACTTCACTCTACTTTGTACCAAATACTTCCAAGAGAAATTGAAGAATAAAGCTAATTTGAATTATATCTGTGTCTCTTCTGATGAGTTGTCTTCTTCTATTCCTAATGATAACTCTTCAAGTCTAATTAACTATAATAATTCCAATCTTCCTCATTTTGATTTAGAGTTGTACTTTCTAACTCTGAATACTATGGGTTTGCCTCTTGAGATAGACTTGGAATCATCTAATTCTGAGAGTCCCATAGGAGAAGCTATAGGTGATCCTGAAGTGCAGGTAGAACCTTCCACCACCTTGCCTCAAGAAATCACCGAAGTCATCCTCTGTAGTGGCAAGGTTCTACCTCCTAGGGAAGCACCTCAAGATAAAGGAAAATAAGTCATTAGTACTGAAGATCGAGAAGCCCTTCCACAAGATATGATATTCATGGAAGACTAAAGGTGGACTAGCCCTTTCTCATCTAAGAAAGTTACCATCTAAGCTAAGCATATATGATGCCCTTGTCTTATCCAAAGAGATGAGGGAATCACTAATCAAGGCACTCCTTGATCAAAATATGCTTAGCTCAGTGGCCATATGAGGAAGCACACTATGTAAAAAATCCCAAGGGATCACCTTCACGGATGAAGACCTCCACTTGGGACTTAGGCATAGTCTCATACATCACTGTCGACATGGACGGTTCGGACACTGGTTCTCATGGATTCAGGTGCATGGGTGAACATTATGAGTCACCCCTGCCTATTTGAAGATTAACATCTCTACACTCCGAGAAGATAAGATGATGTTGAGAGGATTCAATGATCAATGTGAGCAGGCTTTTGGTTCTATAGTGTTACCATTGGAGATCGGTGACTGGAAGACTGAAGCCAAGTTCTACATCATTTATTCAAATACTTCATTCACTATTTTGCTTGGAAGGCCTTGGATACATCATAACAAGATCGTTCCATCCTCCCTTCATCAGTGCATCTAGTTCAGAAATGATGGAATTGAGTACCATGTCAATGAGGATGAAAAATCATTTCAGTTTAGAGTGGTAGAGATCTATGGGGATGCGACTTACTATCTCTCTCAGAACACCCTTTCTCATGAACTTGGACAAAATTCAAATGCAAATACAAAAGCAAAAGAAAATAAAGCAAAAGAAAAGGTAAAATAAAATGAAAAGAAAATGAAAAGCCTAAGTGAGCAAGAAAGGGGAATTGAAGAAGAAGTATATCCGCATATCACATTTCACCCATAGTTCATTCCATCATATGGACATGTGGTAGGATGGCTCAACCTCCACTAGGTAGAGGTAGAGGTAGAAACAGAGGCAGCTCCAGAGGTGGGAGATCCCCTAGTTGGCCTTCAACCAATAGAGGTTGTGTTCCAGTTCATAGGAGTACCCCTACTATTCACATCGACTTAGAATCCAACTCGGACAACGTGCCCAATGTGATTAGTATACCAGCCAACCCCTATCAGCAGGTCCCTTTGGAGGTGACTTTTGATCCAACCAGAGATGAAGATCAGGCCTCCAAGCAACGAAAAGTATTCAAATCTGGTTATGTGAAACTATTAAGCAGTAGTTGGGAACCTTAGCTCTAACCTCACTTACATCTCAAAAAGTTGAAGGTTTAGTAGTTAAGAAAGTACCTAAGTGTTCTAGTGATATAAAGCAGAAGAGGTTCTTTTTGGGTTCATCATCCTCATGTTCAGAGCTTGATGTAGGACTTGAGGAAGGTACTTTTAAAGAATTAATGGAATGACCTTTTGACTTTTACTTGCCTTATGTTCAAAATCTTATACAGAAAGGTTTAGTTCCTCACACATGGTCCAAGCACTGGTTAGAATATTTCAAAAAATTATGGACAATATGCAAGAAACAATCAAAGAGGACTAGGATTGATATGGGTCGATGATGATGAATTGCTAGTTATTACCAACTATTTGGAGTCTGATAGGTTCTTCTCACACATTCTTGACTCTTATGAGAATGTGTATTTAGAAACTTCAAATGACCTAGATGATCTCTAAGTCAAAGAGGCACCACCAGAGTTTGAAGAGGAGATTCATTCAATAATCGACTAGCTTAAAGAAATTCTGATAGAAAATCCATCCGACATACATCGGTTTATTCTTTGAATGAAGAAGAAACTAATGACTTTGTTAGGCTATTGACTTAGTTTAAAGCCTTGAATTATGAAGTTATTATCTTTAAGTCCACAAGCTAGCAATAGATCTTAATGTTACCTATTAAGCAAGCTCCTAGACGCATGTGATTAGAAATTGAACAACAGGTCATTTCTAAAGTCAAGAAATCGATCGATGCTGGTTTCATCAAGGAAGAAAAATATCCTACTTGGTTAGCCAGTGTCATCCCAGTTAAGAAAAAGAATGGCTAAATTAGCATATGCGTCAATTTTAGGGACTTAAATAAGGTATGTCCTAAGGATGATTTCCCTCTTCCTATACTAGAGTTAATGGTGGACATTGCCTCATCTCATGCAGTCTTCTCTTTCATGGATGGGTCAACTGGCTATAACTAAATCAAGATGTGTCCTGAAGATGAAAGAAATACTATTTTTTGAACCCCGATCAGAATCTTTTATTATTGGGTCATGTCTTTCGGTCTTGAAAATGCTGATGCTACATACCAACGAGCTATGACTCAAATCTTCAACGAACTCATCCATCATCAGGTTGAGTGTTATGTTGATGATGTAGTAGTCAAAAGCTTAGAAAAGGAAGACCACTTGACTTGAGTAGTTTTTTTGATAATATAACCTCAAATGAATCCCCTTGAAGTGCTTGGAAATTCCTTGGTTGTTGTTTGAAATGGGATAGAAATAGATCTTGAAAAGATTAAAGCTATCTTATAAATGCCACCTCCAGAGTTTAACTCAACTCAAATCCTCAAGGATGTTTGGCATCTAACTTTATCTCAAACTATCGGAGATGCAAACCATTCTCTGTAAGAAGGATGCCAAGTTCAAGTGGGATGACAAGTGCATGCGCATTGAAGACATCAAGAGTACTTGGTGAAGCCAATTCTAGCCCCTATCTCATGCGGGCCACTCATCCTTTATCAGCATTTGACTCTCTCTTGCTCTGTTGGCCCAAGCTAATGAGAAGGAAGGTTGCTCTTAGTATTATCCACCTAGAAATATTTCCTGAAACTCTTTTGCATTTGCATGCTTTCTCATAATGTGAACTTGATCTCTCAGACCAATCCACTGTAGTATCTCATGACATAGGCAACACTTTCTGGATATTTGGCTCGTTGGTCCATGATACTCTCATAGTTTGATATCACATTTGTACCACTTCGTGAGGTAAAAGGACAAGCACTAGCAGATTTCTTAGCAGCTTACCCACTTCCTGCAAATTCTCCGCTTAGTGGCGATCTCCCTGATGAACAAATCATGAACTTAAGGGAGGCTAGCAATTACCTATGGGAGATGTATTTTGATGGTGCTGCTTCTTTTCTTAAAGGTGAAGCACCACGATCTATTCTCTCAAGAAAGGTAGGGTTAGGAATAGTTTTTCTAACTCTAAACCTTGATGTGATGAGATTCTCATACTATCTTTCCAACCCCTATACCAATAATAAAGCTGAGTATGAGGCTTTGATTGCTAGTCTAGAGTTATTCATCACTATAGTGTCGAGCATCAACATCTTGATTCTCGGTTGGTCATCAACAGATTGTTGGGACTATCGTTCTCAAGCCCAAGCTTCATCATTACTATGAGTATACCATGAAGCTGTTGGCTTGAGAAGTTACCATCTAAAGGTTCCCAGAGAACATAATAGCGATGCCTTGGCCAAACTTGCCAAAGATGGATGATCCATTTCAATAAGGGTCCAAGTCCTATTCCTTATTGATTCTGAACTCATCGAGAGACTTTCTCTTGAAGGGGAGGTTGTTATTGCCAAAATGGACAAGGAGTTGGATTAAAGGCAACCGTTCATAGATTACTTGAACACCGACAAACTACTTTAAGAGAAATCATAAGCCCATCA
The DNA here is from genome assembly GCA_021442155.1 of Cymbidium sinense. Lineage (NCBI taxonomy): Eukaryota > Viridiplantae > Streptophyta > Magnoliopsida > Asparagales > Orchidaceae > Cymbidium > Cymbidium sinense. The sequence goes on along the minus strand of CM038220.1, from coordinate 129,628,015 downwards.
GGTGAAACAGGGAGCTCTCTCCTATACTCTTGTTGATGGCACCTTGTACCGCCAGTCCTTTGACTAGATGTGGTTACATTATTTAGACAAACATGAAGCCCATGGCATTATAGGTACACTTTCACATGTGGAGCTCATCAATGAAGATCAAAAGACTTGGATACCTTTGATGATTTGATTTGAATGTAGCTAGGAGATGCCATCGTGTACATGGTGTGGTCCAACACCACCCAACATTCTACATCCTACTTTGGCTTCATGGCCATTTGAGTGTTGGGGTACCACATTTAGGTCGATCGATCCTCCTTCTTCCAAGGGGCATCGATTACTTCTACTTTTCCAAGTGGCGGAAGCCATCCCACTCAGAGGTCACATCATGTGTTCTTTTTTTAGAAACCATATCGTATATATGTTTGGGGTATCTCAACAAATTATATCTGATAATGGTACTGCATTCAAAAGTACAAAGATCAACAGCTTTGCCAGAAGATAGTATAGATTAGAGATACTCCATCATCTACTACCCTAGAGCAAATGGCTTAGCGAAAGCATTCAATAAAAATCTCATCCAGAAACTGAAGAAGACTCTTGATGACAACAAATGATAATAGAATGAGCAGTTGGTTGAAGCTTTGTGGGCATACCAAACCACATACAGAACTCCAACTCAGTCTACCCCATTTTCCTTAGTGTATGGGTATGAAGTTGTTCTTCCCTTAGAAGTTCAACTCTCATCACTAAGGATAGCATTGGGTAACAAGATCACTACCAAGCAGAATGAAAAGTTGTAGTTAGAAGAGATCGAAGGTTTGGAGGAGTCACTGGTGTGCGGAACCGTTGTACAAGGCCAAAATGATTCAAGCTCACAACAAGTTGGTCCCTAGGTCTTTAGAACTTGTGTTAGTCTTAAGGAGAAATTGTTGCCCGTCGAAGATGGGGCAAGAACCCACTTGGGAAGGCCCCTATGTCATAGAAGGCCTACCAAGGAGGATCTTATATTATTGATTATAAAGAGAACACGATGCTTCCAATTAATGGGCTCTATCTAAATAATATTACCCATGAAATAAATCATGTTTGAAAATAATCATTAATAAGAACAAAATCGATTCTTTTCATCAAATCTTCTCTTCTTTGAAGTGTTATTTGCTTGTCTTGATGCATGTGTATCTAGGAGGGGTAAGAGTCCCCAATGGCATCCTATCCCTTTTTCACAACATCAATCTTCGACTTTAGAATAGGTGTAAGAGAACGAGGCATCTATTTAGCATAACTAAGTTAGGTTTGAATAAAATCAAGTGGCATCCTTTCTTAGTGGGAATTCTTGTTGCCATGGCATCATTTCATAACTCCCCATGTTTTAAGGTAGGTGTAAGAGTCCCCAGAGGCATCATTCCTTTTTGCAATAATAAACACAAATCTTTTCTCTCAAGCCATTTTGATGTGAGAGCAAGCCCTCACTCACTCTCATTAGTTTCATGCTACCTTGTTAGTATGTCACCAGGGTAGTCATTTGTTGGAGGATGTGAGTCCTTATGTTTTCTTTCTAACTTGACTATTGCAAACCAATGAGTGCTTTGTTAGTAAGGTAGTCTTCACTGCCTTGCCAGTAAGCTACCTCATGTTGACTTTTTGTGTTATGCTTTCTTGAACTAGCCATCATTCTAACTAGGTTTGTATATTTGAGGTCTAGGATAAGTGCCCCAGAGGCTCCTTTCCTCTTGACTAGTTTTGAGTTGTTATAAGTCCCCTAGTGGTATTCACTTTCATGGCGCTAGGATAACACATAGCGGACTATCCAAATGATCGGTTTCTATGGGTGAATAGTCCCGAGCTTTCTTCCTGAGATTGTTGCAAATCAATGGCACCTTAGGTTGGTTGATGTTCACTATCTTTGGCGATGAGTACACCTCTTGGATATGAGTCCCATGCTTTCTCCTTGAGTTGGACACCTTTGAATATGATATGATTCCATGTCATTTTATCCAGGGTGTTGGATTAAGCCCTTACTTACCCCATCCCTTGTGAGCATTCTATTTGGATCAAGTCCTTTGCGACCCTATTTAGACACTACCCGGGTTACTTTTAGATTGGACAGTTCCCCTTTCCTAGTAGCCACCCTTATGTTTGGAGAATTTATTCAGTAGATGCACAAATTTTCCCTTAGTTCAGTAAATCTAAGACATATCTAGGCTAATATAAGCTCCTTTTCAATTTGATCCCTCGCAAACTAACATGGTCCATGATAAAATAAACCAAAATAAACTAAAACAAACAAAAACTAATTCTTGTGGATTAGGATTCAAGCCCCAAAGCCTTCTCCCAAGCGGGCATCTATCTTTGGTAGTATGAGAACTCCCTATTGGAATTTCACTACAGTTGAGATAAATTCCCTTTCTCCATACTCACCCTTAGGTTGGGTTCAATCTATTTTTCCACAAGCACGTTACTCATGCAGTCATTTCATTTTGGAAGATGTAAGACTACGACACATTCATTCTAGCATGATTGTTGCAAACCAACGGGCAACCCTAGGTTGGGTTCGATTTGTTGCCCAAAGCAACCTTTCACCCCAGTGGTCTTTTCTAGTGGAAGATTTGAGTCCTCGAGCTTTCTTCCCTTCAATCGATCATTGTAAACTCAAAGGCACTCCTTTGGTCGGGTAGTTCTCCCATCGACCGGGAAGCTACTCCCTTTGGTTCAGTAAGCCTGAGTAGTTCTAGGCTTCTATAAGCTCATTCTCAGTGTGATCCATCGCAAACCAACGGAATCCATTAAAAGAAATTAAAAAATGAAATCAATTTTGATTATCCTTGAGCTGATTTTAGTCCCCTAGTGGCATTCACTTAATAGTCAGGCCTAGGTCTAGTTCGATCTATTGCCCAAAGCAACTGATCACCCTAATGGTTCCTTATTTTTAGAAGATATGAGTCCCATGCTTTCTTCTTAAAACTTGACCATTGTGTACCAAAAGACATCTCTCCTTGGTTGGATAGTCCTACCTATTGGTTGGTAGACTATTCCCTTTGAATTGATAAATCTAAGTTAGGTCTAGGCTTCCATGGCCCCTACTCAGCGCAGTTCATCGCAAACCTATGGGATCCATCATAATCAAAATAAATAAACTAAAAATGAAATCAATCTTGACTATCTTTGAGTTGATCTAAGTCCACCAAGTGGCATTCACTCAATAGTCAACCTTATGTTGGTTCAATCTATTTCCTTGCCAATAGATTGCCCTAGCAACTGGTTCTTACTTGGAGGATATAAGTCTACTACACTTTCTTCTTAGTACAGCTACTGCATACCGAAAAGAATCCCTTTGGTTGATTAGTCCTACTATGTGTTTAGTAGACTACTCCTTTGGATTGGTAAAGAGCTAGTCCTCCTGGCTCCTATTTCTACCCATTGCAAACCAAGTTCATCTAAAATCTCTAACAATTGAAACAAATTCAACCCTCTCCCCGAGTGGAGATCTCTCCCTAGTGAGATTCAAATCAAATCAAACCTCTCATCTCCTTGTGGATGACTCTAACCTGCTTCCCTAGTGGAAGGTTCACATTCTATGCCTTAGTGGATTTCTTCCTTCTCTCTTATGTTTTGGACATAAGCAGAGCCACATTGCACTAAGTTCTGGATTCTTTCTTTTTCTTGGGTTGATGATAGATTATTTTTGTTAGTGCTTGTGATCTTTTGGTGTTGTTGATCATTTTCTCAACACCAATGTGTTCTTGTCAATCACACCACACCTATTGGGCTCCTTGTGTTGACCACTTTTTCAGAATGAGCTCTCAACCCCACCATCTTAGACATAGGACTCCTCTTTATATTTAAGAATTTCCTTAGTCTTAAGGCACATCTAGTGATTAGTTGGATAGTCAACCTAGCCCTAAAAGACTTAGAAGAGTTAGCCATAGGAATAGGCCATGCCTTAGGGGTGTCAAAAAAATTTCCTACCCTTAGCTTAAACCATTCCTCACTTTCCTTCTCTCAAGTCAAACCCCAAATAAATTCTATTTGACTTTCTCCAAACTCAAATCAATTCCATTATTCAATTCCATGATTGAAATTCATGATTGAAATCTATGATTGAAAACCATGATCAAAATCCATCAAAAATTCCTAAGTCCTTAACCTTCCCATAAGGAGTTATTCAAAATAATGATCAAAACCTATTCAAACCTTTGAGATTTTCTCACACCTCATTTATATTCTCATTTTTATGCACATATATAAATGAAATATAAATTCAAACCCATCAAATCAAATTCAAAATTCAAAATCAATTCATGAAATTTTTTCTTAAATCCTTTAAATTCACTTTAATGGATTTAACCTAAATCTTGATCAAACCTATTCAAACCCATGGGATTTTCTCAAAACTTATTTATATTCTCATATATAAATGAAATGTATATAAATCAATAAAATCAAAGACAAGAATTAAATTCCAATTTAAAACTCCCTTAAATCCATTAAATTTCCTTTAATGGATTTAACCTAAACTTTGATCAAACCATTTCAAACTCATGGGATTTTCTCAAATCTTATTTGTATTCACATTTATATTCACATATGTAAATGAAGTAAAAATATAAATCAATCCAATCTAATTCAAAAAATTAAATTTCAATTTAAAAAATTCCTTAAATACTTTAAATTCCCTTCTTAATGGATTTAACCTAAATCATGATTAAACCACTTCAAATCCATGAATTTTCTCATGATATATTCTTATTTATATTTACATATATAAATGAAATATAAATTCAAACAATCAAAACCAATTCAAACTCAAATCCACTCAAAATCAAATCTAAGCCTTTCAAGCAAAATCTTGAACTTTTAAATCTTGATTTTCTCTCATGGTTCAATCAACCCTACAATCATGAGCTCATATATAAATCCAAACTTCAATCACTCAATCAAAACCTAATTCAAATTCATGTTCTTCCTTTGAATATGAAATTTTTAAATGGATCAAAACCTATTTGACTTCAAACCACTTGTAAATGGATTTATATTTCAATCATAAGTTCATATACAAGATCAATCAACTTCAAATCAAGCTTTGACCAAGTCATTTGACCCACTTAGGCTCACTTGACCCAAAAACCTAAGTACCATGAGCCAACTTTTGATCTAACCAAATTGGATTGAACCAAACTCATATATCCCTCTCATCATGATCAACAATCATCATGGGATGATCAATCAATCAAATTGGGTCAAACCAAGTCAAACCTAAGGGTTGACCAAGTCAACACCAACAAATAAATGAAACCTTACATAGCCAATTCCACCATAGGCCAAATTGATTGAAACCATTGATCTAAGTTCACTCATGACCTATGTTTGAACTTGACCAAGCCACATTTTGAGCCTAACCTAGCCTAATTGGCCCTTGACCCAAGTTGACCCATTTTGACCTAAAGGGTCAAAATGTGTCAAAACTTGATCTAAGCCAGATTGATTGAAACCAATGGGTCAAGTCCAGTCCAAATCACTTGTGGAACTTGTCCAAATCCTCAATTGGCCAACAAGACCCAACCTATCCCAAATTGACCTTAGACCCAACATGACCTAAAGGGATCATGTTGAGCCAAAATTGAACTTAACCCAAATTGATTGGAAACAAAGATACCAATCCACTCCATATGACTAACCAAACCCATTCCTACCCTTGGCTTACCTCAAATAGGTCAAATGGGTCAAATAGGTCAACTTGACCCATTTGACCTAAATGAAGTCATATGAGGCAAAATCAAATATATTCCAAATTGAACCAAACCAAAGCCACCAAAACATTTTAAATGGTCTTATGAACTTGACCCAACCCTTGGTTTGACCCAATTTGACTAATTGATCAACTTGATCCAAGTTGACGCATTTTGACCTAAATGGGTCAACATGAGCCAAACCTTCGCCAAACCTAGTTTCTCCACATACCCAACATATCCAAATTAGAAAAATAGAAAAATAACTATCCTACCCCTAGGCCATAGAACAAATTTTAGCTTAACCTATGGGTAATTTGGTCATACCCTCTTCTCAATCACTTGAGACTTTCTAAAAGCTCAAGGGGACTTAGTGATGAGTGGTGCACCTAGCCTAATGGGTTTAGGTCAGCCTATTAGGTCCCTAGACCAAACCCGACCCCCTAGCTTAAAATTAAATTTTCAAACTCCCTCTTAAGCTCAAATTAATGCACATGGGAGGTTGGCAATCCACTTCTTGGATCAAACCGATCATGTGCACACTCAAAATAGATCAAATAAGCCTCCCAATATGATCAATTGGATCAAAATGACAAGAGCATTGTTGGCCATCCGATCCTTTAAGGGGGAGTTATACTCCCCCTAATTCAATTCAATTCTTTGCCCTCATTGAAGCTAAGGAACTTCAGCAATCAGAGAGCACTCCCAAGCTTCTTAGAGAGGATTAGAATTCCCTATTTCTTGGTTTAGCATAGTGCAAAAATAGGGAGATCAATTTATTAGCCAATTTCTTCTATACTTCATTTCCTTCCAATTTCTCTTGCACACTTCTTCTAGGAGCTAAGTCGAGTGCACCTAAGCTTCTATTGGAGTTCCCACAGCAAGGAAGGATCTAATTTAATCAAAGCCGAAGCTCAAGTAAAGAGGAGTTGGTCCATACATTGATACACTTCATCTCAAGTGCTGATACTCTCAGCAAGGCTTCGTCTCAACTAGAAGAAGCTTCTCCAAGAGAATCGAGCGTCGGTGATCACCTCCGATGAGGTATAGAATTTTTTTATCAATAACTCAATGTGGTGTAGAGCTTTGTGAAAAAAATTTTCACCCCATCAAATTTTGACCGTTGGATTTGTCGCTCTCTATCTTTAGATGGTGTGGGTTGAAATTGGTATGATTCCATGCGAGATCTAGCTTGGATCTTCCCCTTGATCATGGGTGGTCTCTATTGATCAAGGGGAATAACTTGGATCAACTCAGCCATCCATCAGCACATTTTAAATGGATGACTAAGATTATTACATGTTTAGAATTGTATTTACCCTTTTAAGCCCTCTGATCTTTGATCAGATGGCGGAATTAGCGGGTGCCGCATTTGCCATTTGTGTCTTGATAAGTCATCACGTGCGATGCCATAAAGTCGTGACCACCACTGCCATGCGTCCCAACGTAAGCCAGGGATTAGTTAAGTGCTATAATTAATTTCTAATTAACTAGAGAAATTTAAAAATTCATAACTCTCTCTAAAAAATTCAGAAAATTATGAAATAAAAACTATGGATAGATAATGAAACTTAGTACATTTTAAAATTAATTTTGATGATTTTTAAATTATGATTTTCACTGAATTTGGGTTTTATTAGAAAATGTATTTTGTTAATTACTCTTTGATTAGCCCTCTGATTAATCCCAAATTTTTTGGGTAAGTTTTAGGGGACGACCTCTGCCTCCCTTAAGTTTCTTGGGATTTATTGAAGGATTGATTATAGTAATTGCATATAGTTTTCTTAATTACTCTTCTCATGTAATTAAGCATAATTATGTTATGATTAGTGGTTTTACCCTATGATTAGGGTTGATTAAGGTCAGATCCAGTAAGTATGAGATTTATAGATTAATTTTGGGGCATTTCCCTAAGCTATTTCCTAAACCCTTCCCCTCTTCTCTCTTAATCTCCTCTTAATTAAGGGTAAATTCATTAATTATCCCCTTAATCAATTTATAAAAATTCTAAAAAGTTCTAGAACTTAATTAATCTACCTTGGGTCAATGCTTAGGTGTTCTATAGCCTTAGTTTAATTAAGGAAATCAAAACCCAACTCACATGTCTGAAAGGGTATTTTGAAATTACTTAACCTAAACCCCTTAGCTTAATTAACTTTTAATTGTGAGCCAAATTACATTAGACCTTTTCATTATTAGGTGCATTGCAAATTTAAATTCCTTGTGGATTTTATAATTATTTAGTTAATTCTTCTAAGGTGGTGTAGGTAAGGGTTAATTAAGCTACTTAATTCATACCTTAACCTAATCAATGCATAAAAATGTATCTAATTATCTAAAAATTAAACAAAAATATCAAACACATGTGGGAATGGGTTAGGAACAGCAAACTCATCTCACCTTTTCAAAATTAAATCAAACTTCAAACCAAACAAAATTTACTTTGAATTCACTTTGATTTATTCTAAATTTTCTTAATCTAATAAGAATGTCTTTAGGATTTAAGTGAAGTGAGTTTGTTTACATGCTTTCATTACTTTGAATCTTTCCCCAACATTTTAGGTTGTATGCCATGTGATCTCATGCATTCATAGTTTTGAAATTCAAATTTTAAAAAAGAAATTGTTTACCTTACGTCAAATTTGCATGTGTTGGCTAAAGTAGAAATATGAGTGGCTATTATCACTACTAAATCCAAATTATTTTCAAAAACAATAAATCAAATACCAAATTTGAAAGTGTGCTACTAATACTTTAATTATAAGCTTGCACATGATAGATTATAAAGTCATGTTTAGCATAGGTTTCATTTCTTTCTTATGTTAGCATAGTTTTGAATAAGAGTTGGTAAGATGTAGAGTTCATTTGAAAAGTGCCCAACACTTACTTAATTTCATACCCTATTCATCCATATTCTATCACTTAAGAAGAGTTACCTGTACTTGCATACATAAATTGCATAAAAATAAAATGAATCCATTAAACAATTTTTTCATTTTCCTATTCTATTTCATTTCTTTTATATACATGTTTGTATTTAAGGAAAGTGGTATATTAGCTTGAAAAACCTCAAGGTTGTGAGGCTTTAAGTAGCCCTAAGTAGGCTTTGAACCTTAAACCTTTGGTTAACAATGGCGTTGTACTCACTTATGCCTTTCTTACTTTCATGTATGTATGTGAAAATCTAGATAAGAAAAACCCTTTCTACTTAAGAAAAATCATGGACATTCAACTTCTAAATCTTCTTAAATGGATTACTTAGCATGCATCATAAAGTTGTAAAAACTCTCATTTGCATGTATAGATATGGGGTCCATCCCTATGCATGTTATATATGTTGGGAAAGAAATGAAGTAATGTGTGTTATGTGAATTTTGATTCATTTTATTTAACCTTGAAATGCTTTTGTTTTTAAATAGGTTTATTTAGAGTTTATCTAAACCTAGGATTGATTAAAGGATGTAATCAAAACATTCACCTAATGAAACTAAAATGTGAATCCTCTTTAGAAATTACTTAAGGTTAGGGAAGGAAAGAGAGGTTCCCCTCTCTTTCCCTCTCTTCATAACTTAGTAATTAATTATAGGATCAACTTAAATAAAATCAAAAAATGAAATAAAATCAACTAAAAACACTTAAACAACTTAAATGAGACCCTCCTCTTAGTTGAACATGTTCTTCACACTTAGAAAATTTAAACCTAATGTCATAGCTAAGCATACTACACAAGCCTTCAAAGCACACACATTAGCCTAAGTCACCACTTCTAGCATAAGGTTAGGTCGGTGTATGGTTTGATGTTTGTTTTGTTTTGTGATATATGTTTTAGCCTGGATGTTAGGGTGTATGGTCGTAGAATGAATGGTAGGACGTGCTTAGCTAACTATTCTTTTATGCAGGGGATTGTGCTTAAGGGGTGCTAGCATAAATAAAAATATAAATGCTTTTATCTATAGGTGCTTTATACCCCTAAGCATAATCTATAGGCCAGGTGGACTTAGTCACCCATGGGTGGGGTGATAAGTCCAATATACATGCTTGGGATTTGTGTGGTGTGTTTTAGCTAACCTTTATTTCGCAGGTGTTTGTTAGATTTTCACTTTTCTTTTTCATGTAAAAATTTGAATAACTCAGATTTTGGAATGATCATTATGGGGATTAGGATGAGCATTGGTCATAAGATCCCATCTTATGCACCATGTGAAGCCTTGGAGCATCCACCTTCCAACCTTCCAAAGGAGGAACCAAAAGAAGAAAGAAGAAGAAGAAAGAACAAAGAAGAAGAAATAAAGCTTGAAGACCCCCATAACAATAAATTCCTTTCTTGATTGTAATTTAATTCATTTGTATTCCGAGTTGTATAAGGTAGAGCTCGGCTACCCATATTTGATATTTTCTGGTTTATGCGGTGATGCCTGACCATAACGACCACTTATGCTTTTTGCAATTAACTTTATAAATTGATTGATGATTTGTTTAGATTTTGCATTAAGTGGCATGCTTTTCCTAGTTTCTTCCTTGCTTTATGTATGGCATGGATGTGGATTAAGCTCTTTAGTGAAAAATAAATCTTTTACCCAACTTAACAACCCAAATTAAAATTAAATAACTCATAACCTCACCTAAAGCTTAGGTTTAAAATCAAGAAAAAAGAATTAGCAACACCTTAACTGGATGAGCATTTCCTTATAATATCATAATCAAATGCATCTTATTTCACTCTTGATTGGTGGCTTTCACCTTTGCTAGAGAAACTTAGCTTGACTTTTGAGAGCCGTGGTGGAAACTCACCTCCTCCCTTCTCGTTGATTTTGGCCAATAATCTTCTTTCTCATGCATTATTCATAAAAAACCCTATTAGCCTGAGTCAAAATGATTATCGAAAAATAAAAATAAAATAAAATTTAAATTGCATTAGATTTACATCATTTGAAGCATGCCCATTTACATGATCTAGTCTCTTTAGGGAGTAAGTTTAAGGACTGTCTTTTTTTAAATAAAAATAGCCTAGCTATCTTGCATAAACATAAAGACTTTCTTACATGTATTTAAAATTATAGGAGAAGTTAGTTGGAAGCCTCCCCAGAGGTTGGAAGTCCAAGCTATTGGGTGGTTTGTCCTCTCTTATGGAGGCAAACTAATTACCCATTTTAACCTTAGATTTAGGTTGTGCTTCTGGCCCTTGCTGAAGCTCCCTAAATTTAGGTTTTGAGATTACTTTTTCCCATTGTGGGTCATAAGCATAATTCCTCACCTCTTAAGCATTTCCTTAATCTTGTGTTAAGAAATCTTAAGTCCTAAAATTCTAATGAAAAATGCAATTCAAATAAACTAAATTAATTTCAAAAATGTAAAGCCCAACTAATAGGATAGTTTAAGATGCTCGCTAAGTTTCCTAGCATCGTGGGCATCTCCCACTTATCTCCCATTTTGGCTTCGATAATAACTCCCTCTTTTGATCAATCTCATTTTGATCTTCAAACATAAACCAATCGATTGATTGTCCTTTCCTATTAAAATCTTCAAAGACAATGATCATTTACCTTAATTAAGAGTTTTCCTAAGGGATCTCGTCCCTTAGGGTGTAATTAACTATGAGGGCTTGCCCCTGTAGGGAACTTAACGAACCCGGTTTAAAATAAACCCCGCTTTACTTTTTCATGTAGAGTAGGGGAAGAATCTCTAGTACATATGCATACCCATCATTCTTAGGAGTTCTTATTGAGGTAATTAGGTCCATTAAAGGGCAGTGACTTCTATCTTTTGAGATAGTACACTATTTCCTTGATGACGTACTCGATCACCTGAATAAGTACATCTGGATCTACATGAAGTCTTACCAAGATGAATTTTTATAGTGTCGTGCCTTTTCTTTCTCCCCACAGATTTGAAGGCGACTCCCTATAGAAATGTTTCACCACAAACACATTTGAATTTCTTTAGCATACCTAAATTTACTAAGAATCCTCATTTCAAAAAATCAAAACAAAACACATTTAGATTTCTTTAGCATACATAAATTTACTAAGAATTCTCTTTTCAAAATCATCAAAATAAAACACATTTGGATTTCTTTTAACATACCTAAATTTGCTAAGTAAAGAATTCTCTTTTCAAAAATTATCAAAAATAAAACACAATTGGATCCTTTATTTAGCATACCCAAATTTGTTAAGTAAAGATCCTCTATTCAAAAATAACAAAATATTTGGATTCTTCATTTAGCATACCCAAATTTGCTTAGTAAAGATTCTATTTTTAAATTCACACATAATTCACAAACAAGCAAACAAAAGAAGAAAATTCTTTCAAACACCTCACCTACAATACCCAAATTTGCTAAGTGAGTAAATTCCAAAATGACAAATCAAAATAAAATCAATTGACCAAATTTGTTAAATGAAGGGTCCTCAAACATAAAAATCAACTAAAATATGAACCAATGGAAGCATCAATTTCTTCAAAAATATTTGAACCCATTTTCAGCATACACAAATTTATTGAAAATGGATTATAAATTCAAAAATCTCTTCTCCATTTCTAAACTCAAAATCTATCTCTCAATTTCAAAGAGCCCCACTTAACATATCTACATTTTTGAGTGTGAATTTAAATTCTAAAAATAAATTAAAGTAAGAAATTTGATTCGAACTTATTTTCAAAATTGCAGAAGTTCAACCCAGTTCCAGTCAGTTTCTTTCAGTTCAGTTCAATTCAGTTCAGATTAAATGGCAGCCTAGAAGTATATGTTTACTTTTCCTTTCGGGATGGATTTGGTCTTGGATCGGACCAACTTCCGATAGACTGACTTTTCCCACCTCATTCTTTTTGGACAAGGTTTCGTGGGGGCTAGGATCACTTATGAGGGGACCACTTCACAACAATCAACAGGAGTGTGGTGACCGGTTAGAAGCCAGTCATCCAGGTTGAGATGTCATCTAACTCAGAGTTTCCCTCACTAAAGAGGAAGGTTGTGGTAGTTCCCACAGTAGCTGTAGTTCCAGTACCAGTGCACTCAGCAATTCCCCTTTTTGCCCCAGTATGGGCTAGCACCCACTCATTGGCTCCTTCCAAGAGGAACGCTACCCTATCTTCAGGGATAGTCTCCCCCACCTATGAGGTAGGGTTTAGTTCTTGTGATGCCCCACCTAGTAGGAGCCGGTGCTGCGATCGGTGCCGCAAGATCAAGCGACATCACGACCGCATAGCTAAGGAGCTAGAGGCAGTTTCCCAAGCTACAATAGAGGAGTTACCCAAGATAGTCTCTCCTCTTATCATAGAGAATAAGTTTCACCCCCTCTTTGGATCTGATGGAGAGGAATATATTAGAAGGATCTCAGTCTCACCTCCATCGGTAGTACAGTTTGAGGCTCCTACAGGCAGAGCTTACGGATGATTAGAGTCAGGGCATAATTTGATTTACCATCAATCATTCCCCACAGTGTAGGGGAGCACATCAGACAGGAGAGGGCTAGCGAGGCCCAGGTATCAATACAACTTACTAGCTAAGAGAGAGATACAGAGTCAGCGGCGACCCTCATTAATTTCCCCATGGTGTTACTACATTCGTCATTGATAGCATTGTATTGACGGGTACTACCCACCATAGGAGATAAGCTTCTGTATAGAGAGAGTCGGTGGTACCTTCGTCACACCGCTCTACTCTATGCCCACCATCTCTAGTACAAGTTTCATCATCCACAGTTCCAGCAAAGGCCATGAAGGAAACATCCGGGGAAAAGAGAGCCTCATTGGTGATCTGGCTATAGCCAAGAGATCCCATTCCATCTACATCACCGACTGAGGTGAGGTCGAGCTCTCCTACTTGACCTTCTGCTCCAGTTATGATAAAGAGGGAATGGAGACCTCAAAGCATAGTAGTTGTGCCATCACCACAACCATCGCAGCATATTTTAGGGTAGTAGCAGAGCGATAAGGAGACAATGCCATTGACCCCATGGCTATAGATCCTCTTAGGAGTACAACTCAACCCAGATCTAATGACACTCAGGAACATCTATACTCCAGGGAGCGTAGTCCTCATAAGATCAGTTCTCTAACAACAGAGGAGGTTAGATGTCTCTTTGTTCATAACAGTGATCCTACCATCAGCCAGCCATGATCATTTGTGCCCGCACAATTAGACCATTCTCTCAATGATATTGTAGCCTAGTATTTAGTTAAGAAGAAGGAGATCTTAGGGTACGATTGGTCTGACTTAAAGGAGGAGAAGGTCAGTTTTAATCCCAATGAATTTGATCTATTGGAGGATTCAGCAGGAGTGCACATGGTTCATACCAGAGGTTCCCATCTTTGTCATCAGCAGAGTTTGGAAGGTGCTGCAGCTGAGTAAGAAGATACTGCCTACTAGACCCAACATCAACAGTAGTTTTGGCACATCAGAGCCAAGCCCCTGCAGTGCATCCTACTATTGTAGAAATAGGTCAGCTGAGTTATTTCATGTCTTGGATCAAGCCAAGGCTTCACCTCCAGTAGAGTAGGGCAGCACTAGCTTTTATAGGAATGTAATGGATAGTACCTCCATACAATAAAAGAATATTAAAATCATGGTTGAGCAGCAAGTGAGAGAAGTGTTGGCACAAGCCCAAGGAGGATTATTGATTCCAAAGGGTAGACCCTACTAGAGGAATTCGATGATATCCAGTAACCTAAGATTTTCGTGCCACCTTCTTTCAAGAGCTTTAATGGAAGCGAGAACCATGTTAGCACATAGCGCACTTCAGGGTCAGCTGTTGTAACACTGGTGGTAGTGATGCTCTACTATTCTATCTTTTTGTTAGAAGCTTAGCAGACATAGCCTTTGATCAGTACATTGAACTCCTCAACAGTTTAATGAAGACTTTTGCTGAGTTGGAGCAACTCTTCATTAAGAGGTTTGTTGGAGCTCTACAAAGGGTGACTGCAGGCGATCTCGTTGTGGCTCAACAACACCCTGGGGAGTCCCTCATTGATTATATTCTCAGATGGTGTAATTTGAGTATGAAATGCAAATTATAGATATTTGAACAATATGCCATTAAAATTCTACTAAATAATATTCATTGGCCCGATCGTCTTTATGCTCAGAGGTTGTACCATCAAGACATTTGAGAAGCTAATTAACAAGGTGGCTAGCTTACAAGGAGAAGCTAAACAGTTGCCTTTTTTGGATCAATCATCAAAGCTAAAGCTATAGAAAGCTTATGAGAAGAAGCTAGGGGCAGTGACAATAGTAGACAAGGGGAAGCAATCGGTGATAGAGCAGTATGAGAGACCTCGAGCTCCATAGCCATCACTTTCACCTCTCCTCATCATTGGCCTCCAGCGACCTCCATGGCCTTTGCGACCTCCTCCTCAGCCATACTCACAGTAGCAGTGGTACACATACCTTCAACCAGGTAGTTTACCATCCACCTACTCTTTTGGATAAACTAAACAAGCCTTATTCATTTAAGAGGGAGGTAGTTAGAAAAATCTTTAAGAATCTCTTAAAGAAACTTAACTTTTAGCTACCCGAGCTAAGAAAGCCAGAGGAAGTGGGTAGAAGCAATGACCCTAACTTTTGCCCCTACCACCACATGCTAGGCCATGTTCTGGAGGATTATTTTACATTCAAGGACTAGCTTGAGCATAGCTAAAGGCATGCACCATAGTTATCCCAAAGGAATACCTTGTAGAACAACCATCCAGTTCCATTAGGGTAATCCTTGGGGATACATGTGATCTTCTCAAGACTAAAGAAGGTTGGGATATCTCTTTATGCCGAATCTCTGAAAAGATTATTCAAAAATCAAGAAACTTTCCTTGCATGTGCCTGAGGCAGCTCAAACCTCCAACATCAAGGAAAGTTCACAAGTTGCCAAAGATAACTTGACAAAGGGAGCTTGCTGCTTGGGATAGCCAAGTAATGTAACCAGCAATCGAGCCTAGCCTCAGTTCATAGTTGCAGCTACTACATCAACGACCACCTCTACTTCAGCTAGCTCTTCTTCTAATAAACATCTTGTATCGGTGGATGAGGGAATCAAATTCCTCACCCCACTTACTTTACTAGATTTCTACTATATACCTCCTTCAAAATCAAAGAAATTGAGGAATAAAGCTAGTTTAAGTACATCTGTGTCACTTCTGATGAGTTGTCTGACTCTACTCTTTTAGAAAGCTCTTCAAGTCTAACTAATAATTATAAAAACTTTGATATTCCTCTTTCTAATTTAGAGATGGAATTTTCTTCTTTGAATACTATAGGTTCACCTCTTGAGATAAACTTGGAATCATCTGATTCTAAGGGTCCTATAGGAGAAGTCGCGTGAGTGAGCTGTGAATCTTCCACTAACCTATAAGAGATCACCGAAGTCAACCTCCATAGTGGCAAGGTTCTACCTCCTAGGGTAGCACCTCAGGATAAGGGAAAATAGGTCATTAGTTCTAATGAGCAAGAATCCCCTCCATAAAATGATCCACCCCTGGATATGCTTGTAGATGATCAACCCAAAGTGGATTATAATGTCCTCTCTCACCTAAGAAAGTTTTCATCTAAGTTAAGTATATATGATGCCCTTGGCTTATACAAAGAGATTAGGGAATCATTAATCAAGGATCTTCTTGATCTTGACATATGCTTAGCTCAGCTGACAATAATTGGAGAGGAGGCACATTATTTAAGAGAAGCCCAGGAAATCACCTCCACAGATGAAGACCTTCTTCTAGGGGACTTGGAGCACAACCGTCCCCTCTACATTACAGCAAATATGAGAAAATTTAGACTTTCTAGGGTTCTTATTGATCCAGGTGCATTGGTGAACATTATTAGTCTAAAGACTCTTGCCTATTTGAGGATTGTCATCTCTACACTCTGAGGAGATCGGATGATGTTGAGAGGATTTAATGAACAAGGCGAGAGGGCTTTAGGCTCATAGTGTTACCTTTGGAAATAGTTGACTGGAAGACTAAAGCCAAGTTCTACATTTTTTAATTTGAATACTTCATTCACCGCTTTCCTCGATAGTCCTTGGATATATCAGAACAAGATGATTTCATCCTCCCTCCAACAATGCATTAAGTTCCGAAAGGATGGAATCGAATATTATGTCAAATGAGATGAAAAGCTATTTTCAGTTAGAGAGGTGGAGATATATGAAGATGGGACC
The DNA here is from genome assembly GCA_021442155.1 of Cymbidium sinense. Taxonomy (NCBI): domain Eukaryota; kingdom Viridiplantae; phylum Streptophyta; class Magnoliopsida; order Asparagales; family Orchidaceae; genus Cymbidium; species Cymbidium sinense. The sequence goes on along the minus strand of CM038220.1, from coordinate 129,611,148 downwards.
TACTATCTTACTCAAAATACTCTTTCTCATGAACTTAGGCAAAATTCAAATACAAAATAAAATTAAAAAGAAGAAAAAGAAAAAGAAAAAAAAAAGGAAAAGAAAAATGAAAGTACAAGTGAATGAGAAAAGGACATCGAGGAAGAAGTAGAGCCGCATGTCACATTCCACCCACAGTTCATTCAGCCATATAGACATATGGGTAGGATAACTCACCTCCACCATGCAGAAGCAGAGGTAGTTCCAGAGGTGGAAGACCCCCTAGTTGGCTGCCAGCCAATAGGGGTTATGTTCAAGTTCATAAGAGTACCCCTAATATTCACATAGACTTGGAATCTAGCTCGGAGGACAAGTCTGATGTGATTAGCATACCAGCCAACCCCTCTCATTAGGTTTCATTGGAAGTGATACTCAAGCCAGACAGTGATGAAGACCAGGCCTCCAAGCAAAGCATGAATATATTTTAATCAAGTTTATGTGCAACTATCAGGCAACAGTTAGGAACCTTAGCTCTAACCTCACTTTCCTCTTAAAAAGTTGAAGGCTTAGTAGTTAAGGAAGCCCCTCAGTCTTTCATGGATGCCAAGCCAAAGAGATTCCTATTGGGATTATCATCCTCAAGTCTAGAAGCTGAAGTAGAACTTGAGGATAATTCATATAAATAATTAATTGAATTACCTTTTGATTGATACTCACCTTATGTTCTTAATCTTGCAAAGAAAGGTTTGATTCCTTATATATGGTCTAAGAATAGGTCAGAGTACTTCGAGAAGCTGTGGAACAATAGTGGCAGGGATGCACAATCAAGATCAGGACTATGATTTGGTATAGTGGGTCCAATCGATGACGATGATTACTGCTTATTTGTCACCAATCATCTAGAATCTGATAAATTCTTTTCAAACCACACTAACTCTTATGAGGAAGTGTGTTTAGAAATTTTAGATGATCTAGATGATCTTCAAATCAAAGATGCACCTCCAGAATTTGAAGGAGATCCATTCAACAATTGACAAACTCAAAGAAATTATAGAAGAAGAAATTCCATACTAACATCGGTTGTTCTTTGAATGAAGAAGAAACTAATGACTTAGTTAGGCTATTGATTGAGTTTAAAGATTTCTTTGCATGGAGTTATGAAGAGATGTTTGGATTATCTCCAGACGTAGTAATCCATAAACTAGCAATAGACCTTAATGCCAACCCTATCAAGCAAGCTCCTAGACGCATGCGATTAGAAATTGAACAACATGTCATATCTGAAGTCAAGAAATTGATTAATGCTGGTTTCATTAGGGAAGAAATATACCCTACTAGGTTAGTCAGTGTCATGCCAGTTAAGAAAAATAATGGCCAAATTTGCTTATGCGTTGATTTCAGGGACTTGAATAAGGCATGTCCTAAGGATGAGTTTCCTCTTTCTATACTAGAATTAATGGTGGATATTGCCTCATCTCATGCAGTATTCTCCTTCATGGATGGGTCATCTAGCAATAACAAAATCAAGATGGCCCCCGAGGATGAAAGAAACACTACTTTTCAAATCTCGGTCTATTATTATAAGGTCATGCCTTTCAGCCTTAAAAATACTGGTGCTACATACCAATGGGCCATGACTTAGATCTTCAATGAACTCATTCATCACCAAATTGAATGATATGTTGATGATCAGTTTGTCAAGAGCAAAGAAAAGGAAGACCATCTCTTTGACTTGAGAGTAGTTTTCGAATGGTTAAGATAATTTAACCTCAAAATGAAACCCCTGAAGTGTGCATTCAGAGTATCTTCAGGGAAGTTCCTTGGGTTTGTTATCTAACACCAGGGAATAGAAATAGATCCAAAAAGATCAAAGCTATCTTAGACATGACACCCCCTAAAAGTCTAACCTAACTCAGATCTTTTCAAGGGTGGTTAGCATATCGAAGATGCTCTAATCTATCAGGAAGATGCAAGCCATTTTCAACACTTATCAAAAAGGATGCCAAGTTCAAGTGAGATGACAAGTTCCAGCATGCCTTTGAAGATATCAAGCGTATTTGGTGGCCGTTCTAGCAACCCTATCTCGAGCCACTTATCCTCTATACTTGCATTGGATGACTCCCTTGGCTTTGTTGGCTCAAACCAATGATGAAGGGAAGGAGAGCTCTCTATTATCTACCATCATCTGATCTGAAGCAAACTACCTATTGAAACATTTTAGCTTTAATATTTGCATCCCAAAAGCTACACACTATATGCTTTCTCATAAGGTGAACTTGATTTCAGAATCAATCCTATGTATCTCATGACACAATATGTTATCGGTTGGCATGTTGGTCCATGATTTATCAGTTGATATCACATTTTGTACCCCTCGCAATGAAAGGACAGCAGCGATTTCTTAGTAGCACACCCACTTCCTGGTGATTCTCCACTTAGTGACGATCTCCCTGATGAACAAATCATGAACTTAGGGGAGGCTGACAACTGCTGAGATGTATTTTGATGGTGCGGCTTTCTTTCAAAAAGGAGAATAATCACAATCTACTTTTCTAGGAAGGGCGGGGTAGAATAGTTCTCTTAACTCTAGACTGTGATGTGATGAGATTCTCATACTATCTCTCCAATCCATGCACCAATAATGAAGCTGAGTATGAGGCTTTGATTGCCATTCAGTTATTACATGTGTGTCAAGAGCATCAACATCTGGATTCTCGGTTGGTCATCAACCAGTTGAGTCCTACAAGGTTCTAAAATTTAAGCTTCATCATTACCAAGATACACCATGAAGTTTATTGGCCCAAATCCAGGTCACCATCTACAAGGTTCCTCGAGGAGAGAATGCAATAAGATGCTTTTATTGCCAAGGAATTGGCATGTCAGATGAGTCCATTTCAATAAGGGTCCAAAATAAGTCTTATCCCTTAATGTTGAACTCATCGAGATCTCTTGAAGGGGAGGTTACTATTATCGAAAAGGATAAGGAGCTGGATTGGAGGCAACTATTCATGGATTACTTGACTAGAGGAAAACTACCTCAAGAGAAATCACAAGCCCATTAAATGAAGCAGAGAGCTCTCTCCTATGCTCTCATGGATGGCACCTTATGCTGACGGTCCTTCGATAAAAATGGGGTTACGTTGTTTAGACAAACACAAAGCCCGTAGGGTCATGACTGAGGTATATTTAGGTCTATGCGGAGTGCATCAATATGGTCCCAAGATGAAAGAAAAGATCAAGAGACTTGGATACTACTAGCCTTCAATGATTACAGACTACATGGATGTATCTAAGAGATGCCATCAATGTCTGGTACATGGTGTGGTTCTACATCAACCACCCAACATTTTACACCCTACATTGGCCTCATGGCCATTTGAGTGTTGGGGTACCGACATTGTAGGTCCTATCGATCCTCCTTCTTCCAAGGGTCATCGGTTCATCTTAGCTGCCAACTACTTTTCCAAGTGGGCGAAGACAATCCCACTCAGAGAGGTCACGCTCGACATGCTTTTTTTAGAACCATATTGTAAATAGGTTGGGTGCCTCAACAAATTATATCCAATAATGATGCATTCAAAGCACCAAGATCAACCTTGAGAAGATATATAGATGGAGATACTCCACCATCTACTACAGCAAATGGCCTAGTAGAAGAATTCAACAAAACTCTTATCCAAATGCTAAAGAAGATACTTGATGATAACAAATGATAGTGGCATGAGCAACTAGTTGAAGTCTTATGGGCATACCGCATCACATACAAAACTCCAACTCGATCTACTCTGTTCTCCTTAGTGTATGGGTCTAAAGCCATTCTACCATTAGAAGTTCAACTCCCATCACTAAGGATATCATTGGGTAGTCAAATCACTATAGAGCAGAATGCAGTGGTTAGAAGAGCTCAAAGGTTTGGAGGAGACACTGGGCTGCTGAACCTCAAGTTATACAAAGCCAAAATGATTCAAGCTCATAACAAGGCGGTCGCCTAGAAACTTTTCAAGTAGGAGAACTTGTCCTAGTCTAAGGAGACCAATTGTTTTCCCATCAAAGATGGGAGGCAAGTTTGAACCCACTTGGGAAGGCCTTTTGTCATAGAAAGGCCTACCAAGGAGGATCTTATCACTTATTGATTGTAAAGGGAACACTGATGCTTCCAATTAATGGGCTCTATTTGAAATATTACCCATAAAATTATGTTTAAAAATAATTATCATCAAAAGAATAAAATTGCATTCCAATTCATCAAAATCTTCTCTTCATTCGAAGCATTATTTGCTTGTTTGTGAATCTGCCACGATGGGTTTAAGGTTGGCGCAAGAGAACCCAAGAGGCATCATATCCTTCTTTCATAACACAAACATAATCAAACATAATTTCCAGCACTACTAGAATAGGAATGAGAGAACCCAAGAAGTATCATATTTGGATTAGCACAACTAAGTTAGGTGTAAGAGAACCAAAGTTGCATCCTTTCTTGGTGGGATCATAACTACCATATGTGGAACCATTTTATCAAAATCCTCGAGTGTGTTTCAGGTGTGAGATAACGCAAGCAGCATCCTATTCCCTTTAACACTAACACAAATAATAATAAACATAAATCTTTTGTCTTGAGCTATTTTGATGTGGGAGCAAGCCCCTATGGCACTCACTCATTAGCTTCTCTAGGTCGGGCTGACATGCTACCTTGCTAGTATGTCACCCTAATGAGTCCCCATGCTTTCTTCCTGACTTGACCATTGCAAACCAATAAGCACCTTGTTAGTTTGGTAGGCTTCACTGCCTAGCCAGCAAGCTACCTCATGTTGAATTTATTTAAGATGATGTGAGTCCCCGCACTTTCTTCTCGAACTAACCATCATGATTTGACTAGGTCAAGTATATTTGAGGTTTATGATAAGTCCCCAAGAGGTTTCTTTTCTCTTGACTACTTTTGAGTTGATATAAGTCCCCCAGTGGCGTTCACTCAGTAGTTTCCTAAGGTCGGATAGCACCTGTTGAGCCAAAGATAGACTATCCCGATAATAGGAGGATGTGAGTCCTCTATGCTTTCTTCCTAGGCTTATTATTGCAAACAGAAGGGCACCTGAGGCTGGTTGATATTCATTATGCTAACAATGACTCACTTGGTGGATACACCACTCTTCTTGATATGAGTCCCAGCTTTCTCTTGAGTTGGCCAATACCTATGCAAATTATCTTCTCGGTTTTGGATAAAGCCTTAGTGGCCCTTCCCTGGGCATTCTATTTAGATCACATCCTTTGACCCCATTTAGACCGGGTTACTCTTAGATTGGGATCCCCTTTTAGTAGCCACACGTGGTTGGAGAATTTATTTAGTGGATGCACGATTCTCCCTTGGTTGATAAATGAGATCTAGGATAATATAAGCTCTTTCTCAGTATGATCTCTCACAAACCAACAGAGTCCACAATAAATAAATAAATTTTCTTGTGGATTAGGAATTCAAGACCCCAGTGGCCCCTTTCCCAAGTAGGCATCCTATCTTTAAGGCAAGAGAACTCCCAGAATTTCATGAGCTTGTTAGATAAGTCCCGGTACTCTCTGTAGTCACCTTAGGTCGGGTTCAATCTATTTTTCCATAAACATGTTACCCTAACACTCATTCTGCTTGGAAAGATGTAAGTCTACTATGCATTCTTTCTAGCATGATTGCAGAAAACTGACGGGCAGCCCTAGGTCGAGTTGACATGTTACATTGCTAATGTGTCACCCTAGCGGTCTTCTATTCAAAAAGATGTGATTCACTGTGCTTTCTTCTTTGAATCAACTGTTGCAAATCCTTTGGTTGGATAGTTCTCCCTTCGGCTGAGAAACTACTTCCTTAGGATTGGTAAATCTGTGTTAGACTAAGGCTAATGGCCCCTACTCAGTGCAGTCCATCGCAAACTGATGGGATCCATCAAAAATAATTAAAAAATGAAATTAATTTGACTATCTTTGAGCTGATTTAACTCCCCAGTGGCATTCACTCAATAGTCAGTCCTAGGCTGGGTTTGATTCGTTGCACAAGTAACTCACTCTAGTGGTTCCTTATTTTAGAAGAAGTGAGTCCCTGCTTTCTTCTTAATTTGACCATTGCAAACTGAAAGGCAATCCCTTTGGTTGGATAGTCCTACCATGTGGTTGGTAGACTACCCCTTTGGATTGGTAAATCTAGATGTAAACCAAGGCCAACATGGCCCCTACACAGTGCAATTCATCGTAAACTGATGGGATCCATCAAAATAATTGAAAAATGAAATTAATCTTGGACTATCTTTGAGCTGATTTAAGTCCCCCAGTGGCATTCACTCAATAGTCATCCTTGAACTTGTAGCCTCACCAATGGATCACCCCAACAGTCTACTTTAGAGGATGTAGCTTTCTACTTTCTTCTGTACACTACTGCAAGCTAGTCCCTTTGGTTAGTTCTCCCATGTGGTTCTCCCATTGGACTAGTAAATTTATGTGAGACCAAGGCCAATGGCCCCTTCTCAGTGTAGTCCATCACAAGCCAATGGGATCCATCAAAAATAATTAAAAAAAAGTGACTTTGACTACCTTTGAGTTGATTTAAGTCCCCCAACAACATTCACTCAATAGTCATTTGATTGTTATGTCCATCACCCCAATAATTGATCCCACATTGGAGGATGTAAGTCTACATTTCTTCCTAAGTAACTGCACTGAAAGGCACTCCTTTGGTTGGATAGTCCTACTATGTGGTTTGTTAGACTACCCCTTTCTAAATAGACCAATCACCCCAAGTCTTCATTGCAAACCAACATGATCCATCTCAAAATTCAAAAAAGTTAAAATCTGAAACAAAATCAATCAACCTCCCCAGTGGAGTAAAATCTGAAACAAATTCAACTCTTCTCCCTAATGGATGACTTGAACTTGCCCCCCTAGTGGAGAGTTCACATTTTCATCCCCTAATGGAGCACTAAATTATAAATCAATAAATCAAATCAAATCAATCAGCTTCTCTTCAGTGAGATACAAACATTTTCATCCTCAGTGGATCCCAAATTCTAATCCCCCGGTAGATTTCACAACCTCTTCTCCCCAGAGAATGACTTGAACTTGCTCCCCTAGTAGAGAGTTCATATTTTTCATCCCCTAGTGGAGCACCAAATCATAAATCAATAAATTAAATTAAATTTCTATCCAGTGAGATGTAAATAAAATCAAACCTCTCATCCCCCAATGGATGACTTGAACCTCTTCCCCTAGGTTCACATGCTTAATCCCTAATGGATTCCTCCTTCACTCTCTTATATCTTTTGACATGAGTAGAGTCACATTGTACTAGGCTCTTGATTCCTTCTACACCTTTGGTTTGGTAGTAGATCAATTCTATTAGTGCTTGTGATCGTTCGGTGTTGTTAATCATCTCGATCAACACCAATATGTGTGGTATTCCTTATCAGTCACACCACACCTATTGGGCACCCTTTGTTGACCTCACTTTTGGAGCGAGCTCTCAACTTCTCCATCTTAGACATAGGACTCCTCTTAGACACTAAGAGTTCTTAGTCTTAAGACACTTTTAGTGATTAGGTGAACACTTAACCTAATCCTAGAGACTTAGAAGAGTTAACCATTGAAATAGGTTATGCCTTAGGAGTATTAGAAAAACTTGCCTACTCTATAGCTTGAACCAAATCCTTACTCTCTTCTTTCAAGTCAAACTTCAAATTCAAATAAACTTCAAATTCAAATCAATTTTAAATTCAAACCAATTCCAAATCAAAATTCAAATCAAATTCCAACTTAAATGATTTTTCTCAAATCATTCATATCAAATTCCAACTTAAATGATTTTTCTCAAATCATTCAAATCAAATTCCAACTTAAATGATTTTTCTCAAATCATTCAAATCAATTCCAAAAATCCTTCCTAAGTCACTTTAATTTCATCTTATGGACTTAGCTCAAATCAAATCCAAATCACTTCAAACTCAAGAGATTTTCTCATAACCCATCTATATTCTGATTCATATTCAAAATATAAATGAACTATAAATCCAAATAACCAAAAAAAACTAAATTCAAAACTCAAATCTAAATCTAACCTAAATCCAACCTATACCCTTTCAAGTCAAATTCTTGAACTTAGCCAAATCAAACTCAAATCAATTCAAAGCTTTGGATATTTTCTTCAAACAATCAATTCTTCAATCACAAACCAAATATAAGCACAACCTTCAATCATCAAACCCAAATAAAACCCATGTTCATCCTTTGAACTTGAAATAGAAAAATGAATCAAAACCCATTTGACTCTAAATCACTTGCAATTGGATTTATATTTCAATCATAAGTCCATATGTGAGTTCAACCAAACTTGAATCAAGCCTTGCAAGTCAAATTGATTATTATTTAGGCTCACCAAAGTGACCTAAAGCACCTTTTTGAGCTAAATTTTAATCCTAACTAAATTGGATTGAACTAAGCCCATCTAAGCCTCACATTATGAGAAACAATCATCATGGGATGATCAATCACTCAAATTGGGTCAAACTAAGTAAAACCTAAGTGTTGACCAAGTCAACACTTAACCCAAATGAAACTTAAACTAGCCAAAATCCACCATAGGCTAAATTGACTGAAACAATTGATTTAGACCAATTCATGATCAATGAGTAAACATGATCAAGCCATCATTTGAGCCAAACCTAGCCCAATTGGCCACTTGACCCAAGTTGACCCAAGTTGACCTAAAAGTCAAAATATGTCAAATCTTGATCTAAGCCAAATTGATTGCAACTAATGGGTCAAATTCATTCTAAATCACTTGTTGAACTTGACCAAAGCCTCAATTGGCCAACTAGACCCAACCTAGCCCAATTGACCATGAACCCAACTTGACCTAAAAGGTTAAATCAGGCCAAAATCAAACCAAACCAAAATTGATTGAAACCAAAGCTTACAAAACATTTCAAATGATCAACCAAACTTAAACCAACCCATGACCTAACCTAATTGGGTCAAATGGGTCAAATTGGTCAACTTGACCCATTTGACCTAAGTTAACTCAAATGAACAGAAACCAAATATAAATCAAATTGAACCAAACCAATGATACCAAAATATTTCAAATGATTATTTGAACTTGACCTAACCCATGCTTTGACCCAATTTGACCAATTGGTTAATTTGACCCAATTGACCTACTTTGACCTAAATGGATCAACATGAGCCAAATGATATCAAATCAATACCAAATTCATTGAAAATTGGCACAACTCATTTTTCAATCATATAAAATCTACCTAAATCAAAATGACCATTTTTCAGGTCAAGGGTAACCTATGATCAAATTCACTTGGAATTTGATCATATTCCAACTCAAGACCACTTGGCACCCACCTAGTGGACCATTTGGACACCAAGGAGGGTGGTGCACATGACCCAATGGGTTTGGGTCAGCCAAACCCAACCCAAAGCCAAAACTGACCACTCCACTCAAATTTCTCCAAATGGATCACCTCCCGCACTCATTTTTGCACATGTGCACCTCCACACTCCCACTCCTCTACCAAAATTGAACCACATGGCACTCCTAACAACCTAAACAACCCATTCTATCTCATTAATTTGATCAAAATGGCAAGGAGGCTCACGACCATCTGATCCAAGTAGGGAGATATACTCCCCCTCATTCCATTCCAATTCAAGACTCTTGCATTTGATTGAGCTTTGAGGATCAAAGGCAAGTCTCCACAAGCTTCTCTAAGCATTCTCAAGCTCATTCAAACTTGTCCTTCTCAGTTTCCTTAAGCCAAAAATAGGGGAGGTGCGAAGAAATTCCAACACTCATCACTCCACCAAAGGCCAATTGCTCTTGCAAGCACCATCAGGGAGGTAAGTCGAGCTCACCCAAGGTGTTTTCCAAGCATCCAAGCCACGGGAAGAGGGACCTAGACCAAAGCTGCAAGCCATTGAAGCAAGCTTTGGTCAATTGGAAGATCCACTACAAATTGAACCTTCAAACCTTCAATAGGGATTCGACTCCACTAGACAAAGCTACCTCAACGGTTGGAAGCGCCGGTGATAGCCGTCAACGAGGTATGCCTCAAAATCGAGCTTAAGTTAGAAAATCTTTGGTCCTTTGTGAAGGGAGTAATCCCATTGAATTTCCAAGGTTGGATGTGCTTCTCCTTGCTTCTTGATGGTGTGGGTTGAATCCTTGCCCAATCTGAGCTCAAGTGAGCTCGGATCAAGCCATGGAGGACCGATCTCCGTCTCCCACAGGCGAGGGCAGGGATGGATCATGGACCGTCCATTCTGCATATTTTGGATGGACGGTCCTGATTAATTATTTAGATATGATGATTTAATCCTCTAGAACCATGGGTTTTATCTTGACCGTTTGATCCTTGATCGACGGCCAAGGCGAAGGCGCATAGCGCCGCTGACAGGCATATGACTTGATAACTTAAATAGCCAATCCTGCCACACCACATGGAAAGCGTGCACCACGTCAATAGTCCACGTGGTGCTAAGAGGATTAGTTATATAATTAGGCTTTTTAATTACTCAATAATCATAAAAACTTCATAAATTCATAACTAAATGTAGAAAAATCCAAAAAATGAAAACTCAACTTAATTTTAAAGATAATTAAAGGGGGGATAATATAAAATTAATTTTGATTAATTTTGAATAATATGTGTCACTCCATTTGGGCTTTATTCAAAATGTAATTATGTTAATTACTCCTTAATTATTTCATTAATTAATTTTAAACTTCTCAAGTATGTTTCGTGGGATGACTTATGTCTCCCCTAATTTTCTTGGAATTTATTACTAGTTTAATTAGGGTAATTGATTGATTCATTCCTAATCACTCTATTAATTAAGTGATTATTAATCTTAATTATGATTCCATTAATTAGGCTTGCTAATCACTATGAAATATTGAAGGGACTTAGGGAATGAGATTAGGATTCCAATCTTTCTCCCTAAGTTCACTCCATTTGGAAAACATTTAATCAAGCTGTAATTAATAAATTCAATTAATCAAATCATTCCAAAACTCAATAATCTTAATTCTTGGGTAGATACTTAGGTGTTCAATAACTTAAGGGGCTTTTAAGGAAATCATACCCATCTCACATGGGGAAGGTTATGAAGTACTTAATTAAATCCTTTAGTTTAATTAATCAATAATTATGAGCCAATTGCATTAGGCCCCTTTCTTTCTTAGGTGCATTACTAATTTAAATTTAATGTGGTTGCATATCATATGTTGGCTCATAATTGTTAGGTTAATTATGTTAAAGTGGTGTAGGTAAGGGGTAATTAATGGACTTAATTCACACCTTAACCTAAACAAAATATAATATTAACTTAATTGTTCTAAAAATTAAACTAAATCAATTCACACATGAGAGAAATGGGTTAGGAACAGCAAACTTTTCTCACTTTTCCTAAATCAAATTCAAATCTAAAAATAAAATAAATCTCTTTAAAGAATTTTGATTCACTTTAAATAATCTTATTTCATAGGAATTACTTTAGGAATTAATTGGGTGAATGAAGTTACATGCCTACATCACTTTATTTCTTCCAAGCACGCTAAGTATTGTATGCCACATGAAATCATGCATTCATATCTTCCAAAAAATCAAAATAAATGAAATGTTCCTTTATGTCAAATTGCATGTTTTGGCTAAAGTAAAAAATATGAGTGGCTATAATCATTACTAAATCAAAAACTATTTTCAAAATCTATAAATGAAACATTATAAATTAAGGTATGCAACTTATAAATACTTATAAGCTTGCATGTGATTATAAAATAAAATGTGTTATGTGCTTTTCTTCTTTCCTCTTAATATAGATTTGAATATGATTTGCAAAATGTATAGTTCATTTGGAAAGAACATAACACTTGCTTAAATCCATTCCTATCCACTTCTATGTTATAACTTAAGAAGTATCTTCACATCTACACACGTAAATTGAACAACCAAAATCAAACAAACAAACATAAATCCTTTTGCTTGATTCTTCATCCTTTTGTTTTCTTTATGTACATGCACATGTATCTAAGAAAAGTGGTATATTAGTCTGGACATCCTAGGATTGTGAAGCTTTAAGTAGTCCTAAGAAGGTCTTGCACCTTATACCCCTAGTGTCGAAAATAATGGCGTTGTACTCGCTTATGTCTTTCATACATGTAAATGTGCATTTGATTAATGGATAAAAGAATCCCCCTCTTTTCTACTTAACAAAATCATACATTCACGAAATATCCAAATTTTCTTAAACATCATTCCTTATAATTTATCATCAAACTGTGCTAAAGTATTTGCATTACATGTATAAATATGCTTAGGATTATTCATATGCATGGTATACGTGTTGGAAAGAAATAAATTATTGTGTGTTATGTGATAATAATTCACCTTAATTAATCCTAAGATGCCTTTCTTATTGAATAGGTTTATTTAGAGAAAATCTAAACTTTGGAATAATTAAAACACATAATAAAATATTCACTAAAGAAAAATCACTAATGAATCTACCTTAGAAATTACTTAAGGTAGGGATGAAAGAGAAGTTCTCTTCTCTTTTCTTCTCTTTACAACACTTAGTAATTAAGTGTAGATTCATTCAAACCAAATCAAATCATCAAATAAAATTAGACAAATTAACTAAATCACTTAAATGAAACCACCCTCTAAGTTGAATCCTTTCATACTTAGAAAATCTCAACCTTAAAGCCTAGCTAAGTCATACCACACAAGCCTTAAATGGCACACACATTAGGCTAAGTCACCATTTCTAGCTCTATGTTAGGGTGGTGCATGGTTTGATGCCTAATTTTATTTTGTGATGTAATGTTTTATATTAGATGTTAGGGTGTATGAGCATGGACTGGATGATAGGATAATCTTAGTCTAATCATTGTCTTCTACGGGGGATTGTGCTTAAGGGGCGCTATAATAAAAAAATGACAAATGCTTTTGCTATGCAGGTTGCTTATACCACTAAGCATAATCCAAATTAGGATGGGTGGACTTGGTTACCCATGTGTGGGGTGCTAAATCTAATTTATTCGTATAACTATTTGGGATGTGTGGTGTGTTTAGCTAATACCTATTTTTCAAGTTTTAGTTAGATTTACTTTTCCCATGTTCATGTAATTTTTGTAATTAGGATTTGGAATAAATATTATGGGGGATTAGGATGAACATTGGTCATAAGACTATGTCTTATTCACCATGTGAAGCCTTTGGAGCAACCACATTCCAACCAAGCCAAAAGAAAGAAAAGAAAGAAGCAAGGCAAAACATGAAGAAAGAAGAAATGAAGAATGAAGAATGAAGACCCCCATAACATAAATTCTTTCTATTATAATTATTCATTTGTAATTCGGGTTGTATAAGGGTAGAGCTTGGCTACTCTCATTTCTTTTCAAGTATGTGCAGATTAGCCCAACCACATCGGCCTCTTATTCTTTTACGCTAGCTTTATGAAATTGTTTGATGTTTGTTTAGCTTGTGCATTAAGATGGCATGTTTTTCCTAATTTCTTCCTTACTTTGATGAATGGCCTGGATGCGATTAGGCTCTTAGGGAAAAATAAATTTTCTATCCAATTAATCAACTCAAAATTAAAGTTAACAACTCATAACCTCATCTAAAGTTGAGGTTATAAACCAAGAAATAAAAGATTTAGCAACCCTTAGCTGGATGTTGTATGTCTCACATCATATATAAAAGCGTCTTGCTTCACTCTTGCTTATGGAGGGCTTCCACCTTTACTAGGAAACTTGGCTTGACCTTTGAGAGCCATGGTGGAAACATGCCTCCTTCTTCCTTATTTTGACCCATAACCAATTTCTCATGCATTAGGCATATGAATCTCATAGTTGTGTCAAATTAATTGTCCAAAAATAAAAATAAACTTAACAAAATTTGTATTAGATTAAGTCATGAGTTCATGCATTTCCATGATCTTGTATCATGGAATTGTAAGTCCTAGATTTCTAATAAAAATTTAACTCAAACATATAATTCTTCTCAAATTCAAAAATATAAAGCCCAACCATAGGATAGTTTGGGATGCTCGCTAGATTTTCTAGCATCGTGAGCATCCCCTACTTATCTCCCTTTGGTTTTGATAATAACTCCCTCCTCTTTGATCAATCCTATTTGATCTTCCAAAAATAACTAATTGATTGGTAGTCCTATCTTTGAAATCTTTGGAGACAATAATCATTTACCTTAATTGAGAGTATTCTTAAGGAATCTCATTCCTTAAGATGTAATTAACTATGGGGGCTTGCCTCCATATAGAACTTAATGAACCTGATTTAAAATAAACCCTGCTTTAATTTTTCAAGTAAAGTAGGAAAAGAATCTCTGGTACATCAGAAGAACCGTCGTCCTTAGGAGTCCTTATTAGGTGATTAGTTCCATTGTAGGATTGTGACTTCTGTCTCTTGAGATAGTGCATCATTCTTCAATGTCATACCCGATCACCCTAATAAGAACATCTGCGAATCTACGTGGTGTCTAATAAAGAAGAGTTTTTTTTATCTTCATTTAATTCATTTTTATATGAACATAAGAATAAAAATTCACCATACTCACCTTCTTATGGAATCCACAATAAGTCTTTCTATTTGAACTCTTCCCATTTGATTTCTAATAACAACCAATTCTTTGATAGTCTAGCCTTGAAACTTTTGGAAATAATTATTAACTACTTTAATCAAATATGTTCTTAAGAAAGTTCTATTTCCTAGGATGTAATTAGCTATGGGAGCATGCCTACATAGGGAACTAAAGAACCTGGCTTAAAATAAATATTGTTAGACTTTATCCATGTAAAGTAAGGGAAAGATCTCTGGTATGTATGAAGACTCGTCTATCTTAGGAGTCATTATTAAGTGACTAAGTCCATGGTAGAGTGATTGTCCCTATCTTTTTAGATAGTACATCATATCTCAATGTTGTACTCGATCACTTAAATATGTACCTAAGATCTGCATGGTGTCCCTATGACTCCAAATTAAAACACAACGATTATTATCAGATAAATTATATCCATGTATTTCACTATGTTTCAATAACATGGAAGATTTAGGCTTGAAGCACTTGAAACAAAATATTTAAGAAAAATAATTGACCAAAATTTAAAGGTATAAAATGAAATAAATATTAGATTAAATACTCAAAAATAAAGAAATGAGGAAGAAAGGAATGGGTTTTGAAATCTCCACAACATTTTCAAGAGTTAAATGTTATTCAAATACTACAAGATGAGTGCCACATAGATATGGTTCTTAGGAGGCTGGATTTGGATGTTTCTTAAAGTGGAAAAGGAATAGGAATCCCCTTAGTATCATGGGACTAAACTAATTTAGTTTTTATTTTTTATTTTACCATAATTTTGGATTCTTTGATAAATATAAGAATTTATTAAACTTTACTAACACTTAATTACTAAATGCTATTTAGAGCTTGATCAACCATGTTTGACTAATCTCTTAAGATAAAGAGTAATAAATGACTTAAAACACACCTTAAGACCTTACTTGAGCTCTATCTCTTCTAAGAATATCAATATGGACCCCATTTATAATAATTTGAGTGAGACTTGATATTTATCCTAGTTATTCTTATTTTGAGACCTTGTTGACCTCACTTTTGGAGTGAGTTCTCAACTTCCACATCATAGATCTAGGACTCTTGTAGACACTAAGAGTTCCTTAGCCTTAAGACACTTCTAGTGATTAGGTGAACACATAACCTAAGCCTAGAGACATAGAAGGTTTAGCCACAGGAATAGGTTATGCCTTAGGGATTTAGGAAAACTTTCCTATCCTATAGCCTAAACCCAATCCATTCTTCCTTCCCTAAACTTAACCTCAAATTGAAATCTGAATCATAAATTGATTCCAAATCAAATGATTGAAACCCATGATCAAATTCAAATTTCATAACTATTCCTAAGCCCTTTGATTTTATCTTATGGACTTAGCCTTAATCAAATTCAAATCAACCCCAATTCAACTGATTTTTTCAAATATCCATTCAATCCTAAATGAAATTCTAAATCAAATCCAACTACAAATGATTGGAACCCAAAATCAAACTCAAATTCTAAAATCCCTTCCTAAGCTATATGAACCACCTCCCCCTTTAAACCAAATCAAACATGGTTGATTTCTTTATAAATCAATCATTTCTTCATTTTTATTCATAAATATAAATGAAATCCAAACTCAAATAGCCAAAACCAAATCAAACTAAATCAAACCAAATAAAATCCCTTCTTAAGCCATATGGACCTACCACCATAAGCTTAATCAAATCTTAAACCCAAATCAACCCAAAATAAATTAGTTTCTTTATAAATCAATTATTCCTTCATTTATATTCACAAATATAAATGAAACCCACCCTCCAATAACCAAAAATAAATCAAACTAAACCAATTCCCTACCAAAGCCCTTTTTACCCACATCCTTAAATGTGGTCAAATTTATTTCCAAATCACTCCAAACTCAAGTGATTTTCTCATGAATCATTTATATCATCATTTATATTCACAAATATAAGTGAAATATAAATCCAAATAGCCAAAACTAAACCCAAATCAAATCAAATCTCCAATTTTATCCTTTTAAGCCATTTCCTTGAACTTGGCCAAATGATATCCAAATCAATTCAAAACCCATGGATTTCTTCATGAATCAATCATTCCTTCAATCACTTACCCAAATATAAATATAAACTACAATTATCAAACCAAACGCAAATCAACCCAAGTCAAACTCAAGTTAGCCTTTTTGATTTGAAAACTTCAAATGAGCCAAAATCCATCATAACCCAAATTAATTATGGTTGAGTTATATATCAGTCCTAGCCTCATATATGAGTTCAACTAAACTTGAATCAAGCCAAAATTAAACCAATTCACCCATTTAAGTCCACTAGATCCAAAGTGACCTAAGAGACCCTTTTGAGCTAAGTTCTAATCCAACCCAAATTGGACTGAACCAAGCCCATCCAAACCTCATATCATGATCAACAATCATTCTAGGGTGATCAACTACCTTGAATTGGGTCAAATCAAGTCAACTTGGTCCTTTGACCAAGTCAACCTTTAGCCCAAATGAAACCCAAACTAGCTAAAACCCATCATATACCAAATTGATTGAAACCATTAATTCAAACCCATTCATAATCAAAAATTGAACATGACCAAACCCTTGATTGATCTGAACCAAGTTCAATTGACCATTTGACCCAAGTTGACCCAATTAGCCTAAATAGCCAAAATGGGTAAAATCATGATTTAACCCAAATTGATTGCAACCAATGGCTCAAGTTCATTCTAAATCTCTTATTGAACTTGACCAAAGCATTGATCAAGCCCAATTTGACCAATTGGTCAACTTGACCCAACCTAGCCCAAATTGACCTAAAGGGTCAAAATAGCCAAAATCCAACTTAAACCCAAATTAAACCAAACCAAAGACTACAACCATTTTCAATTAACCAATTGAACATGAACCAATACCTAACTTAACCCAATTTGGTCAAATTGGTCAAATTGGTTAACTTAGACCGTTAGACCTATATGAATCCAAATGAGTCAAAATCAAACCTAAGATAAATTAATCAAAATCACTTGAACCAAAACTCTTCAAAACATCATTTGAACCTAACTGAAGTCTTGGTTTGACCCAATTTGACAAATTGGTCAACCTAACCCAACGTGAACCCATTTGAACCCATTTGTCCAACCAACCCATGGGACCCTAATGGATGACCAAACTTGACCCAAATTAACCTTAGGTCAATCCAAAACCATCCCAAAAGCAACGTGGACCTCACCCAAGGGAATTACATAAGATTCCTTCCCCCATTTGGAAAATTCCACTCTCTCATCACTTGGGCAGCCATCCCTTTGCCATATAGAGCACACCTAAGCTTCCTAGCCCACACTAGAACATCTAGGATCAGCCATGGACCAAGGGGAGTTCACCTCTTCCCCTCTCAAGCCAAACTGAGCACCTTACGGACAAAGAAAATAATATCTCCCCCATATCAGCCTTGAAGACTCTTGCCATAGCTTCCTCCACTCCTGGAGAGCCATGTGGACCAAATGGAGATAAGTCTGGCAGTCTGACAACAACTGGCTTGTGAGAAAATGGGATTGAATCCCATCCATCCACCTCAACAATTGAGGGGATATACCCCCTTAATTCAAACAAGAATTGATCGATTCAACTTTGTTTGAGCCATACAAAGTGAAGGAGAGTCTCCCACAGCCTTTCCCCAAGCTTCCAAGCTCGCCCATTTTCTCCCATCTTAGTTTTATGTTAAACTAAAATAGGGGAGGCCTCCCTTAATTCAAATCCATCCATCCCTCAACCAAGCTTCAATCAAACTTGCACACACCTTCTTTGGACCTAATCGAAGCCAAAAAAATCATTTCCCAGGCTTCCAAGCTGCCGGAGATAGGAGTTTGACCAAGACTGAGTGCCAAATAGGATGATCTTGGTCTCCAAGGTAAGCTATAACAAATCAAGGCCCAAGCTCCTCAACAGGGCTTCACCTCAACTAATTGAAGCTACCTCGGTCGATCTCACTGCTAGACATTAGCTCTAGTGAGGTAATTTCTTAAAACTAATCCTTACATGAAAATAGGTTGGTCTTTTATGAAGGGAATGTTCATGCCATGCAATCTTAGTAGTTGGATGTGTTCGTCTCCTCCTCCTGATGGTGTTGGATCATTTTGATCCCAATCTAAGCTTGGGTGAGCTCAGATCGAATGGGAAAAGTTCACTACTCATAAAAGAGATAGATCATGGGCCATCCATTCTGCGTGATCAGAACAGACGATCATGATCAAATCGGGTAGAATCCCCTATATTTTCTTCTTAACTGCGGGATTTAATCATGGTCGTCCGATCTTAGATTGGACGGTCAACCGAAAGCACATCCTATGTAATCTGAGTTAGCGACCTGATATGACTACTTAAATAGCCTATCCCATCATGCCACATGGAAAGTGTGCCGCATCAGTAGCCACGTGCCACCGATCGGATTAGCACTTTAATTAGGTTAAGGGAATTTCAAAGAGGAATCCATTAAAATTATTATTAATTAATTTTAAGCTATAATTTCTGCTTAATTAAGGTTTAGTTAAAAATTTAATTTTCCTAATTACTCTCTGATTAATTATCCAATTAATCTCAAACTTTTCAGAGATGTTTAAGGGGATGACCTTTGCCTCTCCTATTTTTCTTGGAATTTATTGGATAGTTAATTAGAGAAACTGATTGATTAACCCTTAATTACTCTCGTAGCTTAATTAATGATAATTAATTAAATGAATAGTGAATTAATTAATTAATTAGGCTTATTTTCATCTATTAATTATGAAAAGTCTTAGGAAAATGGTTTAGGTTTACTCCTTGTGACCATTTCATTAACCCTTTTCATTTGTTTCAAATTGATTAAAGTTTGATTAATTAATTATCCACTTAATTAATCAATTAAAAAAAGAAAGGGAGTATAATTATTTGAGAGCCTAATTGATTTTTTGAAATGACTTAGGGATTGGGATTGAGGCCTCTTCCTTGATCTCTTTCCCTAAATCAACTTCATTATCCTAATTAAGATAATCAAAGGATTTAATTAACTAATTAAGGGATTAATTAAATTAATTTAAATCCAATTCATTCCTAACTTTGATTAATCAACCTTGGGTAGTTCTTTAGATGTTTAATAATCTAAAGAAATTTAATGAAATTATGATTAGCTTACATGTGTAAGCAAAATCATAAAAGTAATTAATTAAATTTCTTAAACCTAATTAACTATTAATCATGAGCCAATTGCATTAGGCCCCTTTCATTCCTTAGGAGCATTGCTAATTTACATTCTATGTGGTTGCATATCAAGTTGGCTCATTATTAATTAATTAATTAACTTAAGGTGATATAAGTAAGGGTTTAATTAATAAATTTAATTCATACCTCAACCTAATTAAGCCATAAAATCAATTTAATTGCTTTTCATTAAATCAAATTGACTCACACATGGGGAATGGGACTAGAATTAGCAAACCTCTTTTACATCTCTTAAATCAAATCAAACATAAAATTAAAAATGTCTTTAAGAAACTTTAATTTATTTTAAATAAGCTTATTTAATATGATTGTCCTTAGGAATTAGTCGGATTGCATGAGATTACATGCTTGTGTTTCTTTATTTCTTTCCAATCATAATAAAGTGTTGTATGTCACTTGATTCATGCATTCATTTCTTCAAAAAGTCAATTAAATAAAATGGTTTCCTTTATGTCAATTTGCATGTGTTGGCTTAATTAAAAATATGTGTGACTATTATCACTATTAAATCTCAAATATATTTTCAAAAGTTTATTAATGAATAATAATATATATTGTGACTTTTGTTATATATATACATGGGAGGTGCATGTGAATATAAGCTTAGTGTATGAAGTAAAGTCCCTTTCTTTCATTCATCTATTGATTTGCATAAGTTTGAATGTTAATGGGTATATTAGTCTGGACATTTTCAGGATGCACGGCTTTAAGTAGCCCCAAGAAGGTTCCTACCTCACTCCCCTGGTAGAGAACAATGACGACATACCCATTTGATTTCATTCTTATGCATCTTGATATTAGAATTTAGATAGAGCTGTAATTCATTCACATAAATAAATCAATCAAATTAAACTCTACTTTGACATGCTTTTCTATTCTTATAGTTGCTTATATATCCATATGTATTTAAGAATAGCAGGTATATTAGCCTGGACATTCTGGGGGAGCATAGCTTTAAGTAGCCTTAAGGAGGTTTCTACCTCACTCCCCAAGTGTAGAATAATGATGATGTACTTGCTTAAAACTTTCATACATTTGAATGTGTAGCTAATGAATGTAAATCCTCTTTTTATTAAAGAGATATGCATTCATATTTTGTTCAAGTGGTTGAATTGATTAATCATATAATTTGAAGTTCTTTTCTTATGATTTTGTATTAGAATTTAGATAGAGCTTTAAAATAATATGAAAAAAATAACTCAACTAAATGAAACAACAATTCCAAGTACATTTGCTTACATTCATCATTTAAATATGCTAAGATATAAATTGCATGTATAGGTATGTTTAGGACTTAATCATATGCATGCTATATATATATGATGGAAGGAAATGAACAAACCTGTGTTATGTGATAGTAGTTCATTCCAATTAATTCTAAGATGCCTTTCTAATTGAATGAGATTATTTAAGGTGAACATAAACCTAGGATTAATTAAAATATGTAATATGTCATTCATTAAATGGAATTGATTAATTAATTTTCTTTAGATGTGACTTAAGGTAGGGATGAAAGAGAGTGATCCTCTCTTTTCTTCTCTTTATGACATTTAGTTGTTAAGTGTAGGTTAGATGAAATAAAAGAAAACATTAAGTAAAACTTGCAAATCGATTAAGCTAATTAAAGTGAAATCACCCTTTATGTTAGGGCGGTGCATAGTTTGATGTATGTTTGTTTTGTGATGTATTGTATACTAGATGTTAGGGTGTATAGTTTGTAGACTGGATGTTAGGATGTGATTAGCCTAATTATATTTTTTGTAGGAGATAGTACTTAAGAGGTGCTTAAAAATAAATACAAATGCTCTATTTTGCAGGTTCCTTAACCCCTAAGCATAATCTAAGTTAGGATAAGTGAACTTGGTTACCCATGTGTAGGGTGCTAACTCCAAATTATATATCTATATAATTGCTTGGGTTGTCTGATGTGTTTAGCTAACACTTGTCTTGCAAGTGTAATTAGATTTAATTTTCTTATTTTTAATGTAACTGCATTAGGAATTAGGATTAATGTTATGGGGGATTAGAATGAGCGGTGGCTAAAAGGCTTTATCCTGGGTGGCCCCATGATGCCTTTGAAGCAAGTACATTTAAATCAAGCCAAGGGAAGAAAGAAGAGGAGATATAAAGAAAGAAGATAAGAAGGCCCCCATAACATTTATTTATTTATAAATTGTAATTATTCTTTCATATACCGAGCTATATAAGGGTAGAGCTCGGCTACCCATTTCTCTTTTGTATGGTGGTACAAGACCTTCCTATTATTATTATTTTATGTTGGGTTTATAAATTGTTTGATGCTTTGTTTATAATTATGTAATAGAAATGCCATGTATTTTTCTAGTTTCTTCATGTATGATGATTTAATGCGTGGCCTGAATTTGATTAGGCTCTTAGGAAAAAATTAACTTTCCTATCTAACTATAGCTCATAAGTAAATTTCTAAATAACTCATAATCTCATTTAAAGCCTAGGTATTAAATCAAGATAATTAAAAGATTTAGCAATCCTTTAGTTGAATGTTGTATGCTTAATATTATGCATATTATCTTATTTCATTCTTGCTAAGAGATGGTTTCCATCCTTGCATGATAGGGGAAGGCTTGACCTTTGAGAGTCTCCCTTATGGGGAAAACACCTCTTTCTCTCTGATTCAGCCAATAACCCTATTTCATTATGCATTTAGACATATAAAATCCTATAGCCTTTATCAAAACAAAGAGTCCAAAATCAAATAAAATTTGCATTAGACTAAGTCATTATTCATACCACTCACGCTCTAGTCTCTTAGGGAGTGGGTTTAAGGACTTTAGTTTCTTTCTAAATGATAATAACCTAACCATCTTGTAAAACATATGACTTGACCACATGATTTTAAAATGTAGGAGGAGTTAACTGGCTGTCACTCCAGGTGGTTATAAGTCCAGCAGTTGGGTAGTTTACCCACTCTTGTGGAGGTAAACAATATACTCATTTTCACCTTAGATTTAGTACATGCTTTGGCCCTCACTAAAGCTTCATAGATTTAGGATCTGAGGTTGTTGTTTCCCCTTGGGATACAAGCATAAATCCTCACCTCTTAGGCATTTCTACAATCTTATATTGTGCGATTATAAGTCCTAGTATTCTAATAAAATTTCAACCCAAATATATAATTCTCTTCAATTTCAAATATATAAAGCCCAACCATATGATAGTTTGGAATGCTCACTAGGTTTCCTAGTACCATGAGCATTCCCTACACATCTTCTTTTGGCTTCGATAATAAGTCTATCCTTTTGATATATTCCACTTGATTTTTTAAACATAGCCAATTTATTGATAGTCCTATCATTAAAATCTTTAGAGATAATAATTGGCTACTTTAGTCAAGAGTATTCTTAAGGAACTCACCTTCCTTATGATGTAATTAACTCTGGGGCTTTCCCCCATTGGGAACTTTAGAACCCAATTTAAATAAACCCTACTTTATTCATCCATGTAAAGTAGGGGAAAATCTCTACTATATTCAAAGACCCATCATGCCTTAGGAGTCATTATTAAGGTAATTTGGTCCATTATAGGTTAGTGATTTCTATCTTTCTAGATATTTTACTATTCTTTAATGTTGTACCCGATCGCCTCAATAAGTACACCCTAAAATCTATGTAGTGTCCCCTATATTCATATCTAAAAATAAACACCATAGACCTTTTTAGAGTTAACTTTCTTCATAAAGAAAGAGGATAGAACCATCATAATGTTTCTTCCATAAAAGTGGTGAAAAAGAGCTATCACTTCACATCAATGCAACTAGTAAGGAGAGAGATTATTAACATAAAGAGAGCAAAATGGTCTCTTGGGTTGAACCTTTCTCTATAAAAATCTAACATGATCATCTTGAATGTTATTGACTGTTGAACCTCTATCATCTTTACTATGTTCTTAAGTTGAGCATGTTCATGCAATACGATGTAATGTCAGAGAGGAATCTTTGTTAAGTTCTACTCTTGGAAGGTAGAGCTTATTGGCAAGAAAAATTTGATTAAAAACCTTGGGATTATAATATTATAATGCCTTAAATAGATGGCCAGTTCATGCACTTAAGTGGAACAAAAAAGAGGAGTTATAAGAAACAAAATTCTTAAAGGTCTTCTAGATCATCCTTGTGAGATGATAGTCTATGTTATGCACTTGTTTAATGGTTACATAGTTCTTTAGTAGCTAGTTGTACAAGGACCTCCAAGTATCTTTAGTATACTCTATGATCTGATTATTTGTCTTCAACATATCCATGCTCCATATGCTTATGAAAAGTTTGAATAGAATATTACACATGAAAGATACTATTGACCACACTTTTGGAGTGAGGATTCTCCCTCCTCATCTTAGGCTTAGGAACCTTCTAAGCACTTGGATCTTACTTAATGATAAGACACTTCTAATGACTAAGGGAAAACTAAACTCAAGCTTAGAGACTTAAGAAGAATATCCTAAGCTCGGGATACACCATAGTATAAGTAAGTTCTACCTATCCTATGGACTAAACCAAAACCCATGTCTATTCACTCATCTAAACCAAAACTCATATGAATGAGACATAATCAACCACAAGCCTACTCAATTAACCTCATTTGAATTTGTTTTCTAATCCAAGCTCCAAGCCAAATTGACTTAGACCCTAATCTTTGTTAACTCCATCATGATCCTATGATCCAACCCAAAACCCATTCAAGTAAACTAAATCCAATTTTATTTTCTCAATCACTCCATCCATTCAATAGATCATTTCAAACTCCTCCAATACTCATAATCAAACTAATCAAATCAAATGAATTTGATTAACTCAAATTAGCCCATTTAACCTAAAAAGTTCAAACGAGCCAAAACCCAATCAAGCTTAAATCAAATACAATCAAGGTCACTAATCAACTTTAAATCCATTATTGAACCCCTCTCAACATATAATTGACACCAACTCAACCTAATTCAGCCTAATCAATCCAATTGATTCACTTGACCCAATGTGATCAAAATGACCAATTTTATTTAAAATTTAATCCAATCCAAATTAGATTGAATCAACTCATCCAATACATTCCATAATGATTATTGATCATCATTTATTACCCAATTGCAATCAATTGGGCCAAATCAAACCAATTTAATAATGTAACCTAAGTTGACCCAATTGACCTAAAGGGACACATTAGATTAATTCATGTTCTAATCTAAATTAATTGCAATCAATAACTCCCATAAATCATAAATTTAGTATTGAACATGGCTCAACAACCAATTAAACCTAACCAAGCCAATTTGGTCTCATAACCTGAGTTAGCCCATTTAACCCAAAAGGTTCAAATGAGTCAAATCTAATCCTAAACCAAATTAATTGCAACCAATACCTCTAATAAATCATAAATTGGTTATTGAACATGATCTAACCTAACCCAATTTGATCTAAAGGGTTAAATCGAACTAAATCATTCACTAATCCAAATCAATTCAAACCAACACTTACAATCATTCCTAAATGATCAATTGAACCTAAACCTAAGCCATCCCAAGCCAATTTGACCAATTTGACCAAATTGGTCAACTTAGCCCATTTGGCCTAAATGAACACAAATGAGCCAAATCCAAAACCACTTCAAATTGAATCAAACCAATTACACCAATGCATCCCAAATGACCAATTGAACTCACCCAAACCATTAATTTGACCTAAATTGACCAATTGGTCAACTTAACCTAATTGAACCCAAATTGACCCATATGGGTCAAATTGAGCCAATCCAAACCAAACTAAGTCCAAACCCAACTAAACTTGGCATGACTCATCCTTTGATCATGATGAGCCTGCTCAAGTGGACCCAACCCATTGTGAATCTAGTTTGGATTAAATCCCTTGAACCAAGCCAACCAAATGGGACAAAATCCCCATTTGGATGGGTTCTCCCACTCCCTATGCCTTAGCAGTCACCTTTGGCCCTTCTTAGACAATAAGACCATTAACCCAACCTAACCCAAGGCTGTTGGGTTCAAGCTTTGCCCATTAGAGAGTGAGTTTACGAATGGCACACCATTAGTCAACCTACGGAAGGTGGTACACCCCTTGCCAGCCTATGCCACTCACTTGGCCACTCAAGCACCTTCATCTCAATAGTCCCCTGCCACCTCCGGTCACCTACCTGGCAGACGGATGCCAAAGGCTGAACCAATCTCAGCCCTTGGTTCAAGTGGGGAGGAGAGTATACTCCTCCCCCATAGATTCAAACTTCATAAAGACCTTCCTCAGGGCATTCCACATAATCTAAGCCTTCTCCCCGAGCTCTTTACACACCTCATCATCGGTGAGACCAACCATCAAGCGAAATTGATAGCCCTATCCGTCCAACCTCACAAAACTCCACCAAACCTAAATTAACTCTTCCCACACCTTCACCACACTCTGGTGAGCCAAAATAAATTATTTCCTGAGCAATTTGATCACTAGAAGGCATCCCTAGATTAACCCTGGCGAGCTTCATGATGGTGTTTAGTCTATAGAGGAATTTATGAGGAGTGAGCTCAAGATATTGTTAAAAGAGCTTCATCTCTTTGAGATGAAGCTACCTTTATCGATGGACCATCAGTCTTTATCTCTGGTGAGGTAAAAATTTGACAACCATAGATTTTCCCCCTACCTATTGGTTTTTTTTGAAGTGAAATTTGATTTCATGTGATATCCATTGTAGGATCCCTCTAGATTTTATCCTTGATCATTTTGGAGTCGATTTCTCCATTGAACGAGCTCTAGTGAGCTCAGATTGAGATGAAAAGGTAGACTATGTCCATCTTCTAGTGCTTGGGGGATGACAGATCATCGACCATCCAATTTGCATGATTAGAAGGGACAGTCAAGATTAAATGTGATAGAATTCTCGATTTAATTTTTCAAAACTACTAGATTAATCTCTACCGTGAGATCCAAGATCGAATGGCAGGATAAAATCGTGTCTGCCACCACTGAGTTAGATGTCACGCCAGACATTTTAAATAACCAATGTTATGGTGCCACATAAAAAGCATTGCCGCGACAACAATAGTATAAGTGATTAATTAGGAATTAAAATGTAATTAAATTGCCAGAACTTAAAAAAATCAAAACTAATTATAGAAAAATCTAAAAAAATATAAATAAATCTATTTTAGAAATTTAAACAGAGCAGAATTTAATAAAAATTAAATATATAATATTTGATCAATGAATAGTGCTTTATTAGAGTTTTAAATCTAAGTTAATTAACTTAATTAAGCCTTAATTACTTGATTGATTAACTCCAAATTTGGTGTAATAGTTTTATGGAATGTCCGCTGCCTCTCATAATTTTCTTGGAATTATTGGCCATGTAATTTAATAAATTTCAAATTTGCAATCCTAATTACCCTAATTAATCAATTCAATATTCATTAAAATTGTTAAACAATGAAAATTAAATAATTAATGATAATTAATCACTATAAATAGCAAGAATGGTGAGGGGAAATAATTAAGACCTCTTTTCTAATTACTTTTCTAAATACATTTTCACACGAGGGTTAATTAACATGTGTAATAATTATAGATTAATTAGAAAAATTAATGATGTCATAAAAATCAAATTGAGTTAATAGTTGTTTCAGATAATTTAAATGTAATTTATTAATTTTTTTCTTTATGCGTTTAATAATATAAAGTCATTAAAGAATTGTGGTTAACCTATTGGTGTGGGAAAATCATAAGAGTACTTAACTTAGATTCTTTCTTTCATTAATCTAATTAACTCTTAAGCATGAGCCTAATTAAATTAGGTCCC
Organism: Cymbidium sinense; assembly: GCA_021442155.1. NCBI lineage: Eukaryota > Viridiplantae > Streptophyta > Magnoliopsida > Asparagales > Orchidaceae > Cymbidium > Cymbidium sinense. The sequence continues at coordinate 129,583,452 of CM038220.1, read as the reverse complement.
TTAAGTGCATTGCAAATTTTAATTTCTCTTAAACATATCATTGGAGGCTCATGATTAACTAGTTAATTAAATTAAAGAAGCATAGGAAAGGGTAATAAAATTGATTGATTAATGACTTGAACTTAATCAATCAATAAAACTTACTTAATAACTTTCCTTAAACAAATTAAGTCACTAATGTGAGATGGGGAAAACACTAATATCATTTCTCCTCTTTAGGTTTTGATATTTCAAACATCAAAAATCAAATTTCATGAAAGCTTTGGTTAATTTTAAAGAAGTTTATTTGACTTGATTGTCCTTGAGAATTAATGTGATTGAATGTATTATGTGAAAATGTTTAGTCATTCCATTTTAATCATTATAAATTTACATGCCATTTGATGTCATACATTCATGTTTTCAAAACAAAATCAAAGGAATATGGTTATATTTAAATTGCATGTGTTAGACAAATATTATCACTAATAAATCCCAAATTATTTTCAAAGATATAGATTAATGATGAGAATCCAAGTTAATGTTGGCTATGAATACTCAATACAATTTACATTTAAACATGGTAAAGCAATATTTTATTTTCATAACTCTTGTGTATGTTTACATATGTTTAAAGATTAGTAAGTGTATAGTATAGACATCCCAGGAATACGAGGGTTTAAGTAGCCCCAAGGACATCTTAGATAATCTCACTTTCTTGGTTTAATAATGGCACGTACTTACTTAATTTCATTCATTTGTATGCATGTACTAGAATTTGGATAGAACTTTACTTTACATGACCAAAGAATTTGTAATTATACAATATTTGCATGATTTTCATTACTATGTTTATGTATATGTTTATATGTATTTAATCTATCAGGTATATAGTCTAGACATTTCAGGAACACGAGGCTTTAAGTAGCCCCAATGTAATAACGACATGTACTTGCATTAATCTTTAATACATGTGTATATATGCCTAACTAAAGAATGAAATATCTCTTTTCTGCCAAAATACATACATTAAGAATCATCAAGTGTGCAAATATAAATGAATATATATATATATATATATATATATATATATATATATATATATATATATATATATATATATATATATATATTATTAATATTATCCATGTGATGATTCAAATTATTATCCATGTAAGTGATGTCTTTCATGTTTGAATGAGGTTCTTTAAGTTTAACCCAAACTTAGGTTTAATAAAAATATTTGATAAATCATTCACTAAAGAAATAAAAATTCATAATAATATACATTTAGGAAACAATTGACTATAGGGATGAAGGTGGTCAAACCTCTTTCCTCTCTTTATAATAATTAGATGTTAAGTAGGCATCAAATGAAATAAAGAAGATACAAATTAAAATTAATTAATCCTTTCAACAATTTTAAGTGAAATCTCCCTTAATAGGTAATTTAAACATTTGAAACTCCAGACAATCATATATTTAAAGCTTAGCTAAAGGCATAACACACCGAACCTTAGCACTCACATTAGAATACTAAGTCATCACTTTTAGCTCTAAGTTAGTCTTGTGTATGTTGTGGTGTTATGTTTTATTTTATGATGTAATATTTTATACTGGATGTTAGGTCATTAATAACCTAATGATATTTTATGTAGGGGATTGTGTTAAAGGAGCTGCTAAAATAATTAATAAATATAAATGTTCTTACTTGCAGGTTGCTTATACCCTTAAGCATAATCCAATTAGGACATGTGAGCCTGGTTACCCATGTACAGGGTGCTAAATCTAGATAAATGAAGTATAATTGCTTGACTTGTACATCTATTTTGAAGGTGTAGTTAGATTTTATTTTTCATAAACATGTAATTTTTGCAATATGAATTAGGATTAGTGCTATGGGATTTAGGATGAGCAGTGGCTAGAAAGCAAATACTTGGGAGGCCCTGTGAAGTCTGGAGCAAAAACTAATCCAAAAGAAGAGAAAGAAAGAAAAAAGATAAAGAATGAAGATCTTCATAGCATCTATTTCATTGTAATTGTAATATTCTTTTGTAATATGGGTTGTATAAGAGTAGAGCTTGGCTACCCAATTTCTTTTATCTTTTGGGTTGTACGGTAGTACTCGGCTACACCGACCTTATATTCTTTTATGAAAATTCAAATGTTTGATTGTTGTGTTTAGTTTATGTAACATAAATGACATGATTTTCATAAGTTTCTTAAAGTATGAGGATTTGATGTGTGGCCTGGATGCGATAGGCTCTTTAAGATAAAATTAAATTTTTTACTCTCGCTAATAACTCATAACTAAATTTTAATATAACTCACAACCTCATCTTAAAGTTTAAGTGCATAATCAAGATAAATAAAAGATTTAGCAACCCTTTAGTAGAATGTTGTATGTTCTTACACCATACATATCACCTTGTTTCACTCTTGAATAGGGAGGGTCTCTATTCTTACATGATAGAGGATATGCTTGATCTTTAAGGGCAATCCCTTATAGTGGAGAACACCTCCTCCCACTGATTTAGCCCATAACCTAATTTCTTCATGCCTATAGCATAATTGTCCTGAGCCTATGTCCAAAAAAAATTTGTCAAAATGACATAAAAAGATTGTAAATTTTCACATTAGTCTAAGTCATGTTTTCATATTATTCATGATCTAGTCTTTTAGAGAGTGAGTTTAAGACTCTAGATTCTATCCTCATGAATAAATAGCCTAGCTAACTTGCATTTACATAAGATCAGCCTACATGATTTTGAAGCATAGGATATGTTAGCTAGCGCCCACTCTATATTGTTGTAAGTCTAGAGGGGTCATGATGGGTTTATCCTCTCTTGTGGAGGTAAACCCTTATGCCCATTTTTTCAATTAGACTTAGGTCGTGCTTTTAGCTTGTGCTAAAGCATCCTAGATTTAGGATCCGAGGTTACTTATTTTGTTCGAGCTATGAGTATAAGTCCTCACCTCTTAGGCATTTTCATAATCTTGTGTTGATCGACTATAAGCCCTAGCATTCTAATAAATATTTTAATTTATACAAAAATTAAATCATCTATTTCAAATATGTAAAGCCTCATTATAGGGTAGACTAGAGAACTCACTAGACTTCCTAATATCATGAGTTCTCCGAACTTATCTTCCTTTGGAATCCATAAATAAGTTTTTCTACTTGAACACCCCCACTTGACTTTCATAAGTACCCAATTCTTTGATAGTCTAGCTTTGAAATTTTGGGGATATTTATTGACTACTTTAATCGATAGTATTCTTAAGAAATTCTTGTTTTCTAAGATGTAATTAAATATGGAAGCTTGCTTCCATAGGGGACAAAATAATTCGACATAAAAAAACCCTTCTTTACTTTTTTATGCAAAGTAGGGGAAAGATCGCTGGTATATACGAAGACCCATCTGCCTTAGGAGTCTTTATTAGGTGATTAGGTCCATTATAGGGTGATGTTTCCATCCTTTGACATGGTACATCATACCTTAATGTCATGTCTGATCACTTCAATAAGTATCCCCTAAGATCTCTGTGGTGATTTTACGGCTCCAAATTAAAACACCACAGATACTAAGACCCTGCTAGAGATTTTAATCAAGCTTGAAAAGTATAAGGGGAGAAAGAATTACTATGTGTCAAAAATTTTTTCTTAATTGAATCAATCTATAAATGACCTTACTAAACCCATTAAATAAATATATGCATGTTAAATGGATTTATAAAAATGAGTTACTAAGAGAAAAAGAGATTTCGAGGAGACTTAGAGAAATTTGAAGTGAGATGCTAATGAGATACAACTTTGGCCAAAAGTATAGAGTTGTATTATATATTTAATGCCTCCATGCATCATTAGTGGTACATAATTGGCTACTAAGTGTGAGTATTTCTAGCAAGTTCATTTAATGAGAACTCTTTTTTAACAGATAAGTACTCAATCAATCTATTGATTTTTTTTGGGTGAGAACCTATGGCACATTGGCAGCTTTATGCTTTATCAAATAAGTTCATCATCTTAGAATTGAAGTTCAAATAAGGCTAATTCTTAGAAGCTAAACAATATTATGTCATTGGTGAATCAATAAATGAGGATACTTAAACTTGATGAGTTTCAAGTTAAAAGTAGTTCAAGTTGATCATAATAAATGATTTGTGATTGGGGTAGTGGTGTAAAGGCTTAGGATTAGGCTTCGTGATTCATTGTAAAAAAAAAATCTAGAGTGTTAAATGATGTGGGAGCTTGTATTGGAGTTTATTATAGTGTATTTAAAAGAAAATCAAAGTTATGGATCAACTAGGAAAGGTAAAGGTCAAAACATGAGAACATGACATCTAACTTTTGGACAGAATTGTAGATGATGTGAGTGACTCTATAACATAAAATTACTTTGTAACTTTAGAAAAGTATTTTAGTTATGTTTGTTATAAAATTAAAATCTTCATAATTTCTTGGAGGTTTATTGATATTTTTCTTAGATTTTGAACGAGACTTGGTTAGTCTTAAATTAGTTTAGCCAATAATCCAAAGTTAAATGTTTGGCTTTGTGTTGACCTCACTTTTGGAGTGACAATTCAATCTCCTCTTATTAGATTTAGGAGTCTTCTAGATACTAAGACTTTCTTAGTCATAAGACACTTCTAGCATTTATGTGAACACTTAACCTAAGCCTAGAGACTTAGGAGGATTAATCATAGGATTAGGCTATGCCTTGCTTAGACTTAGACTTACCTAAACTCCAATCTATGCCTACCTCTTTGCCTAAACCAAACCTCAAATTCAATTCATCCAAATTCACATACCAAATCCAAATTCAAATTCCAAACTAAATGATTGAAACCTATAACCAAATATCAAATCAAACTCAAACCTATCCTAAGCCCATAATTCAATCCTATGGAGTTGGCCAAGACAAATTCAAGCCAAACCAAACTCAATTGATTTTCTCAAAGTCAATTCAACTCTCTAATCAACCCATGCCAAATATACAATCAAATTCAAATCAACCAAACCAAACCTATTCTAAGCCATATGATTTGATCCTATGGACTTAGCCAAAATCCCCTTCAATTCAAATTGATTTCAATTGATTCTCTCATGAATCAATTATTTCTTCAATCATCTTCCCAAATATAAATGAAACCTACATTCAAATGACCAAAACCAAAATCAAATCAAACTTAGCCTAAGTCATATGATTCAATCATATGGACTTAACCAAAATTCCTTCAATTCAAATCCAAGATGAATTGATTTTCTCATGAATCAACTATTCCCTCAATCATCATCCCAAGTATAAATGAAATCTACAATCAATTAAGCCAAACCCAAAATCAATTCGATCAAACCTAACCTAACCCATTTGACTTGCAATATCCAAATGAACAAAATTCATTCCAACCCAAATTAATTGCAATCAAAGCTATAAACCAATACTAAATCCATATATAAATCCGACTAAACTCAATTCAACCCAAAATTGACTCAACTAAACCTAATTGATCCACTTGATCCAAAGTGACCAATTTGACATATTTGAAACAAATTCCAATCTTACTTAAATTAGATTGAACCAAACCTACCAAAACCTTCTATGATGATCATCAATCACCCTTGATTGATTAATTATCATCAATTAGGTCAAACCAAGGCAACTTGGTCATTTGGCCAAGACAACCCACTTAACCTACATGAACCAAACTAACCAAATCTCAACTCAAGCTAAATTAATTGAAACCATTCATTCACACCAAGTTATGATCAATGATTGAACATAACTTGACCATCAATTGATCCAAACCTAACCGAATTGGCCCTTTGATTCAAGTTGACCCAATTTAGCCTAAAAGACAAAATTGGGTCAAATCAAGATCTAACCCAATTTGATTACAACCAATAACTCAAGTTCACTCCAAATTGATTATTGAACTTGAACTTGACCCATAATTGATTGGTTTAGCCCAAATTGACTTAAAGGGTCAAATTGGCCTAAATCAAAATCAAATCTAAATAAATTGAAATTAATGCTTACCATAATCTTCAATTGGTCAATCAAACCTAAATCAACCCCAAATCGAAGCCAATTTGACCAATTTTGTCAAATTGGTCAGCTTGTCCCATTTGACCTATATGAAATCAAATAAGCCAAAATCAAATCTAAGTTAAATTGACTCAAACCAATTGAATAAAAATAACCCAAATAGTCATTTGAACATGACTCAACCATTGGTTTGACCCAATTTGACGGTTTGGTCAACTTGACCTAACCAAACCCAATTTGACCTATGTGGGTCAAATTGAGCCAAACTCACTCAAACTAAGTCTAAACCCATTGAAACCTAACCCAACCCACCATAAACTCACCTTTAAACTAGCCCAACCTGATTTGAACCCAATCCAAGGCCTTACCCATTGAATTAAGCTCTCTACATGGGATCTTTCCCAAATTAGCAAGTCAACTCTCCTTCTTTCCTCATGGTAGCCACTTCACACCCAAAATATAACCTAACCTAGGTTGCTAACCTAGCCAAAGTGGGCTAGGTCAGCTATGGACCAAGGAGAGGTGAGTTAGCTCACCTCCCACACTAGCCAAACCCAAAGGATCCAATAATGGAGGGAGTTGCCTTGAGCCACCCACCAAGGCCTCTGGCCAACCAAATCGAGCCACCTCAGCTTGACACCGACCTCTCTGGTGCCTGGACGATGGCTGATCGACTAAATTCCTGGATTAAATCTAAGCCATCCGATCCAAGGGAGGGGAGGATATACCCCCTCATTTTGACTCAATTCACACACACACGCACACACACCCTCAAAGAGTCTAAGAGGTGATTTTTGAAATCCCAGAGCATTCTCTAAGCTTCCCAAACTGTCCCAATATGAGACTCCATTGATCCGAAATAGGGCAAGTCATTTTCTAATCCAACTCTCTCAAAGCTCCACCGAATCCAAATTAACTTCACCAACACCTTCCCCTGCCTCTATTGAGCATGAAAAAAACTTCTCCTGAGCTCGCCATCCACTGGAGGCCCAATTTTGATCAATGTCAGTGTGCCAAGTGATGGTTCATGGTCTACTGAGCAAACGGTGAAGAATCAATGCAAGTGCTGCTCAATAGGTCTTTGCCTCATCCAGGCAAAGCTATGTTAAGCACCGCATCACCCGTCTTGAGCTCTAACTAGGTAATTTCCATTAAAATTAAGAAATCTCAAAATTTCCTAGGTCTTTTCAAAGGGAATTTATATGTCATAATATTTTGACCTTTGGATCCCTTCGGATCTTCCTTGTCAAGGTGTGAGATCATTTTCATGGTCATCCGAGCTCAGTTGAGCTCAGATCGAGCAAGAAAAGATGGATAATGTGCGTCTCTCATAGCTTAGAGGATGATAGATCATGTGTCGTCCATTCCATGTGATCAAATCGGATGTTCGTGATTAATCTGTTAGATTTAATTCAATTTATTCTATAGAAACTGGGGGTTTAATCTCCACTATCAGATCTTAGATCGGATGGTGGGGACCAAACCGCATCCATCGATAGCCACATAGGCACTGAGTTGGATGGGTTTAAGTAGTCAATCCTGCGATGCCACATGGAAAGCGCGCCATATCAGTGGTCTTCATGGTGCCAACGAGATTAGGCTTAATTAAGGCCTAATTAATGGATTTAATGGCTGAATCTTTAAAAATTTATAACAAATCATAAAAAAATTAAATAAATACTTATTTTAAAGGAATTTTAGAGGAGAATCATTTAAAATTAATTCTAATTAGAGTTTAATTATAAACTTAATTAGCTTAATAACTCTTTAATTACTTAAGTAATTAATCCCAAATTTTGTGTGTTAGTTTAATGGGATGACTTCTGCCTCTCATAATTTTCTTGGGATTTATTGCTTAATTAATCAAGAAAATTGATAGTTTAAGCCATAATTATTCTCTTAATTAATCTTGATTAATTAGTCTTTCAAATAGTAAAAATTAATTAATTAAGTGCACTAATCATTGTTGAATAGTGAATGGGCAAGGGGAATGGAGTTAAGCTCCTTTTCTTAAGTCCATTTCTCTTTAAAATTAATTAAATTATGATTAATTAAAAGTTTAATTAGTTAATTAAGTGGATTAATTAATCAAATTAAAATCATAATCATATTAGATAATCAACAATGGAATTAAGTGATCCTCTTTATGTGTTTAATAACATAAATACCATTAAGAAAATTATGATTAGCCCATAAGTGTGAAAAAATCATAAAAGTACTTATTTAGGTTCTTTAATTTAATTAACTCTTGATTATGAGCCATTTGCATCAGGTCCTTGTAGGAGCATTGCAATTTATTTCCTCACATGTTTATGTCATTGGTGGATCATAATTAAGTGGTTAATCAAACTAAAGAAGCATAGGTAAGGGTAATTAATTGATTTAATTAAGGATCCAACTTAATTAACTCATAAAATCCACTTGATTGCCTTCTCTTAAACCAAATCAAATTACTAATGTGGGAATAGGATTAAAATAGCAAATGATCATAATTTTTCTCCTCTTTAAAATTAATCAAAATCCCAAATCATAAATCAATAATGAACTTTGGTTTTCCTTAAATGGTTTTATTTAATGTGATTGTCCTTAGGGCTTAATGTAATTGAATGAAATCATGTGGATATGTTTAATCATTTCTTTCCAAACATATTAAATATTGTATGTAATTTGAATTCATGTACTCATGCTTTCAAGTTCAAATAAATCAAATGAATTTCCTTTATGTAAACTTGCATGTGTTGGATAAACTTAAATATATGTGTGGCTATTATTGCTAATAAATTCAAAACTATTTTTCAAAGTTTATAAATCAATTATAATACTTAGAGTGTTGATAGTTATGAATAAATGTAGAAATTTCATGTGTTTATAACTTAAGCATATTAAATAAAGCTCTTTTTCTTATGATTTACATAAGTTTGAACAACAATGGGATTATAGTCTGGACATCCCAAAAATATGAGGCTTTATAGCTCCAAGAGGTCATTTAATTACCTCACTTCCCTAGTTTAACAATGACATGTACTCATTTCATTTCATTCCAATGTATTTTGGTACTAGAATTTAGATAAAGCTTTAATGCATATGCTTAAATAATTCAATCAAATAAAAATATAACTTTGCATTATTCCCTTTCCTTTAATTATTTATACATTTATATGTATCTTAGAAAGTAAGTATATAGTCTGGACATCCCGAAAATACTAGACTTTAGCTAGCCCCAAGGAGGTCATTTGATTACCTCACTTCCCTAATTAACAATGACACGTACTTGCTTATATCTTTCATGCATATATGTATATATTTAGTTAAGGAATTAGGATCCTCCTTTTCTACTAAAACTTCATGCATTCATATTCACCTAAATCATTAGCATATGTTATGTATAAATTAGTATCCTCTTTTCCTTATTCATGTACAAATTTACATAGGTTTGGAATGTTAATAAATATATAGTCTGGACATCCCAGTAATATGAGCTTTTAATTAGCCCCAAGGAAGTCATTTCATTACCTCACTACCCTAGTTAACAATAACACGTACTTATGTGATTCCATTCTTATGTATGTTGGTATTAGAATTTGGATAGAGCTTTAATTTAATCAAATGAATCAAAATGAAAATAGAAATTCTAACATTCATTATTGTTTGTCTAAAACATATTGCATGTATAGATATGCTAAGCATTAAATCATATGCATGTTATATGTGATGAAAATGAATGACTTAGTATACTTCATGTGATAGTAATTCAATTAAAATAATCTTAAGAATCCTTTCACATGAAATACGATCATTTAAAGTTAACCTAAACTTAGGATTAATTAAAAATTATGTAATAAGCCATTCATTAAAGAGAACTAAGTCAAATTAATATGCTTTAAAAAGTGGCTTAACATACAGATGAAATGGGGTAATCCTCTTCCTTCTCTTTATAACACTTGGTTGCTAAGTGTAAATAACATAAAATAAAATAAATACAAATTAAAATTCTACAAATCAATTAAACAACTTTAAATGAAACCCACCATCATGTTAACTTGAATAATTTCCTAACTTATAAAAATATAACTCTAATGCTTAGTGAAGACATACCACACAAGACCTTAAAACACACATTAGAAGTAAGTAACCACCTCTAGCTCTATGTTAAAATGGTGTATGATGTGATGTATCTTTTTTATATTATTTTATTTGGATGTATGCTTCATAGATTTGATGTTATAGCTCTTAGGATTGTACTTAAAGGGATGCTTAAAAATAAATATAAATGCTCTCTTTACAGGTTACTTAAACCTCTAAGCATAATCCAAGTTAGGATAAGTGGGCTTGGTTACCCATGTGTAGGGTGCTAAGTCCATATTATACATAAAACTTCTTGGGATTGTATGTATGTTTAGCTAACCTCTATTTTATAGGTGTAGTTAGATTTAACTTTCTTATACAAATAACATTTTGAAATAAGAATTAGGATTAGTGTTATGGGGGATTAGGATGAGCAGCGGCTAGAAGGATTTATCCTAGGAGGCCTTACAATACCTCTAAAGAATAATCAAATCAAGTGAATGGAGATATAAAGAATGATGACCCCCCATAGAATGTATTAATTTTAATTGTAACTACCCTTATGTCCACCTGTCGCTTAGATTTAGGTTGTGCTTTATCTTATACTAAAGCTCTCAAAATTTAGGATTCGATGTATATGTTTCCTTTAGGCTACAAGCATGAATCCTCACCTCTTAGGCTTTTCCACAACCTTGTGTTGATGGATTATAAGCCTGGCAATTTAATAAAATTCAACTCAAATAAATAAATCTCTTAAATTTCAAATATATAAAGCCCAATTATAAGATAGATTTGAATGCTCACTAGGCTTCCTAATATCAAGAGCATTTCCTACTTCTTCCCTTTGGATTCCAAAAATAAGTCTTCTCCTTGAACTTTCCCACTTGATTTTTCCAAACATAACCAATCCTTTGATAGTCTAACCTTGAAATATTTGGAGATGGTAATTCTCTACTTTAATCAAGAGTATTCTTAGAGAATTTCATTCCTTAGGATGTAATTAATTACGGAGGCTTGCCTCCATAGGAAACTTAAGAACCCAGTTTAATATAAACCCAACTTTATTCATCCATACAAAGCAAGGGAAAAATCTTTAGAATATTCAAAGACCCGTCATTCCTTAGAAGTCCTTATTAAGTGATTGGGTCCATTGAAGGATGATGTCTCTATCTTTTGAGATAATACATCATACCTCAATTGATCACTTTACTCCTACGATCTGGTGTCCCCCCAGAAATAAACACCACACTTTGGAAAATAGATATAGGGCTTGAAAAAATTAAAAAATTCTCATAAGTGATACAAGAATGTGTCTAAAATAAATATAAAGTTGATTTCATTTTTTTTAAGATTTTTGGTGGACAAAAAGGCATAAGAACAAGATTAGGTCCTATTTAAGTATTCTTTGTTTGATCTCTTCATGAAAAGCTTTGATAGTGTTTTGTACAAATAACAATTATTTAAAATTAATGGAAAGGTAGAGTGAAGGTAACCATTTTTCATAGTAGGAAAACTATAAGGCAATCACACACTAAAGAAGTGGGTTGAAAAAGGCTGTTAAGTCTCCTTTTACATGGGTTAGCCTTTAAGCATCCCCATCTTTGGAAGAACTCTAAATTTAAATTTTTAATAGTATTAATCCCCATTCAATTAGAAAAATGATAAACATAAAATTCATTTATATACCCTAATGCAAAGTAAGAAAAACATAAAAGAGGAGAAGAGAGAGGGACCCAAACACATTAATTTGAATTGCAAAGAGATAGGGACCCTAATTATATTTTTATATGAAGTTATTTTTTTATTAATTAAGACTTTTCTATTTATTTAAAAATATAAAACTTGTTGAATTTAATTTTCAAATTATTTTTTCCATACACTATCATGAAATTAAAATAAACATAAAAATTTACATAAATAAAAATGCTCAAAATCTTAAGTAAATAATCTAATAAAAAGTCATCATTATGTTTTTAGTGAGGGGTCCAATCTTCTTGGTCCAACTCGTTATAATAAACCTATTACTTCTTATAATAATCAATTTTCTTGACTCTTAAAGAACTTTTCTATAAAGAGTTGAAATCAAAATAGTCCTCCAATATATTAAATGCCATCTTCTCTAAATTAACCCCTCAAAGCCATGTATTATCAGTAGATAATTTTTTCTTTCACCTCATTAAGAGCATATGTTATATGATATTATTACTCTCTCATCCATCAATATGTATTCCATCAAAGTCAAATGTCCACATATAATTAGTTTCTTTCTCTATCTATGAAAGGGCTAGTCTCAGAATTCTCTTACAATATTTCGCTCTAAAATGTTAGTACATCTTTAAAATTCAATATAAGACTTATATGCATGTCATAAAGGTAATATGCATTAATTTTAATTTTTGAAGAGTTTTGAATGCCTACATTCCCTTACTTAGAGAATTTGAAAGTAGCTCTATTAGGTTTGATGCAAATGATCAAAATTACCTTCCTTATATTCATTTGTAAATCTAGTTTTATTTATAGATTCAACATAATGTTACTTCATTCAATTTATTTCTAAATAATTTATGTAAGTTACTAAAATGTTTTACAAATGGTAAAAAATTTTGAAAATATATAAGCTAAAGCATTAGTTATATCAAGAGGTTCGCAAGATTTAAGTCATATATTATCTAGAATGGAATTTAATTTATTATTTTTTTAGATAATAATATCATAGAAAATTTGGAAGTAGCTAATTAAAAATCTCAATTTCTTATGCTCTTTCTTATTAAATATTGTAATAGGTTCTCAAGTGACTTGTTAATTATCCCAATCTGTCTCTCAATTTAAAGATGAAAAGGCGAAAAAGAATTTAAGAATAGTCTTCATCAAATTTTATAGTGAATTCAAAAAATATGAATTTAATCTAACATCTTTATTATATAATATGGTATTGGGCAACCCATGTAATCTTACTATCATCTAAAAAAATATTCTTACAATATGGGATACATTATTCATATTGTTATTAGGTAATAAATATGCTATTTTAGAGAATCTATTCTCCATAACAAAAAAAAAAATATAAACTCCTCTAGATGTCCTATGTAATCCTAACACAAAGTTCATAGATAGGTAGTCATAAGATCTAAGGTGTAGGGAAAGTAATATACTTTTTAGCTCTCTATTTGGTTACATTAGCATGCTTTTAAATATAACATTTAAGTATAATCTTACTCACTTCTCTTTTAATGGAATGCTAATAAAATTCACTCTCAACTAATCTAATGGTCTTATCCCTTCTTAGGTATCTAATAACCACTCATGAATGTAGTTCTAAAATTAAAAAAGTCTCGAAGAGAAGTCCTAAGGATGTAGAGATATCTATTTTTATAGAAGTACCCATAAAAGAGCACAATAAAATTAAAATCTTATCTTTACGCTCATAATAAATGTTATTAATATTAGGATATGAAAAATAAGCCTAATTAAGTTTCTTAAAATAAAGAATATAAAGAAATAAGGAAATAATAGCCAAAGCTACTATTAATGAAGCATCTAACACCAAGCTTATGGATAAGAACAAGATATTGTTTTGCAAACACTATACTTATTTGGCATGTATATGACTTAACATTTTATAAGTATTAATAAACTTAATGGCATGATGGTCAATGTGAATTATGAACTTCCTATACACTAAGTAGTGTTCCTTTAGAGATTGCATGATAGAATAAAACTTTTTATCATAAATGAAATGCATTAATCTAGCATCATTCAATCATTTGGCAAAATAAGTTACAATATGATTCTCTTAACTCAATACTCTTCTAAAGCTTATCCGAAGGCATCATATTTTACCTCCAATACTTTGGAGAAATCTAGTCATTTCAAAATAAATGTACTAAACATAAGAATTTTAATCAAATTAAAAGCCCTTTAATACTAGAAATCAACTTAAAAGTATCTTTCTTTATGATGCTAGTGAAAAAGAACTAGGTGCTAAAATAGCTAATGAAACTTATATAAAATGTATCCAAGCAATGAAAATTTCTAACATTTGTGAATGATTGTAGAGCTGGACAATTTGATCATACATTAACATTAATGGCTTAGGCTTAAGTCCAAAAGTCATAACTAAACGAATATGACTTATTGACCATAATGAGATACTTCTCTAGATTTATGTGAAACTTCTCTGCCATAAGCTTAGCATAACCTATTCAAAGATGCTAAAGATGGTGGCCTCTATCTAAATTCAATATGATAAAATCATCAAAATAAATCACTAGAAAGATGCCAATAAATAATTACAGCATAACATTTAGATCTCCACAAATATACTCAGTGCATTAGATAACCTAAATAGCATCATAAGCAATTCATATTCTCAACCATTATAAGTTTTAATGTTGTCTTCCATTTATACTTTAGCATATTGTTAATCTAATGGTAACTACTCCTAAGTGTTATCTTTAAGAAATAGGTGACTTCAAAGATCTAATTTAGCTCATCATCAAATCTTGGTATTGGAAACTTATATTTGATAGTGATCTTGTTAATGACTTTTCTATCAATACACACTGCCATGACGCATTTTTTTAGATGTCAATAAAATAAGAATAGTAAACCTTTTTTGGATGAAGCTTTCGTTAAGAAACTCCTTGACCTATATTTTAGCTTAGTATGCTCAAATTGATTCATTCGGAAATATGAAAGGTTTAGTAGTTATGAACTCAAGATAAAATATATAATAGGTAATACATCCCTTAATTGTGGAAGCACATTTAGTAAATCTTAAAACATACATCTAAGTACAAATCTAAAAAATCAATGGCAAGTACAAGGATATGAATCTTTGTGAAATTAAATGTGATCTCCTTAAGAAGAAGTAAATGAAGGGTAGATGTATCACAAAATTTCTTTATAACAAATTTAAATTTCATGCACTCATTAATGGAATTTAACTCTATAATAAGTACATTTGCATATTAGTCAACATCATGTTGGAAAATTTATTCTTAAATCATCACTTTTCTTATTTTGTTCACTTTTTTTTTTTTTTGTTTTGTCATCCATCTTCTCACACAACTTTACCCTTGTCTGACAATGAAAGGGTGAGGATGAGAATGAGATATGTGAGAGAAAAAGAGGAAAAAAATTAAAAAAAAATGAAATGATAGAATGGACAAATAAACAAAAGGAGTGTGGAGAGTCCTCATAAGATAATTTTTATGAGAAAAGTTTAGGAACAAATGTTTTAAGAAAATCATATCAGGCCAACCCAAACATATCTATGAAGAAAACTAATGAAGACTCCCCACATATATCAAAAATAGCATATTTATTTTTATTTTGGGGTCACGAGCAACTCACAGGAGGAATGCCTAACCCAATTAATTGCATCTTGGGAGATACCTAATAAAACTCTAAATTTAAGAAATCATTTTATGTTCTAAAAGTTATGATAGGGGTTGCCAAGTATATTATAATCATTTTAATATAGGATACCTTATATTATCAATACTAAACTAGGCCACTGAGCTGATGGTGAACCATAACCCAACAAGATGTTACCTCTTAATAATAAGAGCCTATAAAATGACATCAAAGCTATATAAATGAATAGATTGGGCTTAAGAGGGGTTTCAAATAATAGGTGAGAAATTTTTAAGGCTAGTATACATAACCCAATTAAGGTTGCATGGATCAATCATCTTGAGTTATTAGACAGTAATTCTATTTAGTCTTAAAGGTTTTGACCCAACACAGTTAGGAATCTTGTATCAGTAATCCATGAATTACTTCATCTAGAAAATTCCATAGATTTCAAGCTAAGAAAAGAAAATATCCTTAAATTTTATGACTCTATCCAGGTGGAAGAATTGTAAAACTAAGGCTTATTTCCGTCCAAATGTAGAGAAGTTCCTATGAGATTCGAAAGAGAACAGAGTAATATAACCATAAGAGTCAAACTACTTTACGTAGACTTAAAATCTTGTTCACAATAGAAAATAATGCCATATGATGCTTTAGATAATCACTTAAGTGATAGTAAATCTTGTACCCAGTCAAGTGGAGGGAACCAAGCATAATCACCAAGTACATGCAATGATGTAATATTATCCATCCGTGATATGAAGATTATATTAATTATGTAGGGTAATAGCAAGGAATGCAATCATTTTAAAAGAGTGGTCATAAGCAATAAATCAAAATAAAAATTTATTAAGAAAATTTAGATTATTTTACCCAAAAATTTTAATGGAATTATCTTTCAAACTATTAATTTTTACAAAAATGATTTTATTCTAAGAGCCTAGCATAATGAGCCCAAACAATCATAGTACTAAAAAAGCAAAAAAATCATCAGACATGCATATGTAAAATAAACACATCACATGAAGGATTAAATATAAAGGAAGGAGGGTTACATGAAATGCATGATTAGTACAAACAACGTAAAATTACACTGACCATACATAGAAGAATCCTAACTACATCCTTCCATAGACTAAATAAATATCTATGTGTGTGCTTGTCACAGCACTTAGTTTCTGTTAATCAGTGCAACTTGTGCATATCCATATGATCTTAATAAGACTACCAAAATTGGTCTTATCTTCAATATATTAGTAGACTAGGAAATATCATCTTGGTTTATTAATTTCAATATATATATATATATATATATATATATATATATCAAGTTTTTATATAATAAAAAATAGCATTTAAAAATGATGACCTTTATATGATCTAAATATTTAAAATGACAAATCATAAGCAACTTGTATTTCTAACATGACCATATAGAATCTGATTATGATATATTAATTTCTTTATTTAGCAAAAACACTCACTAATAATATAAGTTAATATATCATAATCATGAGTTAAGTCTTGTGTTTAATAATCATCCCATTAGCTAGTTTATGTGTTTATTCGAAATCACTAACATAGATGCATCTTAATCAACATGAAGGATCAAATGACTATGTTATAAAAGGACCCTAACAATCAATATTCATCTAGACTCAAAAGTATCATAGGCATGCCAACTTTTCTATGAGCATAAAAAATAATTAGAAGTAGTAGTTTCTACAAATCAAAGATGGCCCAAATGAGGGTGGCCTCACTTGAGCATGTTGGAAGTTTAAGATTTGGGATTTTAGCAAAATCTTCTATAGAAAAATGATGCATGCAATGAGCTAAAAGAAATTCTAATATTAGGTTTATGATGAAATGAGTAGAATAACATAACCCAAATTATATACATGTGAGAGGAAAAAACAATATAAATGGTAAGAGGAAATCAAAATTTATTCTAAGGGTAATAGAAGGTTGATACTAAATCAAGAAAGCATAGGATATGCATGTTCTAACATCTGAGGCATGATTTTTGATGATCAAACAATGACTTATTATTATATAATAGAGGTGGATAATGCTCCTAATATTCTATCATGAGATAATGCGGACATATGTGCATGTTATGACCAAAACATGATGACATCTAACCTAAAGTAAATTTGGGTTCAGCTAAGCCAACCCAATGAATTAGCTTGCTAACCCAATGAAACCAAAACATGTGTGTGCCAGTGTGTCCCTATAGACTCCTACTTAAATCTAAATAAACGGGCTAATGAGGGAGATTATTAAGAGAAACCTAATGCTCTATTGCCATATGCTCATGCACATCCTAAACTAATAATATTTAGAAATTATCATTAAGGAAACATAGCTTATATTCTCTTAAGATAAATAAATGAAATAATATAATAATAGATGTTAAAAAATGAATATAAAATATATGAATATACATTTATAAATTGATATTTCTTTTTTGTTTGAATCAAACATAAAGAAATATCAATTTTAATGGTGGATTAAAATATCTAAAAAATGACTGTACACAAAGTATGTGGCGTATAGATTAACTTTTGATAATAAATTATTATATAATTTAAAGATCAATTTTAGAGGAGGAATGATAAATGGATATAAAAAATTATGCACATTAATAGCTACATATAATTTAATTAGTAATGATAGGTTATATTTAGATTAGTTCCAATTTCTTTATAGTTGTGGGATCAAAAATTCACCACCGACCCTTTCGGATGAAGAGAGTGTTTAAGTGTTAGTTAAATTTTTAGAAGGCAAATGAATAGTAGATAAGACACTATCCAAAGATTTCACCCTCATTTTACAAGGACTTTAGATCTGATTTTAGGTTTCCTATAGGCGCAAGCACCTATAGTTAATTATCCCTCTCAATAATGAGAGAGCACTTTTGATTAAGGCTGGTTGATGAATCGCTAAATAACGAATGTATAATAGTAGTGAGTGGAGTTTGAATATTATGAGATTATTTAAAACTTTTATTTGGGGAAACGATGAAACGCCCGATCTAGATCACATGGTTTCATCATACTGGGATATCGCGGTCTGTGATCTGCTTAGTCAAAGGAGGTAGTCGACCCAACCTGACTAAAGCATCCTTATTAGCAATCATGGGTTACATCGTCTAAGGTGTTCCTGTGGACCTAGGGTGGAGTTTGTCTAAGGAGAAAAATATAAGTCAACCTTAGCTAACATAGGGATTTTTGCTATATAAAACACATTCTATAATTCACAGCTCAAAGAGTAAAGCCATTGATGAACATACAGGCTACGGCCATGACCGTAATTTAGGGGTGCTATTTTGCGGTGAGCCACCAAGTCAGAGGGCTTTAATCATAACCACCATTTATCTTGTACCATTTTATGACAAAACTCATGGAGAGACACGAGCCACGTCCTTACAAGCTTAAGAATATTTGGGTGAAAATAGTTATGTATTTGATTTGACATTGGCTCTTTGTGAGCAAAAGTCTTCTTAATTTTTCACCCCTGATAAATAGTTGCAGATAGGTGGATGAATTTTAACTTTAAATTTAAATAATTAATTTCATTTATTTAATTTTTTAAATTTTGAATATCTAATCATTTTTATAATTGGTTTAAATTTGAATATGTAAAGATTGATCATTTAAACCTTAGCAATGAAAACATTTTGAATACATGATTATGGTTGGTTAATAGACCTTGTCAACTCTGCCTACTTTCTTGCAGAGGATCGGTCTAAATTTATTACACCCAAAATTTATAATCCTTTAAACTTTGTTAAGTCTAGCTTGAGCGTAGAGGATCAAGTTTGGGACTTTTCATTTGAAAAGCTTAAACTTGAGAAGCCATGTCAATAAGTTTAGGTTTATCTTTTGTAATTATATGACAGAATTAACTTCTCAGATTTTACTAAATTAAATTTTTTATAATATTATAAATAGATTTTTAGGTCATGTTAACCTGGACCCGGTCTTAAGACCAAATCAAGATATATAGGTATATATTTTTTATTTTTGCACATAGCTTGCATATTTTTTAGATGTTTGATCTAGTGAATACTTCAATATACATATAAATATCTACTCTTTAAAATGATGTATGAACATTTAGATGTCTAAGTTGAAGTAATTATGTTTGTCATGACATATATGTCAAATTACAAGTACAAGTTTTGATATAAATTTTTAGTTTTTGTTCACCCGGACCCAGTCCTAAGACCAAATTGGGATATGTAATTATCTGTTCATTTTTGTATATGACTTGCATATTTTCCTAAGTGTTTGACTTAGTGAACACTTCAACATACATATAAGTATCTGTTCTTTAAAATGACATATGGATATTAAGATGTCTAAGTTGAAGTAATTATGTTTGATATGATAGATGTGTCAAATTACAAGTATAAGTTTTGATAACAGGCATAGATTTTTATACCTAAAATCACAAATCAAATGTAGTTTTATTCTGTTAAATATGAATTTGATCCTTTCAAATGTTTGGCATTGATCAAGTAAAGGTCGGTTCTATAATACATGAGTTGTCTCCTTCAACTACTTTTCATGAGTCAAGCATAGATTTGTTATATATGATAGAGAATATTTGATCTTTTTAAATGATTATTATGGATCAGATGTAAGCATCTATTCAATGAGGTATGAATTTGACCTTCCCCAAATACTTATAGTAATTCAAACATATATCTGTTCTAAGAAGGTACATAGCATTGGTCACAATTCAAACACATGTATTTTAAAGCAAGCAATTTTGACTCTTTCTAACACTTGTAGTAAATCAAATGAGAATCTGTTCTAACATGAGCTTTACTCATTCAAATGTTTATGTGAATCAAGCAACTAAGCAAAAAAATTGCTCATGAGATAAGCATGAGATTCATCTCACTTGAATGTTCTTATGTTTGTTCAACTTGAATGGAATGTAGTAGTATTTTGAGTATAAGTTATGAGTCATTCCATTCAAAACTTAGCACAGAACCCAAAGTTATAGATTCATAGTTTAGCTCCTTTGGACATTATATAAACCATAAAACAACATGTTTAAATGTAAAATTGCCTAGTGCAATGGTTCAAACTTAAGTTCATTCAAGCTTATGGTTCAAGCTTCCTTTAAGCCCTCTTTTAATTCATTCAATGAAGCACATGTTATATTTCAAATGGTAATTGAAAATGTCCAATTATGTTCATTATTAAGATATCAAGTCATACCTTCTACTTGTGAATAAATTATCAAATCTTTTATGATTTAAATTTTATTTAACTTAAGCCTTTAGGATTGAATCAATTGATCAATATTTTTCATGAATAGTTTGAATTTTGATTCACTTCTCTTTCATGTCATGTCAAGTATAAAAGTATGATTCAAATCATATCAAATTCAAGCTCTTTATAGATTTGACTTCATGAAAATTTTGGCAGCCTCTCGGTGTAATCCACACATAGGGGGATACTTCGAGAGACTAGGCCTTCCCACCACGCTAAAAAAAGCATGCATGGTAGGGTTCGTAAGACACCGCAATCGAAAGTATAGTTTAC
This sequence comes from Cymbidium sinense, assembly GCA_021442155.1. Lineage (NCBI taxonomy): Eukaryota > Viridiplantae > Streptophyta > Magnoliopsida > Asparagales > Orchidaceae > Cymbidium > Cymbidium sinense. The sequence continues at coordinate 129,562,439 of CM038220.1, read as the reverse complement.
CTACCATGCCAAGAAAGGCGTGCATAGGTTTGTATAGCACAGCATTTCTTTGATGCATTAGAACAATCCATGCAAGTACTTATATCACAAGATTTCTCCGCCACACTGAAATAATGTGAACGGGTACTTATCATAAAGAATATTTTCTTATCACGTTAGAATAGCATGAGCAAGTACTTATATCATAAGTTTTCCCGTTGCATTGGAACAATGTGAATGGGTACTTATTTTTCTACTACATTGGAACAATGTGAATAGGAACTTATCACAAAATAAGTTTTCCTACCACATTGGAATAATGCAAATAGATACTCATCACAAAATAGATTTTTCCTACTACATTAGAACAATGTGAATAGGTTCTTATCACAAAACATGTTTTCCTACCGCATTGGAATAATGTGAACAGGTACTTATTACAAAATAGGTTTCCCTGTTGCATTCAATGTGAACAAGTACTTATAGCACAAGTTTCTCCACCGCATTGGAATAATGTGAATGGGTAATTATATCAAAGTAGATTTCTTTGTCACATTAGAATAATGTGAACAAAAACTTAGTAATCTTTGCAATTTTACTACATATGCATTGAAATGATATGCCTAGGATATAAGTGGAGTTGTGTTATCATACCATGGATGTATTCACTTCTATACTCAAAATTTGCCCTTTCAAATATGCCAAATAGCAAGCTATAGTATAAATTCCCAATAAACATGAGCCACATTTCATTAATTTTATATTAAACATCAAAGTACCATTGCTTTCTTGAAATCCAACAAATAAAATGAAAATCTTATGGCGGAGCATAGCTAAATTTTAGCTTTTTGCACTAAAAAGAAAGCAATATTGTAGTCTACAAGTATAGGAATTTCATAATCTGAAATTTCATCACCATTTAAGCTTAAAGAGGCATTAAAGTAAGAACAATAAATAGGATTTATGTTCACATGAAGAAAATGCGAAATTTCATTCTCTTTTGCTTACCTCAAACCCAATAAGTGAAATAGTAAATCACTAACAGGGCATAATAAAATTTCATCACATTTGAAAATATGAAATAGGCAAAACAAAAGTAAAGAGGCCTCAAAGAATATTTTGCCTTCTCTTTCATTCCCTTTTAAACCGGACAAATGAAGTAGCAAATTGAATGTCGCATGAGATGTTAGAAGATAAAAACATTGAACATCTCGAACCTAAAATTTCCATGCATTTCCATCTTATAATGATATAAAGATGACAACAGGCATTGAATAATAAGACATAGGTGATTTTGTCCTACAATCATTTATGGATAGCAAAATGAATCCCTTTCAAAGATATCTATCTTGATGCATAAAAGAGAAAGAAAAAATCTGCATTTGATTCAAGTATCAACATATGAGGGGATAATCACATTAAACCATAGAGAACTCTCCACTTTCTAATCATAGAAATGAACTCAAAGCATGAAATCAATCATAGTGAGAAAAAAAAAAAAGCAAAACCCAAAGTCCACTCTACTTTGCTTCTTTTTTTCTTTTTATCTTTTTTTTTTGTATGACTCCACTCACATGAAGCATGTAATTGCATCAAAATCCAATAAAATATATATCAAAAATTTTAGGCTTAACTAAAAACATACTTGCATGGCGATAATATCTAAGTGAGAACTAAGCTCAATATTAACAAGTAATATAAGGATGAAAATAATCATGTCAAGCCTAACACACAAATCTAAAAATTTTAGATTTAATCGAATGGTCATTTGTAAGATAATGAAATTTAAGTATAATCCCACCTTAACATTGCCAAATAGTAAAAAGAGACAAATAAAAGGTAAGGATATCCTTTAAAACTACAATCACACCGATTTCCTCAACTCAGTAAGATAATTTAGTTATAGAACACTATGGTGAATAAATCTCTATTGGGGAGTCACCTTTCAAATCTGTGGAGAAAAGAAAGAAGAGACTTTATAGAAATTTATCTTGGTAAGATGCCACACAGATCTGTAGATGTACCTATTCAGGTGATCGGGTACGTCTTCAAGGTATAGTGTACTATCTCAAAAGACAGAAGTCACTACCCTTTAATGGAACCAATCACCTCAATAAGGGCTCCTAAGAACGATGGGTCTGCATATGTACCATAGATTCTTCCCCTGCATTACATGAAAAAGTAAAGTATGATTTATTTTAAATCGGGTTCATTAAGTTCCCTACAGGGGCAAGCCCCCATAGCTAATTACATCCTAAAGGACAAGATCCTTTAAGAAAACTCTCAATTAAGATAATGATCATTATCTCTAAAGATTTCAATAGGAAGGACTATCAATCGATTGGTTTATGTTTAAATATCAAATGAGATTGATTAAAAGAGGTAGTTATTATCGAAGACAAAATGGAAAAAAGTAGAAGATGTTCACGATGCTAAGAAACCTAGCGAGCATCTCAAACTATCCTAAAATTGGGCTTTACATTTTAGAAATTGATTTAATTTATTTGAATTGCATTTTTTTTTGTTAGAATGTTAGGACTTAAGATTCCTTAACACAAGATTAAAGAAATGTCTAAGAGGTGAGGAATTAAGCTTATGGCCCACAAAGGCGAGAGGTAACCTTAGAAGCTAAATCTAAGAAGCTTCGACGAGAGCCGGAAGCACAACCTAAATCTAAGGCAAAAAATGGGTAATTGGTTTGCCTCCACAAGAGAGGACAAACCACCCAACAGCTTAGACTTACAACTGTCTGAGGGTGGCCGCCAACTAACACCTCCTATGATTTTAAATATATGTAGGCAAGTCTTTGTGCTTATGCAAGATAGCTAGGCTATTTTTATTTAGAAAGAGACTAAGTCCTTAAACTCACTCCCTAAAGAGACAAGATCATGTAAAGGGACATGCTTCAAATGACCTAAATCTAATATATTTCTAATTTTATTTTATTTTCATTTTTTTGGATAATCATTTTGACTCAAGCTAATAGGCTTTTTATGACCAATGCATGAGAAAGCAGATTGCTGGCCAAAATCAACGAGAAGTTTACGAGGTGAGTTTCCACCACGGCCCTCAAAGGTCAAGTCGGGTTCTCTGGAAAAGATGGAAGCTCTGAAATCAAGAGTGAAATAGGATGCATTTGTGCATGATATTATAAAGAAAATAACTCATCCAGCTAAGGGGTTGCTAATTCTTTTACCTTGATTTTAATCCTAAGCTTTATGTGAGGTTATGAGCTGTTTAGTTTTAGTTTGAAGTTATTAAGTTGGGTAAAAGATTTATTTTTCTCTAAAGAGCCTAATCCGCATCTAGGACATACATAAAGTAAGTAAGAAACTAGAAAATCTTGCCACTTAATGCACAAGTTAAACAAACATCAATCAATTTATAAAACTAGCACAAAATAAATAAAAGGTCATTTGTGGATGGGCACCACCATACAAGCCCAAAAATATCAAATTGGGTAGCCGAGCTCTACCCTTATACAACCCAAAATATAAATGAATTAAATTACAATTTCAACAGAGGAATTCATTATTATGGGAGTCTTCAAGCTTTATCCTTCTTTCTTCTTTCGTCTTTCTTTCTTTTCCTTCCTTCTTTTCTTCTTTGGATCTTTCTTTAGACGGTTGAATGGTAGATGCTCCAAGGCTTCACATGGTACATAAGATGGGATCTTATGACCAATGCTCATCCTATTCCCCATAAAAAATCATTCCAAAATCCTAAATATACAAATTTTTATATGAAAAGAAAATGTATAAATCTAACTAACACTTGCAAAACAAAGGTTAGTCAAATCACACCACACAAATTCCAAGCATGTATATTGGAATTATCACCCCACACATGGGTGACTAAGTTCACCTGGCCTATGGATTATGCTAAGGGGTATAAGCACAAGCTAGCAAGAACCATTTATATTTTTATTTATGATAGTGCCTCCTTAGCACAATTGCCTATAGAAAAGAATAGTTAGACTAAGCACGTCCTATCATTCATTCTACAAGCATACATTCTACCATCTAGTCTAAAACATTCATCACAAAACAAAACATAATATCAAACCATGCACCGACCTAACCTAAAGTTAGAAGTGGGGACTTAGGCTAATGTGTGTGCTTTGAAGGTTTGTGTGGCATGCTTAGCTTAGGACTTTAGGTTCAACTTTTCTAAGTGTGAAAGACATGTTCAACTTAGAAGAGGGTTTCATTTAAATTGTTTAGTGACTTTGGGTTATTTTTATTGCATGTTTTAATTTTATTTGAGTGAAATCTACAATTAATTACTAAGTTACGAAGAGAGGGAAAGAGAAGATAACTTCTCTTTCCTTCCCTAATCCTTAAGTAATTTCTAAGGTAAGTTCACATTTTAATTTCATTCAGGTGAATGTTTTAATTATATCTTTTAATTAATCCTAAGTTTAGATCAACTCTAAACAAACCTTTTCAAAAAGAAAGGTATTTTAAGATTAAAAAAAATGAATCAAAATTCACACTACACGCATTACTTCAACTTTTTCCCAACATATATAACATGCATATGGATGGACCCTAAGCATATATATACATGCAAATGAAAATAATTAACACACTTTATGATGCATGCTAAGTAATTCATTTAAGAAAATTTAGAAGATTTAGATGCATGATTTTTCTTAAGTAGAAAAGATTTTCCTTATCCAAAATTTCACATACATGCATGAAAGTAAGAAAGGCATAAGTGACTACAGCGCAATTATTAACCAGGTGTAAGGTACAAGACCTACTTAGGGATACTTAAAGCCTCACAACCTCGGGGTTGTCTAGACTAATATACCACTTTTCTTAAGTACTAACATGTATATAAAAGAAATGAAATGAATAAGGAATATGCAAAAGTTAGTTTAATGATTTCATTTTTGTTTATGCAATTTATTCATGCAAGTATAAGCAATCCTCCTTAAGTGAGAACATAGAGCTGAATAGGGTTTGGAATTAAGTGTTGGGTTCTTTTCAAATGAACCCTACATCTTACCAACCCATATTCAAAACTATGCTAACATAAGAAAGGAAAGAAAGGCTACACTAAACATGACTTTATAATTCATCACATGCAAGCTAATGATTAAGATATGAATAGCACACTTTCAGATTTGATGTTTCATTTATAAGTTTGAAAATACTTTAGATTTAGTAGTGATGATAGCCACTCATATTTTACTTTAGCCAACACATGCACATTTGACATAAAGTAAATAATTTTATTTTAAAACTTTGAAAACATGAAATCATGGATGCATAAATCACATGGAATACAATTTAACATGTTGTGAAATAACTAAAGCAATGTAATCATGTAAACAAACTCACTTTACTTATTTCCTAAAGACATTCTTAAAGAATAAGAAAACTTAGAATAAATCAAAGTGAATTTCAAAATGATTTTTGTATGTTTGATGTTTGATTTAATTTTGAAAAGGTGAGATGAGTTTGTTGTTCCTAACCCATTCCCACATATGTTTTGTATTCTTGTTTAATTTTTAGATAATTAAATCCATTTTTAATTGTTGATTAGGTTAAGGTATGCATTAAGTGACTTAATTAACCCTTACCTACACCACCTTAGAAAAATTAACTAAGTAATTATGAGCCAATGAGATGACATAAAACCCAGAAGTTATGTAAATTTGTAATGCACCTAGTAATGAAAAGGCCTAATGTAATTTTGCTCACAACTAAAAGTTAATTAAGCAAAGGGGTTTAACTTAAGTACTTTTAAAACACTCTTTCACACTTATGAAAGGGGTTTTAATTTTCTTAATTAGACTTAGGCTATTAAACACCTAAGCATCTATCCAAGGTAGATTAATTAAGTTCTGGAAATTTTTAGAATTTTTGAAAATTGTTTAAAGGGAAAATTAATAAATTAACCCTTAATTAAGAAGGGATTGAGGAAAGAAAAGGCGATTTAGGGAATAGCTTAGGGGAAATATCCCAAAATTATTCCATAAAACCCCTACTCACTGGATCTAGCCTTAATCCAACTTAATCAAGAGAAAACCCATTAATCACACCTTAATTACCCTTAATTACATGAAAGAGGTAATTAGGGAATGAGCTAGCAATTTCCCCCAATTAAGGTCTCAATAAATCTCAAGAAAATTAGGGGAGGCAAAAGTCATCCCCTAAAATGAACCCTAAAAGTTTAAGATTAATTGGTGACTTAACTAGGGAAATATTAGCTAATTAACATTCCCAAAGAAACCCAAATTCAGAGAAAAAGGTAAATCAAAATACATTGAAAATATTTTCAAAATATTCTAGATGTAATTATCTATCAAAGGCATTTTTTCTTTTATTTTTTTGGTTTTTCTTTGAGGAGATATGATTTCTAGAAGCTATAAGGATTAATTAGGAATTAATTAGTTAAATAACTAATCCCCACTTAATACCCAACCCACGGCACGACGCGTGGCGGTGGCGGTCAGAGCGCTTTATATGCGTCACGCCGTAAGCCCCCTAATTAACTTATCAAGTCAAGGGAATAGCGGCAGGGCACGCACTTTTATCCTTAGCTGCTCGATCAAAGATCGGACGGTTGAGGATACACCCATGCTTTTAAATCAGATAAAGGATATATAAACATGGGAAACAATCTCAATCATCCATCTAAAAATGAACAGATGGAAAACTGAGATGGGCTGAGTTCTTCTCTAAGGATGAATGTAAACTGTTCACAATCCAAGGGGAGATCTGAGCTTAATCCTTCATGGATCCATTCAAGACACAACTCACACCATCTAAAGGACCAAAGCAACCAATCCAACGATGGATTTCACATGAAATAGAAATTTCTTTCATAAAGGACCAACACCTCTTAGCCTAAGTGGTCAAAAAATTAATAACCTCACCGGAGGTGATCACCAACGGTCGGGATCGATGAGGTAGCTTCATCTAGTGGAGATAAAGCCCTGTTGAAGTTCCTAGCTCTTGAGGTTGAGTGTAGAGCTCTATGGACCAACTCCTCTTCACTCCCCTTACGACTTTGATTTAATTGATCTCCCCCTTGCCTCTAGAACTCAATTGGATGCTTGGACAAGCTCAACTGAGCTCCTATACCAAGTGTACAAGAGGACTTTAAGTGGGATCAAGTGTAGATAAAGTTGAGAACCAAGATGAGCTGCCCTATTTTGTATGTGCAAAACCAAAGAAAATCAGATTCAAAACCTCACTAGGGACCTTGAGAAGGCACTCTGATGTTTGCTAAAGCTTCTTAGGCTTCATTTGATCAAGTGGCAATGAAAATTTTAGTGGATTAGGGAGTATATCTCCCCTATGGCGACCAATAAAGCTATTTTGATCCAATTGACCTCATAGGATGGGTTATTTTGGCTGTTAGAGGAGTGCACATAGTCGATTTGGCCAGAGGAGTGGAAGGCTAACTCCCATGTGCATCCAATTGAGCTTTAGGGGAGTTTGAAATTTCAATTTGGCCATTGGTGGTCTGGTTTGGTCCATGGGCCAAATGGGTTGACCCAAACCCATTAGGTTGGGTGCACCACTCATCACTAGGTACCCTTGAGGTTTTAAGAAAGCCTCAAGTGATTGTGATGAGTGTATGACCAAAATACCCATGGGCTAGGCCAAAATTTGTTCTATGGCCTAGGGGTATAATGGTTATTTTGCTATTTTTTCAATTTGAGTATGTTTGGTATGTTGACAAAATAGGTTGGGACAAGTTTCAATAGATTTTGAATCCATTTAATAGGGTTTGGCTCATGTTGACCCATTTAGGTCAAAATAGGTCAACTTGGGTCAAGTTGACCAATAGGTCAAATTGGGTCCAACCAAGGGTTGGGTCAAGTTCATATGACCATTTGAAATTGGTTTGGATCAATTTGGTATAGATTTGGTTTTGACTCATATGACCCATTTAGGTCAAATGGGTCAAGTTGACCCATTTGACCTATTTGGGTTAGGTCAAGGGTAGGCTTAGGTTTGGTTGGTCATATGAAGTGAATTGGTATCTTTGTTTCCAATCAATTTGGGTTAAGTTCAATTTTGGCTCAACATGACCCCTTTAGGTCATGTTGGGTCTAAGATCAATTGGGCTAGGTTGGGTCTAGTTGGCCAATTGAGGCTTTGGTCAAATTTCACAAATGATTTGGGATGGACTTGACCCATTAGTTTCAATCAATTTGGATTACATCAAGTTTTGAACCATTTTGGCCCTTTAGGTCAAAATGGGTCAACTTGGGTCAAGTGGGCCAAATGGGTTAAGTTAGGCTCAAAGGTTGACTTGATCAAGTTCAAACATACTGGATCAATGGTTTCAATCAATTTGGCCTATGGTGGATTTTGGCTATGTTAGGTTTCATTTTAGGTTAAGTGTTGACTTGGTCAACGATTAAGTTTGACTTAGTTTGACCCAATTTGATTGATTGATCATCCCATGATGATTGTTGATCATGATGAGAGGGATACATGAGTTTGGTTCAATCCAATTTAATTAGGATCAAAAGTTGGCTCATAAGGGTACTTTAGGTCACTTTGGGTCAAGTGAGTCTAAATGGGTCAAATGGTTTGGTCAAAGCTTGATTTGAAGTTGATTGATCTTGTATGTGGACTTATGATTAAAATATAAATCCATTTACAAGAGGTTTGAAGTCAAATGGATTTTGATCCATTTAAAAATTTCATTTTCAAAGGAAGAATATGAAGGAGTCTTGGGTTTGATTTTTGATTTGGGTTTTGATTGAAGGTTTGAAGTTTGGATTTATATATGAGCTCATGATTGTAGGATTGATTGAACCATGAGAGAAAATCAAGAGTCTGGCTTGATTTGAATTGATTTTGGCTAAGTTCAACATTTTGGCTTGAAAGGCTAAGATTTGATTTTGAGTGGATTTGAGTTTGATATCTGGAGGTAGTTTTGATTTTTTGAATTTATATTTCATTTATATATATGAATATAAATGAGAATATAAATTGTTCATAGAAAATTTCAAGAATTTGAAAGAGTTTAATCATGATTTGGGTTAAATCCATTAAAGGGAATTTAAAGGATTTAATTGAATTTTTAATTTAAATTTTAATTTTTCGAATTGGATTTGATTGATTTATATTTATATTTCATTTATATATGAGATTATAAATGAGAATACAAATATATTTTGAGAAAATCTCATGAGTTTGAGGTGGTTTGATCAAACCTTAGGTTAAATCCATTACTGAAAAATTAAGGGATTTAAGGGAATTTTGAGCATTTTAAATTTGGAATTTAATTTTTGGGTTTGATTGAATTGAGTTATATATATATATATATATATATATATATATATATATATATATATATATATATATATATATATATATATATATATATATATATATATATATATATATATATATTTCATTTATATATAAGAATATAAATGAGAATATAAATAAGTTTTGAGAAAATCTCAAGGATTTGAATAGGTTTGATCAAGTTTTAGAGTTGATTTTGGTTAAGTCCTTTAATGAAAAATTAAAGGAATTTATGAAAATTTTCATGAATTGATTTCGAATTTTGAATTTGATTTGACGAGTTTGAATTTATATTTTATTTATATATGGGAATATAAATGAGAATATAAATGGATCATGAGAAAAAACTCAAAGATTTGAATAGGTTTTAAATCATGATTTTGGCTAAGTCCTTTAATGGAAAATTAGAAGGACTTAAGAAAATTTCATGAATTGATTTTGAAATTTTGAATTTGATTTGATGCATTTGAATTTATATTTCATTTATAAATATGAATATAAATGATAATATAAATGGATCATGAGAAAATCTTAAAATTTTGAATATGTTTAGATCATGATTTTGGCCAAGTCCTTCAAAAAGGATTAAGGACTTAGAAAATTTTTGACTTAAGGATTTTTGATGGAATTTGGTCATGGGTTTTAATCATGGAATTTCAATCAAGGATTTGATTTGAGTTTTAGAAAATCAAATAAAATTGATTTGGAGTTTGACTTGAAAGAAGGGAAGTGAGGAATGGTTTAGCTAAAGTGTATGAGATTTTTCCTAACACCCCTAAGGCATGACCTATTCCTATGGCTAACTCTTCTAAGTCTTCTAGGACTAGGTGAGAGTGTCCACTTAATCACTAGACGTTTCTTAAGACTAAGAAACTCTTAAAGTCTAAGAGAAGTCCTAAGCCTAAGATGGAGGTGTTGAGAGCTCATACTAAAAATGATGTCAACAAACACTAGTAGGAGGTGGAACAAGAGATACAAAAAGAAAGAGCTTCTCAATTCAGCTTTAGAAGGTGAAAATAGCAAAGTGAAAGCTTATACCATAAATCCAACATCTTAATTTCATGTTATTACAAATCCAGAAAAGAAATCTAACCATAGAACACAAATGGAAGAGAGATTTGCAAATCTTCATTTCTTCCAAAAGAAAAGAAAACTAAATAGCAAAAGGAAATATAACTTAGGGTTGGATAGAAACAACCTGGGGCTTGATTTGAAGAGGGGACGAAGAGATAGAAAGCCAAGTTTGGCATGTTAGGGCTTGCTGTTTGGCTTGGATAGTTTGGCCAGTAGAAGGGAGTTCGCTGCCTCGTGCGTCCAGCAAGGAGGAACAGACGGACGAGAGGGAAGGAAATCGGACAGGGAGGATCGGCCCACTCGATTGGGTGAAAATCAAAGCGCTTGTTCACTACTATTTGCGAAAACGAAGGAAGAAATCAATTTCATTCCTTGGGTTGGATGGGAATCAAGAAGTGTGGAATCTCTTATCTTCTGGAGCGGAAAGGAGGAAGTTCGGTTCATGTGTGCCGCTTGGCTGAGAAGGAAGGACCGAGAGGGAGGGAGTTGTCGACTATGGAGAGATCGAGAGTGTCTCGTTCTGCTGAGATCAAGAGAATCGTACGAGAGAATGGGAGCTCAAGACAGAACGAGAATATGCGTGAATGGGGGAGGTCATCGCTCGTTATAGCATTTAGGGTAAGCTGAGCATTCCAATTAGCTCCCCAAACGGCATCCAATAAGATTAGTTGGGCGGCAAGTTTTATTGGATGAGTTTGGGCGGCCGGAATAGGGCAAAGATTAATCAGTTTGACTGATCATTAGCTTAATAATAATATAATTAGTGCTAATCGTAGAAATTTTGATGAATCATCCCAATAATAAATCCTAACAATATGGGTGACAATTTTAGATATTTTTATTGTGCTAGATGCAATGGCATAGTCGATTTCATGATCGGAGGTCATTTGGATGACTTTAGTAATAATCAGAACAAAATCAAGCTTAAATTGTGCGACGTCGATTCAAATCGCTCGAGGTTTGCGTAGACTTTGCCAAATTGATCATAGAAAGTGTCATTTGATAGATTTTGACATTTTGATGATAACGACATAGTCAATTTTGTGAACGAGGTTGTTCAGACGTTGTCAGGACTTCTTGACCTCGATATATGCATAATTTCATTAAAAATTGATTTTAATTAATTTATTGGTTATTAATTGATCCAATATTTTTCATTTAACTAATTTTAATGTTTTAAACATATTTATGAAGCTGAATTTTTAAATCGAGATGATTTTGATCAAATTTTATCTCGATTATGGCATTTTAAACTTGATTCATGCGATGTTCCTCTCATTAATTATTTATTTTAACTTAAATGATTCATTTGACTTATGAACCATATGTGGAGGTCCACAAATGCCCCCCAACAAATATGGTGCGTACATGGAGCGGACCGTGTTTGTTACGAATAAGTTGACCTTGCGGATCTCCAACAGATTTGCTTGGATCTGATGCTTAAGTTATAATTTCAATAACTTTTTTAATAATGTGTGATTGTTGCCCCTTTGATAGGAGTGAGCATGACTCTCAGGTTGGGAAAGCATTTGAATTTCATCAGTTCATCTGCAATAGCTCATTGAACTAATAGAAGTTGCCATCAATCCAATGCTTTGTACTTGATGAACTAGATAAAAGAGATGATTTAACTTATCATCATCGACTGGTCGAGAGAATCTGGAGTGTCTTTGGTCCTTGGCTTGGTGCTCTAATGGACTTGTTGAAGACTTTCTCCTAAGAATTTAAATTTTGTATTTTTTTCCTATCCTGGCTTTACGCCTTAGTGGACTTAATCGAGTTAATGATTTATTGCTAAGACGAGAATGTCTTCAGTCGTCTGCTTTCTTTTTTGATGGACTTGTGGAAGATTCAATTCTCAAAGTTTGAATTTTTTATTTTTATTTTTCTAGTCCTAAATTTGTGCTTTAGCGGACTTGATGCAGTTGATGAGATGAGAATGTCTTTGATCCTATGCTTTGTGCTTTGACGGACTTATTGAAAACTTCTTCCCAAGGATTTGTATCTTTATATTTTCCTTTTATCCTAGCTTCGTGCCTTGACAAATTTAATGGAGAAAAATCTTGAATGGTCATGAAGACTTGTTAGGTGATACGAAATTACCTTATGCCCCAGTTTTCTACTTTTATGGGTTTATAGAAGGATGTATGCCGATGACCTAGCTCCCAAAACTTATTTTGGGTCAAAGGAAAAGAGTCATCAATCATGTGCTTTACGCGTAATGGACATGTTGATGACAAAATTTTCTTAGTTCAGCCTTTGGCTTTGTATGAACATTGGGATGACTTCTTCGGTCCCTTGCTATTTGCTTGGTTGGACTTGCTGAAGAAGAATTTCCTTCAATATTTGCTTTCTGCTTAGCAGACTTATTGAAGGAGTTGAGATTTCACATTTTTTCTTATTCATACCAAACTCGACTTAATGCTTTCTTGAGTGAGGATATATATATATATTGTTGGATCTTGATAAATGACCTTATGACCAATAGGGATGATCTTCTAGTCTAGGCCACTTGAACTCACCAAGTTGGAGGGATTTGGAGATTTGGATGCTCTTGCCTTTGAACTAAGTAAGTAGGAGGATTCTTACTGTAGCCTTTGTGGCATATTGAGTAAGCGGACCTGTTAACGACCAACCATATTTGGGTTTATTGAGTCCGACTTTATGCCCCACTTGAGTCTTGTACTTGAGCAATTGATGGAGGATTTCATTATCAAGCTAAAGAGATGGGGGATCTCTTACTATGGCCTTTGCAACGTGTTGAGTCTCACCTTATGCACCAACTCAAAGATTTTATGTGTGGATGGAAGGTGTGTTTCCAACCTGATTTGTTAAAGTTTGCATACTTGAAAATTTCTCTTTTCAATCAGTAAGACTTTTAAAATTGAGAATTTGAATACATAATTTGAATACGTATATGGGAATCTCGGCACAAGGCATGATGTCAACCTAAATATAAGAAGGGCTCCCCTTATTTTACAGGGAGAACCACATTTTACTATAAAATTTAAAAAAAATGCCCCCTATCTGATAGGGGGAATTTTTCTTTATTTCAAAAATGCATCCTTGTATTACAAGAGAACTTCCAAGTAAAACTTACACATGTGATTGACAATGAAAACTTTAAGTACATAATTTATTTTATTACACTTTTATGTGTAATACTTCTTTAAATATCAACCATTAATTACAGCATTAGTCCTTCACCTTTAAAGTCAACGAGTTGGTAGGCTCCTCCTTGATATACATTTTCAATGATGAAGGATCCTTCCTAATTAGGTTCAAATTTATCACCTTTTTTGCAATGAGGGATGAATGGTCTTCTCAGCATAAGAACAAATTCCCCTTCTTGAAAAGCTCGATGATGTACAATATGATTGAATGCTTTAGACATCCTCGCTCAATAGACTTATATATTTTGCTGAGCTTGGAGCCTAATCTCGTCAAGTGCATCAAGCTCTTCTATTCGTAGATGGGCATTCTCATCTTAGATAAGATCATGTTGAATGACTACTCGGAGCGAAGGTAGTTCAACTTCAAGTGGTAGAATTGCTTCAGCCCCAAACACGGGTGCATATAGGGTACATTTTATGGGAGTCTTAGGTGGTGTGGTAAGCCCAAAACGTTTTCACAAGCTTTATATATCACTCCCATTTATTTTTTGTGAGAAATTTTCAAAGTAATTTGACTAGTGTTTTGTTAAAAGCCTTAGCCAAGCCATTTGCCCTCGGATTATAAATTGATGAGTATCACCAATCAATCTTATGTTGATCAGCAAATCTATAGACTTTACTACTTTAGAAGGCTAGCCCATTATCTGAAATGATTCGGTGTGGCACACCAACTCTATAGATAATGTTATGGGTGAAGAAGTTGGTCACATGTTCAGCTATGACTTCCTTGAATGGAGAGGCTTTAGCCCACTTCGAGAAATAACCAGTGGTTGCTAAGATGAACCGATGGCCAACTGATGATGGTGGATCAATCGATCCAATTATATCCATCCCCTAGCACTCAAATGGCCAAGATGTTATCATTGGGTGCAGTGAATTTGGAGGTTGATGAATTATGTTATCGTGGACCTGGCACTCATGGCATTTTTTGGCATCGATATAATCTTTTACCATGGATGGCCAATAATATCCTATTCTTTTGATTTTGAAAGCCATTTTGGGACCTGGTTGGTGTGCACCATAGAGTCCTTGGTGAATATCAATAATTACCTTGGTTGCTTCTTCTATTCCCAAACATCGTAGCCACATCTACTAAAAGGATCTATGATAAAGGGTATTGCCCTTAAAGTAATCGATGAAGAGTTGTCTCCAATCTTTCTTCTCTTATACTATAAGGATTTCATTTTATGGCTTTAAAGTTTCCTCTTGTTGAAGTCTGTCCTCTTGAATAGTTTGAGGTTTGTCTTGATGACTTTAAGAAATGATTTATAAGGGAGTGTGAGAAGCAACATGAGTTACATCTTGCTAATTTGCTTTTGATGACCCCTCTTCCAACAAAGATTTTAGACTTATTGGCTTTAGGACTGAGTGTAAACACTAATTAGAATGTAGTCATCATTGTCCATACTCACCATTTCTTTAGCTAACTTAGCTAAACAGTATACTTTATTATTCTTAGCTCAGGAGACTCGAGTAATAACGACATTTGGGTTTTACTTCAAAAGCTTGAGAACTCGCTTGTGGTAGTGAGCCAATTCAAGGTTATTTATTTTGTAAAGGCCCAACACTTGAGAATCATCATAAACTTGCATATTCTGGACTCCCATAGAAATAGTTTCCTCTAGACCTACCACCAACGCTTCATATTATGCTTCATTATTGGTTCGTGGCTGAGTTAGTTTGTAGGAGTGCCTCATTATACCACCCCATGGCGTGATCAAGATGAGACTGATGTTAGCTCGAGCCTTTGGGAGGTTTGAGGGTTGAGTGTACTTGATGGATGAAGCTCCATCAAAATACAGTTCTCATATTTGCGACTTTTCTATTTCATATATATACATGGTATGCTCATCACGAAGATCATCATTAACCAATGAATATGCTGGGATGAGATGTGTAGCAAGAAAATATGCTAGAATTTTCCCCTTCACTGCTTTCTAGGGAATATTTATGATATTAAATTATAGTAGAAGGACAGCCCATCATGCCAAGCGACTGTCAACATTGATCTTATCATTAAAAACTTTAATGGATCGATCCCTGAGATGAGAGTAATTTTATGAGATAGCATGTAATAGCATTGCTTTTGAACAATAAATATTAATGCCAATAATGCTTCTCAATTAGAGAATAATGCATTTCCACACCTATTAGTCTTTGACTAATGTAGTATAACTCATTTCCTTCCTCATTATGTTGTGCCAACAAAGCACCGAGGGATTCATCCAGTGCTGTTGTGTACAAGATGAGAGGCTTTCTAGGGATTAGTTCTGCAAGAATAGGTGGCTTCAACAGATATTTCTTGATATTATTGAAAACCTCTTGGCATTCTTTGTCCCATTTGAAAGGAGTGTCTTTCGTCATCAGTTTTGCAAAGGGTTAACATTTGTCTGACATATTTGATATAAATCTTCTAATAAATGTAAGATATCCCTGTATGGAACGGAGTTCACAGAGGTTCCTCAGAGGAGGCATTTTGACTATTGCTTTATTTTGTATTAGGATCAATTTCAATCCCTCTACATCGCATACATATCCAAGGAACTTTCTCGAGGAGACTCCAAAGGTGCACTTGAGAGGATTCTTCTTGAGATCGTATTTTTTGATTCTTTTAAAGACTTTCCTCAAGTCATTAAGATGGCCTTTGTGATTTATGCTTTTGATGAATCAACTCATCGAATATGTGTGTTATAGCCATTTGGTATGTAGCTCCAACATTATTCAAGCCAAAGGGCATGACCGTGTAACAGTATATGTTAATTGGCATCCTAAATAAGGTATGATTCTCATATTCAGGAGCCATTTTAATCTGATTGTAACCTGATGATCCATCCATAAATGAGAACATGTAATGGTTTGATGTGTTGTGCACCAAAAATTCTAATACAGGGAGCGTAAAGTCATTTTTCAGATATGTTTTGTTTAAATTCCTGAAGTCGATACAAATATGAATCTGACCATTCTTCTTTTTCATGAGGACTATATTAGCTATCTAGTCAGCATATTTTTCTTCTAAAATGAAATCAGCTTCAATAATCTTCATGGTTTCTGCTACCACCTGCTCTTCAATCTCTAGTCTCATTCGCCTAGAGGCCTGCTTCACTAGTGTTGCATCTTGTTTGATTGCTAGTTTATGAACTACCACATCAAGGGATAAGCCTGGAATTTTTGCATATGTCTAAGCAAAGCAGTCCCTAAATTCACAGAGTAAGATTTTTAATTCTTCCACTTTATCTTTAGGAAGTAGGGCATTGATGAACGTTGGGAGAGGCTCTTCTTCAATTCCTAAATTAATTCCTTTAAGTTCATCCATAATAGCCGCCTCCCACCATCCTCCGATTCTTCAGGTGCTAGCCTGCCTTCTGCTTTTTCATCATTTGTAAGATTAACTTCCAAAAATTCATATCCATTTTCTTTATCATTTTCAATTTCTGCTCCTATTATGGCATAACAGGCGTCTTCTTGTAGACAATTATCATGGATGAACCCAAGACCCCTAATAGTGTGCTTGTTTCTTCTACCAATGATTTGAGAGCCTTTTTGGTACCACATCATTTCAAAGAGCTTAGTCTTTTGCTTACTTGCTCCAACATGGACTCCATGCTTGTGCATTAGGTTTTGCATCTTTGGAGAATAATATTTTGGTATCCTTTTGGGCATAGCTTCTTCCTCTTCAGATAACTATATTATCCAATTAGGATCTTCTTCTTGACATCCCTCAGATTTATAAAATAAGCTTTCTAGCCCACACTTTCCAAGGAGGGGAGGCACATAGAAAGTCACCAATTCTTCGACATAATGGATTTCTCGAGGGGTGATTTCTTTGAAATATTGGGGAGGAACAAAAGAAACTGTAAGCGCAGTCTCCACTGCTAATGGGTCTATGATTATTTTGAAGTAGGTGCACTACATCTTGCCTTCAAAAGTAGATTTGAACCCATAATCAAAGTCAAAATGATCCTCGTCTTTTAGCACTTTGCTTGAAGGTTTATGTAGACCTCTTGATTTGGAAGGGGCACATTCCTCTCCTTTGGTATCACTACCCAAATGAGGGACAATTTTATTTATTTTGGACTTGCTCTTTATATCCCTAGAGATACCTAGAGTGATCTAATTTCCTTTAGTTGGTTTCCTTCACCTTCCTTATTAACTTGTTCATTTATGGGTTTTGAAGTAGATGCAGTATTTTCTGGTTGTTTTGTTAGCTTTGATTCTCTCGGAAGAAAGTAATTGGCATCTTCATATATCTTTATTTCATGCACCGTAAAAGGTTGCATGTCACCTACAATCTTGCATTATTCCCATCTTTTGTATATTTCAAACATTAATGCAATGCAAATGGGACAATGCCATATTCATGGAGCCATGGTCTGTCTAGAAGAACTCGGAATGAGGTGTCTGTATCGATCACATGAAACTTGGCTTCTATATAGAGGTCTCCAGATATGGAGGATGAATGGCCCAACAGTTTTCTATCCCTTCTCATTGAAACTTTCAACCAGGACCTTATCTCATCCCAGATGTTGCACTTCTAAAGATAGCCACCTAAGAATCCTTAGGTTCATAAGATTTACAGAAGAACCATGATCAATCAAAATCTATAGTATCATAACTTTATCACTTTCAACTGTAACATATAGAGGGTGATTATGCTCTGTAGTTCCAAGCATAAGATCATCTTCTGAAAATGTGATGGCTAGAAGATCCTGACATGCAAAGCCTCCGTCAAATAGCGCTTAGTGAAATATACTTCAAACTTCTTCGGCTATTTGAGAGCTTCAATTAAAATATTACGGAGATCTTCTGACATTAGAAGTGTTTCGTATACGCTGAGCTGCGTCAAAATTTTCTTTAAGCTGGATAAAATGTTGTAGTCAATCCTCGTATTTAGTGAAGGCTTCTTATTTGAATCCTTAGGGATGATTTTTTCATTGATTTTAATTTATTTTTCTTTATCTTTATTTTTTGTCCCTTTTCTTTATTAAGATGGTAGCACTAGACCACTTCTCAACTATACTTGAGCTACTTCATTTGAATCTGAATCTTCAAATGAATCAGTTATTTCAGCATCAGCTTTCGCTATTTAATGATGGACTTAAAGATTCAGAATCACTGCATAATTTTACATTCTTCATGTTTGTCACCATGACAGGCTCTGATTCATCTTCATTTGGGAAACAGAGTTCTCCTGAGTTATCATCAACTTCATGTACCATCAAGAAGGATTCAGTGAGAAGTCCTTCATCTTCTTCCTCTACTTATTCACTAATCTGAAGCATGGTAATGAAATCAACAAGTGTAATGGGTCATTATACTAGTTGTTAGTAATCATCCATGTTATTGATGCTCTTTTGTGTTATAGTCTTTTTCTTTTTCTTTGATTTATTCTTTCGCTTGGCAGACTTTCTAGCCTTCCCTTGTGGGACTTGGCTCGATTGTCTTTCATGAGATAAACTAGCCTTTCCATAACTCTAGTTTTCTTTCAACTCAAGTACGGGCTCAAGTGGTGACTTCCACTTAATGCCTGGAACACTTTCAGTTGTTTCAACATCTTTACAGTCTTTTTAGAAACTACAACTTGCGACCCTTCATCATAAGTTGATTTCTTTTTGCCTTTATCTTTGCTTGATGGCACTAAAGAGAAGATAATCACCTTTGTGGATTCTTTCTTCGGATGCACCAATATACTATCGATAATGTTAATCCTCCATTTCTATTCTTTCGCTCTAGTCAATCCTTGAATATGTAGCAATCTTCAATGGGATGGTTAAGCACCCGATATTATGGGCAATAGTTAGGATTATCACCTTGTCCAACTTCTTCAAGTCTTTTACACTCTGGTAACTGGAAACCTATTCTGAGTGCATACTTGAATAATTTAGCCATGCTTTCCCTCTTGAAAGAATATTCTTTGTTTTACTTTTCCTTGAAGGTTGGAGACATTGAGTCATTTAATCTTTTCACCTGCTTTGGACGCTCGCCTTCACTGAAGCGACCTCGAGGCATATCATTACCCCCCAAGTGTGAGCTTAGGTTGTGGAGTAGGATTGAATGACTATTTTGATCTTTCTTGGTAAGCAGGTAGCCTTCCTTTGTCTATGTTATAGACTATTCACTTTCTTGTATCTTTCTTGAAGGAAGTGAAGTGTGTTTCACCCTTCTTTGGATATAGAGCTTTTCCTCTTTTGGGTTTATGTAGATGGCTATTAGAGCATAATAAGTTTAATTTCTCAAATTTAGCCACCCTCTCAAACAACTCTTAAAATGTGGTAATTGAAGCCATGCAAACATGAGGTGCCATCTTGCCATCAATGTTGCTCATAAGTATTGAATTGCATGCTCTTCTTCTAACTATTATTCACATTTCATGCTCATGTTTCGCCAATGCATGATATACCTAGTTACTGACTCGTCTTTCTTCTTTTTCTCAAGGGCAATCTCAGTAATAGTTGTCTTCTTAACTATGCTAGCAAACCTTTTGAAAAACATGGTTTCAAGTTTCACAAAAGTCTTAACTGAGTCATTTCAAAACTCATCATACCATTCAAAAGCAATGAAAGTCAAACTGCTAATGAAGTGGCGAAACAGTAACTCATCATTACCCCCTATGTTACCACAAGATGCTTTGAACTAGGCTAGATGTTGTTTAGGGTTACCATTGCTGTCAAATATATTGAACTTTGGTATTAAGTCTCCCTTTAGATATGGAACTTGGTCGTACTCTGCAAGATATGGACGACCCTTGCTCACCAATTTATTTGCCTGCTCGGTAGCTATAATAGGTTTGATCTTCTCGTTCAAGATAATATCAAGTTAGGAGGTTGTCACAGCTTCATATGTGCTAAAAATATTTTGAGAAGCAGGCTGGCGAGTAAACTCATTTACTTAAACCCTCACTTCAAGCTCAATTTGTACTCTCAAAGCGTGTGAGATGGGGTTGACTAGAGTATTGTTGTGGGCACTGCTAAAAGCTTGATGATTATTTGGAGGTACAGGTGTTGGACTCACCGTAATATTTCTTTGCATTAACTGCATCATCGCAGTCATCTGCAGCATCATTTCTCTCATTTTTGTATTCAACTAAGCAATTTCTTTATCTTTGGCTTTTATTTGGTATTAAATTTTCCTCTACGCCTCTACCAAAGTGGTTGCATCGGTGAAGTGGGATTTTCTTCCATTTCTCCTTCTTCTTCTTCTTCTTGTCCCTCCCCTGAAGAACTAGAGGATGCATCCTCTGCTTGGACACTTTGTTGTTCTCCAGGTTGGGGGGGAGGTGTTGTTGTACGGCGCCTATGTTGATATTGGCGCACATCATATGGCTCCCCGATTTATTGTGCCATGTACACTATTTCGACTGTCAAAGTATCCTTTTCTTCTTCATCATCCTTTTGGACAAAGATTTCTAATGGATGAGTCCAATGGACTTCTGATTCAAAGTGTGAATATGAATTTTTTCAATTGTAGAGCTTCGATCGAAGCTAACCTCCTCTCGACAGGATAGAGTTGATTGGCGATGGGATCCCCTAGAGGACTCTCCAATGTGTCGACTGTTAGAAACTTTATCATCAGGGGCCTTCTTTTTAGGCTCTCATCATTGATAGATTTTAGTTGGGTCGAATCTCTGGGAGTGCACACCGGATGTCACGCCTTGTCTTTTCTCCAAGATAATTTCTTTTTTAGGCATAAGCCCCCAAGTTTGCTTTCCCTTCTATTAGGACCTTTCAGCAGTAGATTCCTGAACACGTGGTCCAAGTGTCGCGCCCTGATGCTCACTGCATATGGCAATAATTGGTTGGCATCTTGCTAGGATTATGGGATGAGGTCTCATTGGAGGAGCAATTCCAACTTCCCTGAAAATATGACCTTGATATTTTCTTTTCATCAATCCTCTCTCCTTAGCAACTTGGATTTCCAATGCACTCTTGCAGATATAATTTTGGGTTTCTTCATATGAGGAGCTAGAACCTGACGTTGTTAGGTCTAGAAGGACTGTTTAATCTGACCAATAGAGTTGTTCTATTTTACCCATTTTCGATAGTCAAACTTATTGTGGGTTGGAACACTTGCTGCTAGTTCCACAGTTGGTTGTGCAATTGGCTAGATGGGCACTAATTATTAAGCATGAAGCTCAAGGTTTCTCTTTCTTCTTTGGCTTCAGCTGAGATTGCTTCTAGATGAAGAAGCTTCAGCATCATGCCTCCCCGGGGCAAAGGGTTCAGTTGGCAGGATTGTGTTATTTTGAGGGACTAACGAGATAGTCCTCCTAGTAACAACCCTCTTCATGATAAAGGTTTTTGAGTGGCCAAGCCTCTTAAAGACAGGCTTCTTTTGAGGTGTCCTAGCAGTAGTAGGAGTAGTAGCTTCAGCAGGCCTCTACAGAGCTTGTTGCACATCATGTTTAAGTTGTGCACATGCTTCAGCAGATTAAGGCCTAACAGCTTGACCTTGGGCCACAATAGCTAGAAAGTCAATGCTACTAAACTGGATGGTAGCCCCAATGCTTCTAGTGTTAATAATAGGGTTAGCCAACTAGATGTTGACACCACTTCCAAGGGGCAACAGTGAAGGGAGTGTTTTGTAGAGCCATTCTGGAGATGAAAGATAAGGATTAGCAATTAAAAATCAATATGTTGCCTCGATCTATTAAAATGTGGAGATAAAAAATAAAGGTACTAAAATACAAGCACTAAATAATCTCTTAAGTGATTCAAGACCCATCTAGAAGGAATTTAAGTTTTATTAGTAGTTCTTTTTAATGATCCATTTTAACCTCTTATTTCAATTTCATTTTCATTTATCATTTCTTTTTCTTATACTCTACTGCAATTATAGCTTATGTTCAACTAGCCAAAGATGGAAAGAGAAATCTATCCCCAATAGAGTCACTAGAAATCAGTGGGATCCAAAAATTTGCCACTAACCCCTTCACAATGAAAAGAGTGTTTAAGTGTCGATTAAATTTTCAGAAGGCAAATGAAAAGAAGATAAGACACTATCCAGAGATTTCTCTCTTATTTTGCGAGCACTTTCGATTAAGCCTAGTTGATGAATCGCTAAATAATGAGTGTATAATAGCAGTGAGTGGAGTTTGAATATTATGAGATTTATTTAAAACTTTTGTTTGGAGGAACGATGGCGCGCCCGATCTAGATCCCATGGTTCCGTCATCCTAGGTTGTTGCGGTCCCTAGTCCACTTAGTCAAAGGAGGTAGTTGATAGAAGGATCTGTTAGAACCATGAGTTACATCTTAAGGTGTCCAGACTGGGTGGAGTTTGTCTAAGGGACAAATATAAGTCAATCTTAGCTAACATAGGGCTTTTCCAATCAAACATATTTATAATTCACCTCAAAGTGCGTTGGGAATATCAGTTACTGTGACTAATTTAGTTGTGTCATTTTGTGGCCACACAAAGTATGGTCATAACCGTCATTTATGTGGTGTCATTTTGTGACAAAATCACGCGAACAGAGGACACATGCCATGTCCTTATAGGCATAAGATTATTTGAGAGTAAAAATAGTTATGTATTTGATTTGATATTGGCTCTTTGTGAAAAAAAGTCTTCTTAATTTGTCACCATCAACAAACAGTTATGGAGAGGGGGATGAATTTTAACTTTAAATTTAAATAATTAATTTAATTTAATTTAATTTTTTAAATTTTGAATATTTGATCATTTTTATAATTTGTTTAAATTTGAATATGTAAAGATTGATCATTTAAACCTTAGCAACGATAACATTTTGAATATATGATTATAGTTAGTTAATATACCTTATCAACTTTATCTATATTCTTGCAGAGGATTGAGTCTAAATTCATTACACCCAAAATTTATAATCCTCAAAATTTTGTCAACTCTAGCTTGAGCGTAGAGGATCAGGTTTGTGACTTTTCATTTGGGAGCATGAACTTAAGAAATCATGTCAATAAGTTTAGATTTATCTTTTATAATTATATGACATAATTAACTTTTCAGATTTTACTAAGTTGAAATTTTTATAATATTATCAATAGACTTTTTAGGTTTTGTTAATCTGAACCAGTCCTAAGACCAAACCGGGATATATAGGTATCTATTCTTTTATTTTTCGCACATAATTTGCATATTTTTCTAGATGTTTGATCTAGTGAATACTTCAACATATATATAAGAATCTACTCTTTAAAATATTGTATGGACATTTAGATGACTAAGTTGAATTAATTATATTTGACATGACATATATGTCAAATTGCAAGTATATATGTTGGTATGAATTTTTGGGTTTTATTAACCCGGACCCGGTCCTAAGACAAAACTGAGATATGTAATTATATGTTCATTTTTGTATATGGCTTACATATTTTTATAAGTGTTTGACTTAGTGAACACTTCAATATACATACAAGTATCTCTTCTTTAAAATGATGTATGGACATTAAGATGTCTAAGTTGAAGTAATTATATTTGATATGACATGTGTCAAATTGCAAGTATAAGTTTTGATAGTGAGCATAGATTTTGATACCTAAAGTCACAAATCAAATGTAATTTTATTCTGTCAAATATGAATTTGATCCTTTTAGATGTTTAACATAGATCAAGTAGAGGTCAGTTCTATAAGATACGAGTTGACTCTTTCAACTGTTTGTCATGAGTCAAGTATAGATTTATTCTATAAGATAAAGCATATTTGATCTTTTTCTAAATGTTTAAGATGGATCAGATGTAAGCATTTGTTCAATGAGGTATGAATTTGACCTTCCTCAAATACTTGTAGTAATTCAAGCATATATCTGTTCTAAGGAGGTACATAGTATTGGTCATAATTCAAATGCATGTATTTTAAAGCAAGTAATTTTGACTCTTTCTAACACTTGTAGTAAATCAAATGAGAATCTATTCTAACATGAGCTTGACTCTTTCAAATGTTTTATATCAACATTAAACATATGAAATAAGCATGAGATTCATTTCACTTTAATGTTCATTTGTTTGTTCAACTTGAATGAAATGTAGTAGTATTTTAAGTATGCATTATGAGTCATTACATTCAACACTTGGAACGAAGCCCAAACCTATAGATTCATATGAAACTATGATATGTGCAAGAATTTAGCTCCTTTAGACATTATATAAGCCATAAAGCAACAGGTTTAAATATAAAATTGCCTAATTCAATGGTTCAAACTTAAGTTCATTCAAGCTTATGGTTCAAGCTTCCCTTAAGTCCTCTTTTAATTCATTCAATGAAGCACATGTTGTATTTCAAATGGTAATTGAAAATATCCAATCATATCTATTATTAAGATATCAAGTCATACCTCCTACTTATAAACAAATTATCAAATCTTTTATGATTTGATTCCATTTAACTTGAGCCTTTAGGATTGAATCAATTGATCAATATTTTTCATGAATAGTTTGAATTTGATTCACTTCTCTTTCATGTCATGTCAAGTTTAAAAGTATGATTCAAATCATATCAAACTCAAACTCTTCATAAATTTGACTTATTGAAAATTTTTGGCCCTCAAAGTCATCCATGGAGGACTTGAGAAGCGTCCACGCCAAGAAAGGCATACTTGGTAGGTGTCGTAAGACACCGCGGTCAAAAATATACTTTTCTACCACGCTAAGAAAAGCGTGCATAGGTTTGTATACCATAGCATTTCCTTGTCGCATTGGAACAATGCGTACAAGTACTTATATTACAAGATTTTTCCGCCATATTGAAACAATCTGAATGGGTACTTATCACAAAATATATTTCTTTATCACATTGGAACAATGTAAACAAGTACTTATATCAAAAATTTTTCCACCACATTAGAATAATGTGAATGGGTATTTATCACAAAATAAATTTCCCTACCACATTGGAATAATGTGAACAAATACTTATCACAAAACAGGTTTCTTAGTCACATTGGAATAATATGAATAGGTATTTATCACAAAATAAGTTTCTCTGTCGCATTGGAATAATGTTAACAATTACTTATAGCACAAATTTCTCCATCGATATTGGAACAATGTGAACTGATACTCATATCAGAGTAGATTTCTCTGCCACATTAAAACAATGTGAACAGGTACTTAGTAACATTTGCAATTTTACATTTACATATGCATTGAAATGATACACTTAGGATATAAGTGGAGTTATGCTATCATACTATGGTTATATTCACCTCTTTACTCAAAATTTGCCCTTTCAAAAACACCAAACAGCAAGCTATAGTATAAATTTTCAATAACCATGAGCCACATTTTATTATTTTTGATATTAAACATCAATGTATCATTGCTTTCTTCAAATCCAACAAATAAAATGAAAATCTTATGGTGGATCATAGCTAAATTTTAACTTTTTGCACTGAAAATAAAGCAATATTGTACTCTACAAATATAGAAATTTCATAAATCTGAAATTTCATCACCATTTAAGCTTAAAGAGGCATTAAAGAACGATAAACAAGATTTATCTTCACATGAAAAAAATCTAAAATTCTATTCTCTTTTGCTTGCCTCAAACCCAACAAGCAAAATAGTAAATCGCTAGCAAGTCATAAGCAAAGTTCATCACATTTGAAAATATGAAATAGACAAAACAAAAGTAAAAAGGCCTCAAAGTACATTTTACCCTCCCTTTCATTCCCTTTTAAACCAAACAAATGAAGTAGCAAGTTAAATGTCGCATGAGATGTTAGAAGATAACAACATTGAACATCAGATACCTAGGATTTTCTTGCATTTCCATCTTATAGTGATATAAAGATGAGAACGGGCATTGAATAACAAGACATAGGTGATTTTTCCTACAATCATTTGTAGACAACAAAATGAATCCCTTTCAAAGACATATATCTTGATGTATAAAAGACAAAGAAAAATCTGCATTGAATTC
Source organism: Cymbidium sinense (assembly GCA_021442155.1). Taxonomy (NCBI): domain Eukaryota; kingdom Viridiplantae; phylum Streptophyta; class Magnoliopsida; order Asparagales; family Orchidaceae; genus Cymbidium; species Cymbidium sinense. Next base: position 129,536,031 of record CM038220.1, on the reverse strand, counting down.
AAGTTTCAACATATGAAGTAGTGGGGATAATCACATTAAGCGATAGAGACCTCTCCAATTTCTTGCTAATCACAGAAATGAACTCAAAGCTTGAAATCAACCATAGTGAGAAAAAAAAAAAAGCAAAGCCCAAAGCTCACTTACTTTGTTTCTTCTACTTTTTTGTTTCTTTTTTTTTTTTTTTGGTATGACTCCACTCACATGAAGCATGTATGAAGCATGTAATCGCGTCAAAATCCAACAAAATAAATATCAAAAATTTCAGGTTCAACTGAAAATGTACTTGCATGGCGATAATATCCAAGTGAAAACTAAGCTCAATATTAACAAGTAATATAAGACGGCAAACAATCATGTCAAGCCTAACACACGTCTGAAAATTTCAAATTTAATTAAATGGTCATTTGTATGATAACAAAATTTAAGTATAATCCCACCTTAACATTGCCAAATAGTAAAAAGAGATAAACAAAAGTTAAGGACGTCCTTTAGAAATGCAATCACGCCGATTTCCTCAACTCAATAAGATAATTCAATTATAGAACATTAGTAGGAGGTGGAACAAGAGATGCAAAAAGAATGAGCTTCTCAGTTCAGCCTTAGAAGGTGAAAACAAACAAAGTGAAAGCTTATTCCATAAATCCAACATCTTAATTTCACGTTATTACAAATCCAAAAAAGAAATCCAACCATAGTACACAAATGGAAGAGGGATTTGCAAATCTTCATTTCTTCCAAAAGAAATGAAAACCAAATAGCAAAGGGAAACATAACTTAGGGTTGGACAGAAACAACCTTGAGCTTGATTTGAAAAGGGAAGGAAGAGATAGAGAGCCAAGCATGTCCGGTTAGGGCTTGCCGTTCGGCTTGGAGAGTTCGGCCATGGCTCGTGCATCCAGTAGGGAGGAACGGATGGTTGAGAGGGAAAGAAATCGGACAGGGAGGATCGGACCTTGGCTGCTCGGCTGGGAGGAAAATCAGAGCAGCTTGTTCGACTGTTGTTCGGGATGGACGAATGGAAGTAGGAAATCGGGCAGCTCGTTCCTTCGGGTAAGATGGGCTGAATCGAAAGAAAAGAGGGGCTCGGACTCTCCTATGCTGCTAAAGACGGACCGAAAGGAGGAAGTTCGGTACGTGCATGCTGCTCGGCTGAGAAGGAAGGACCAAGAGGGAGGTAGTTACTCGGCTAGAGAGAGATCGAGATTGTCACATTTGACTGAGAGTAGGAGAATCGCATGAGAGAATGGGAGCTGGAGACGGACGAGAGCAATATGCGTGAATGGGGGAGGTCGTCGCTCGTTTCGACATTTAGGTTAAGCCGAGCGTTCCATTTGGCTCCCAAACGCCATCCAATAGGATTAATTGGAGGCAAGTTTTATTGGATGAGCTTGGGCAGCCAGATTAAGATAAAGATTAATCAGTTCATTAGTTTAATAATAATACATAATTAGTACTAATAGTAAAAATTTTGATGAATCATCTCGATAATAAATTCTAGCAATATGGATGTCAATTTTAGATATTTTCATTGTCCGGATCGATGCGTAATTGATTTTCGTGATTAGAATTAAATTTCTTTAAATAATCGAATAAATCGCTTAAATTGCGCGATGTTGCATCCAAATCGCTCGACATTCGGGTAGACTTTGCCGAAATAATCGCAGAAAGTATCATTTGATAGATTTTGACGACAATGACACAATCAATTTTGTAAACGGAGATCATTCGGACGTCGTCGGGGCTTTCTTATCTTGATATGCGTGTAATTTCATTAAAAATTAATTTTAATTAATTGATTGGTTATTAATTAATCTAATATTTTTTTCATTTAATTAATTTTAATATTTTAAACGCATTTATGAAGCCGAACTTTTAAATCGAGATGATTTTGATTGAATTCAATCACGATTATGACATTTCAAACTTGATTCATGCGATGTTTCTCTCATTAATTATTTATTTTAACTTAAATGATTCATTTGACTTGTGAACCATATGTGAAGGTCAACAATAATAATGAATATTCATTTTAAAAAATCAAATTTAACGTCAAATACGTTACATGAACATACATGCTAAGGGGTCATGCATAATAGATTTTATGATGCGAGATGAATATAAAAAATTAAGAAGATATAATAAACTTAAGACCAAAGCATTTCATGATTGCATTTGGTTGTGCCTAATGAATTAGTTCACAAATAATGACAATTCCAACAAAATGAAAATATATTTGATATATTAAATACTTAATATGATTATCTAACCAGTTTTATCATGATAATCAATTTATTTAACGTCAGTTTGATAAAGGGTGAGTATTTAAGATTAAAAAATGAGAGATATTTTTTGTGAAAAGAAATTTTATAAAAGGTGAGTATTTAATTTTATGATGAATACCGATCTTAGTAGTTTAATCAGTCCAGTTTCATTGATTATAATTTTTAAATTTCATTTGAACGAGAGGTGCATGAGATATATCATAAGTGCACTTCCTACTACAAAAGTTCTATGAGAGTCACACAAATATAACTTATCCTATAGCAATACTCTGCAACAGTTTAGGGGCTCTAAACGTGAAGAAAAACGTGAGAGGGAGAAGGGCTGTTGTAGATTTTCACTCTTCGCTGACACTATTTAGTTAAAGCTCTGACAAAAACTTGACAAATTTTCTCCGTTTAAGAGAGGCTCGACCGTGGGTATGTGAGTGGAAGGGACGCAGAGTGGATCTCTCACCGAAACGGAGAGGAGGGCGAGGTGTTTTTGCATGAAGCGATATTGTAGCATGCAGGAGCTGATCGTACAAGAGAGTGGAGAAACAGACCTCTCGGTTCTACTTGCTATGCTTGGAAGATCCGAACCGAAATCGTAAAAATGGGGGATAACCGGGAGGAGGACTAGGTGAAATCTCCATAGAGAAGAATGAATATATGCTACTCCCCAAAAAAGAGAGAGGGAGAGTAAGACTACGGTGATGTGGGAGTGAGAGATTGTGGCTGGCATGATTGAGAAAAATGAGGGCTAAAATTATAAATTAGGCTTAATTAAAAATTAATTTAGTGAATTAGGTATTTAAAAAAAAAATTTTAGGCCTAGTCGTCCGTTCAACGGTTATAGTGCTTGAGACTACTTCTCATTTATTGATGTTCAGAGAATGACCAGTTAATTGTCCTAGATTTATGACTGTTTTGCGAGCAGTTGGACTTGATTGTGTTTCACAGATACAGTATATTTGCCTAGATCATCACTTGCTCACAGCATTTGTGGAACATTTGTCTTCAAAGACAAATACGTTCCACTTGGCTGTTGGAGAGGTGACCATTATGCTGCAGGATGTTGCTATGATTTTGGGTGTTCATATAGATGGCACACCTATTGTTGACAGAGTTATAGTTGGGGTAGGCAAGTGATGGGCATCATGGCTAGATTGTTGTGATTAGCTGATAGGAGCACACCCTGAGCTACATATTGTGTATCATGATTCGGTCCAGTTGCATGTCACATCAGAATTCTATATGGGATAGGCTCACGCACAGACTTGTTTGGGCCTATGATGGCTACGTTGGACATATTACAGGGATTCATATTTAAATCTCCCCTAATTTATTATGTCGAGCATACATACTCTTTCGATTGGTTGTTTCCATCTACGCTCAGATCGAGGTTCACTGCGATCGCCATTGCTAGAGGATGTTGATACATTTAAAGAGTTCTTGTTGGGATCAGTTGTGCTTGCTCATTTATCTGAGGAGCTACATGCAATGGCAGACGAATATAGGCGGATACTACATTTATCACATATATGGGCATGGGAGCATATTCATATGGGCAGACCTACATTACATATATCATACCCTACGAATATAGATGATCTAAGCATGGGATGTCGTTGAAATGAAGGGTATGTCCGAGAGATGACACCAACCCACATCTGAGTCTACAAAGATACATTAGATAGATTATTGCAAAGACAGGTACGTTGCATTATAAATTTGTTTGTTGAAATCATGATTTGATGTACACAGCTAACCTAATATTTCTTTCAAACTACACAGGTGATATTAGAGTCATATGGACATCAAATCCATGTACGTGTCGCAGATATATGCTTACAAGGTGATGAGATATGGTTGGCTAGAGTATCATTGGTTAACTGGAAACGAGTGGAGTGGTTCCTATTTGATTGTGTGCTCAAACAGTTCGTCCTTTCACCTATGATTGATGTAGCACCAGTAGATTCCTCCTTCGTGCAAGTGGATGGTCGAGAAAAAATTGGATGTTGATTGGATCGATTACCACCAGACTTATATTACAAAGTAGGAAAGCATACGTGATTCAGTTGTGGTGGTAGATTCATCCCAACAAGATGGAGAGCCGGCGATCAACTGATACATGAGATTGTATCAGTCTTTTCACTCTACATGCTAAAAGCAACAACAGTTCCACCTGATACTTATTACCCTCGAGCACCTGGAGAGCAATTAATAAGCTATTCTTGATATAAAAATTATTGTTTTATATAATGATCTGATCCTAACTAAATTTTTTTCAACGCAGCGTGAGCACATCCTGAATACTGAGGATATATTCTAGCATTATTTTGAAAAATATGAGGATACAAAATTTCAGCAATCTATCAATCAGTACAAGGAGTTGTGCAAGGAGTTGTGGCGCAATATACATATCTCTGATAGTAGGTACAGTGACACTGACATTCCAGGCACTTCATCGTTAGTGCACCCAGATGTGCCGACGATGGATGTTGGTCCATCTTCTACACCAGTGGTCGGGCCCTGTACATATACATACACACAGCCACCACAGTATTCATATCAGGAAGCTATGTGGACTCAGATGCACCCATGGCAGCCACCAGTCCCTCCTACATATGCCCGTATGAAGTGTACCATAGTTTCTCTCTCCCTACACAGGCTTCAACTGATGTACCTAATGTTACACATTTGGGTTACTCGTAATAACCTATCGAGCAGGTTGAAGAGCAGGAGCAGCATCACGAACATCATCTCGCAACAACCTATCTATATTATTATCATTTATAGACAGTTGACACCATTTACTTGTAGCTGCATCTCATGTATTATGATTATTCATTTTAATTCACTCTTGTATGCTTATTATTCAAGGATTCTTTAATGTTGGTTACTTTTTGCTTCTATGAGATGATTACTGTTGTAGACTCATATTATGTTGTTTCTTGTCCATGCTAAAGAAATTTGCAAGGATAATATTAATAAGTTAGTTTAGTATATGTTTGAAAGGAAGTTAAGAGAATTTTCGGATTTTCCAGCATAACCAATAGGAACAATTACAAACACAAAAATTGCGGTGACCTGGGCGAGAATCGTCGAAGGTTATCAACATAAAAGTTGTAGAAAATTTTATTGCCTTTCCAACGACCAAGCACGCTAAAATCCAACGCCGGATGAGCTCGATACAGTCAAAAATGGGGTTGCGCCAATATATGTATTTTTGCATCATGAAAATCCATACAAACACAAAACTTGTGGTGACACAGGCGATAATCACCAAAGGTTGTAGAAAATTTCATTATCTTTCCAACGATACCAAGCCTGCTAAAATCCGATACCATATAATCCCGACACAGCCAAAAAAGGGGGGCTGTGCCAATATCTGTATTTTTGCATCGTGAAAATCCATACAAACACAAAAATTGTAGCGACCCAGGGGAGAATCGTCGAAGGTTGTCAACATAAAAGTTATATAAAATTTTATTACATTTCCAATGATACCAAGCACGCTAAAATCCAACACTGGATGAGCCCGGTACGGCCAAAAAAGGCGGGTTGTGCCAATATCTGTATTTTTCCATCGTGAAAATCCATACAAAAGCAAAAACTGCAGCGACCTGGGCAAGAATCGTCGAAAGTTTTTAACATGAAAGTTGTAGAAAATTTTATTACCTTCCAACAATACCAAGCATGCTAAAATCCGACATCGAATGAGCCAATATGGCCAAAAAAAGGAGTTGTGAGTTTTTTTTAATATAGTCAGTCGTTTGTTGAACGGATGACTAAGCCTTTTTTTTTTTTTGAATGCCTAATCAACTAAATTAGTTTTAAATTAGGCTTAATTTAAAATTTTAGCCAGATAATTTCAAGTTAAATAATAAAAGAAAGAATGTGAGAGATTTTATTAAATTTAATTATAAATTATTTTAAAATTTTAATATTAAAACATTTTAAATGCTTACATTATTTGATAATGTTAATATTATGGAGAGATTAATATTATCTTATAAATTAGATATTTAATAAAATTTTTATATACTTTGAAAGTGGAAGACATATACACATAAATATTTTTTTAATTAAATTATTAAACCAAATTGTATGTTCTAATAGTTATTAAATATTTTTTAATATTTGAAAATAATTTAATACCTTTAAAATAATTATCTTGTAAAAAAAATAAAGTAATTAGTGAAAATTTATAATATTTTTTAAAATAATCAGATAAAATTTTAAAAATAAGTAAATTTTAATAATTTTTAAATGTCAATTAGAAAATACAATCACATTTACAATAATGGCTATAAAGTTAAACTTTATTTATTATTTGAAATTATATTATTAAAAAAATATTTTTGAATTCCATTTAGTTATTATTTTCAAACTTTAATATGAATATTATGATATTTACTTATATTTTATTTTGAAGAGAGACTTTTTAATAAAATGATAGCAATTAAAAATTGTATCCACTAATATTGAAGTCATCAATACATAAAAAAGGTATATTTACTAATAGTCAAATCTATTACATTTCAATAATATTAAAAAAAGAACAGTATAACATATTTAACATATATCCTCTTACTAACGTCTACCTAGGTGGTATGGCTCCATTGCATGGAGTGTAGTGGTCAGGATGATGTCGTGGTATATCGTGAAAATCATGATGCTGGTCCACTAGATCATCAGGCTATGTCTCCTCATATGTTGTTGTAAACTACTACACATGATATGGCATGAATGGATGCTCTTATGGTAGTCAACTTATGAAAGGTCCCCAAAACTATTTCCTGTAAGATTGTGGAGTGGTTATGGGCATCCAATATTGTGACTCCTATGGAACTGTAAATGATCCACTACTTTATGTCATACAAGACTATCTTGGTCCAAAATGTTGTAGAAGTAAACTTTGACTCTCGATGAATGCTACCATGTGATCCTCCCCACTATAAGTCAAATGGTGTTCATGTGAGGTATGTGGGAGGACATGGAGCTATGTGCCTAGAAGAACCAGATACAATAAATATGGATGGTCATGGAACCACACAACTTAGTGCTGGAATTGTAACATCCTCATGTGGCTTGTTCGATGTAGATGCCATCTCCAAAAAGTATACTGAACACTGCATCCTAGTACAAAGCTCCTCAAATCTATCTATAACTACCTACTTCAAACTGTCATCCTGATCGCCGAAGTGTGGCTCAATTATACCCTCAGCTTTCAAAATCCAATCACGCTACAAATATAAAATAGATTAAGATTAGTGACCTACATAAAAATAAGCTAAGCTTGTAGTACATTAAAAAGAGTTTAGAAACATTCCATGAACCATTATGTGTCCGACAAATCTATGAGAGCTTGAAACAAGTATAATGTAGCCCATGAATGATACCACCGCATGTATCAGGTGACTTCCCTCTCAACATCCATGTCTGACTCATCACATGTAACAATGTATGCTTCCCTATCATCCACATCTCAATCTACTGTCTGTGGTAGTCAGCCCATCAACTCTGCCCTTATCATTTCCATCAACACACTAGCAACCTGCCTCCATTGACTCTATGTCAATTTTAGGCATCTGACTAAACAGTCAAGCAACTCGCTCCAATAGGTGTCACTCCACATGGCCACATCATATCAACAACTCCCTAGCCTTCTGAACAACAGATCCTAAAATTCACAAGTCTGCAACACTTAGCCATAACTGATAACCGTATGACTGCCAAATAACCTATAAAAGTGAAACATTATCACCATATGAAGAAAAAAAAGATGTGCATGCAAATGAAAATTGAACTTCGTTCTATCGTAGACCATCAAACTTATCTTTATATACACGCAGATGATTGGCTAGCTGATCATAAATATGATGATCATTCCACTTGAAATTGAATGAACAATCAGGATATTGTGAAATAAACTAAAGTAAAGAATTGTTATAAATGTAAACTAAAATATATACCTAAAATCAACACTCCTCCCATTTATCTCAGCTAGAGAGGAGACTTGAAGTGTGAATCATGATATTATATTCTGAAATTAAATTGTAAATCAATTAAGAATTATTTGTGTTGTTATAATATAAAGAAATGAAATTATTATTAATAATGATAATATTAACATTAATAAAAAAATCCTAAAATAATAAAAAATATATAGTTATAATATTAGTATTAATAAGTTAATAATAATAATAATAATAATAGTAATAACAGCTAATAATAACAATAATTACATGTAATAATAATATCAATAGTAGTAATAATAATAATATTATTATTATTATTATAGTAGCAATAACGTAAAATCATAATCATTATAATAATAATTATAATAAAAAATAATAATAGCAATAAGAGTAATAATAAGAGAAACAGTAATAAGTAATAATTAATAATAATAATAATATAATAATAATAATAATAATAACAACAACAATAACAACAATGTAATAATAATAAATATAGTAATAACAAGTAATAATAATAACAATAATAATAACAATGATAATAATACTATTAATCATAACGTAAAATAGTAATAATAATAATAATAATAACAAATATTAATGATAATGATAATAATATTATTAATAACAATAATAACAATAATAATAATAATAATAATATTATTATTATTATTATTATTATTATTATTGATATGACACTGAAAATTTTACTAGTCGAAACACGAATCTTGATGTCAAAAGTAAGTTGATCCTCGGTTGAAAAGTGAGATTAAGCACTTAAAATATCATTGAAAACTTTGGGATATCGGTTAAATCCATAAATAGCTCTTAAACATGGGCGTTTATAATAGTCAAATCGGCGTCTGGGCGGATCTAACAAGCCCAAGATCTCATAATTCTGACTTCATTTGAGCATTCAAATGCTTAAAATAAATCAAATGATCAAAGGAATCATTTTGAGCCATCCGATGGAGAGAAGTGGTTCGGATTTTGCATATATTTACAGAGACGTTACTCCTCCAATCTATAAATAGCCCCTCATTCTTCATATGAGGGGAGCCCAAGCAAGAGACGACGAGAGAGCTCTAAAGCTTGAAAATCCTCCAAGCACAATCGTGCCACCACTCGACAATTTTCAACCACCACCGCCGACCGCTGTCGCCGGTCACCACTGATCCTTGTCGTCGTCAATCTCCGTCGGTCACCATCATGACGACCTTCATCGTCAGTCAATGATCCCCGTTGTTCATCATCATCTTCTACCATTAGCAACTGTTACAACCTGAATGTGACTATATGGCTATTATTATCTGATTTTATGATTCTCATTGTCAGCCATTCTTATGAACAATTTTGTAATCCCATTATCGAGAAATTTTGTACTCTGAAATAAATACATAGTGGAAGATTCTTACTGGGCTAGGCCCCATGGTTTTTCCCTCTTTTCGAGATTTTTCACATATTTGAGTTTTCTTGTTCTCTTTAAATACATTATTGTGTCTTTGGATTTCAACAAAGCTAAAGCATAAACTTTCACTCTATCGTGGTTTTCGCGCGCGGTTTGGCGTCGTGGGAAGAGAACCCTTCAATCACAATTTTTTGTGAACACCCTCGTATGGCCAATAGGCGTAATATACTGCCTCCCACTCGATTCTATCACTGAAACCAATCCTTGAACCAAGGACGCCAAGCTTCTACCTCACTCCCTCCTGTCGGTGAAGGTGCAATAGGAATCTCTTTAGAAGATCGTATCCGTCGAATGGAAGAGTCTCAAAATGAGATGATCCGACTTTTGCGAGGAATACAACAGCCACTATTGCGGCAAACACATCTCCCCTAAGATTGATCGTTAGCCGTGGGAGGCCAAAATGCTAATCTCCTTGACACTGAAGTTCCTCCGCGTAGACACTGTGATGCTGATCTCCGTGACACTGCTAGTTCTACTCATCCATCATGTACAGCTCAACTGACTACTAATCCACCATTTATTGCTGGTAGCTTGACACATTCTCGTCCTGTTGACCCCACTCGTCATGTTATACGTGCAAAATTATGGCGCTTAATGCAAGACGAATTTCATCAAAAAGACAAAAATCATCTTCCCCCTCACCGCAGCTATGAGAAATTCTCACCTCTAGCTGAAGCTATTCTTCAACATCCTATTCCCGTGGATTTCAAGCTTCTGAGCATTGATTCCTATGATGGGATGACTAACCCACATGAATACATCGAGACTATCATGCATACCATGAGCTCACGACACCGCTTTGTCGTCTTTCCCCTCCCTCGAGGCAAGCTCGCACTTGGTTCTACCTTCTAAGGGGATCCATCCGTACCTTTGACGAACTTCGCCAAGATTTTTGTGGAGCAGTTCATTTGCAAATCGAGGATCATTAAAGATTCCTCCCATCTCTTGATTCATCAAAATGAGGGTGAATCACTTAAAGAATACTTCCAGATTCTCCTTAGAACCTCACCAAATACACAGGGTAGACCAGAATTACGAGAGTTTTTCTTGGAGGGCTCGTCTGAGCCTTTCTACTCCTCACTAATGCGAGATCTGATGCTCGTATCGACTTGGTTCACCGTGTGGAAGTGCAAATCTCTGTCGATGAAGCTATTAATTCCCATCGAAAATAATTTGAATAATCCATAGAAAAATGTAAGAGTGCTCTAGGAAACACAGATCAACAATCCCATCAGAAGAAGCAACAAGGCAGTCATGATCTCCCTCCACGGCCCCCACATCAACGACGCGAACCACGACTGGAATACACGCCACTGAACACATCTCGTGTTAACGTCTTGTTGGTCATTCGAGATGAAGAGACCATCAAGTGGCCACATCCACTAAAACCAAATTCGGAAAATCAGGAGCAATATTGTCACTTCCATCGAAGTCGTGGACATACTACAGAGACGTGTAAACATCTTAAAGAAGAAATTGAGAGGCTCATTCAACAGGGATATCTACATCAATTTATGTAAAACCAACCAACTCAAGCAAACATAGCTCCAACTGGGGGGCAACCGGGATAATCATCACAGAAACAACACAATAGCCGCCAAATAGTTGGAGAAATTGAAACCATTGTAAGTAGGTCACTACTATCTAATCAAGTCTTCATCGCCACCTTTGAAGAGTCAGAGTTAAAAAAATCTTATATTAATCATCCCATCACTTTTAATGACTCAGACTTGGAAGGAGTCCAAGTTCTGCATCAAGATCCTCTTGTCATTAGTGCGGGGATTGGTGACCCATGTTATGTTGTTAAAAGAATTTTGATTGATAATGAGAGTTTCGTTGATGTTTTATTTTACTCCACATTTCTTAGCATGGGCACAGTTAAGGAAAAACTTCAACCAGACCATTATATGGGTTTGATAATGCTATATGAGTGGAGGGACAATCACCCTTCCGTTGTCCTAGAGAATTTCCAACAAGTCACTTTCTCAGTTCAATTCATAGTGGTCAATTCAAATTCAGCATACAACGCTATCTTTGGAAGACCCCTCCAATCAATCTTGGTCTGTCACCTCGTACCTCATCTTAAGATGAAATTTCAAACTCCCATTGGGGTTGGAGTGGTCAATGGAAATCAACAAATAGCACAATCATGTTACCTCATACAAGCTCAACCACGCCCTTCGGTGACCTTCAACATCGAGAATTTTAATCTTCAAGATAAAGAAGTACCTCAGAGGGCTCTGCCTGTAAAAGACTTGCTCCCAACTTCGTTATCAAATGACCAACCATCAAGCTATGACCAAAGATCCAGAGGAAAAAAATCTTCCCTAAAACTTGGAACTTGGAGGATCTCTGAAAAATGTCATATGTAATCTTTGGTGCATAAATATTGTAGTCTTTAATTTACCCCGTTTATCTTTTCCTCTCCACCTCTTGTCTTTTGTTAACCCTCTCTAAAAATGTATCTCATCCCTTTTATTAATTTATCTTGTGATAATATTATATCACCAACATTATCAAAGTAATGAGTTTATGGCTTTTTCTTACAAGCTTGTTTCTTCTTCATTTAATCCTCCCACTTAAGAAATATACAACTCACGTTGTATCTCAATCGGGCATGATCAATCCCAAGCGTACTTGAACAGACCTATTCCATACAGGTAAGAAGTCAAGTAACACTTTGACTGATACCTATGATAGGTCAAAAGGTCCTTAGTGGACATCCTGCGATCTCTTCCATACAGGTTAACGTCATCGGGTAACACTCTAACAAACAACCTCGGATAGGTCAAAAATTCTCAACAGATTCAATTTGACCTCTTCCATACAAGCTAACGTCATCGAGTCACACTCTGACAAATAACCTCGGATAGGTCAAAAATTCTTAGCGGATTCAATTCGACCTCTTCCATACAGGTTAACGTCATCGGATAACACCCTGACAAATAACCTCGGATAGGTCAAAAATTCTCAGCAGATTTAATTCAACCTCTTCCACATAGGTTAACATCATCGAGCAAAGACTCTGACAAACAACCTAAGATAGGTCAAAAGGTACTTGGTGGACTTCCCACGGCCTCTTCCACACAGGTTAACGTCATCGGGTAACACTCTGACAAACAACCTCGGATGGGTCAAAATTCTCAGCGGATTCAATTCAACCTCTTCTACACGGGTTAACGTCATTGAGTCACACTCTGACAAACAATCTCAGATATGTCAAAATCCTCGTTCCGGTCGCGTCATTATCGCTGACTACGTCAGCCGGTCACCACCTCGACCATCGCCAATCTCCCGGTCACCACCATTGTGCGCGGTCATCCCGATTCTGCGGCTGATACCGTCGACTACGGTCGCCGGTTCGCTGGACCACCCTCGTCGTAGCCAACCACCATCGCCGGTCCGCGCTGTGGCCACGCCCCAATCTCGCCGTCACCATCATCGTCTCCGGTCATCCCGCCCATTAACGATGCCGGTCATGCCGTCATTACGGTGCCCTTGCTGCGGACCACCCGTCGGCGCCGACCATGCGCTCGCGCCGCACCATCACCAGCAATCTCTGCTGGTCACCACCATCATCACCGACCATCTCCATCGGTTACCACCATCGTCATCGGTCAACCCCGCCAACTACTAACGTCGGCCGCCATCGCCCGTCATCACTGTCCCCAGTTATCGTTGCCGATCATCACCTCCGAACCCGGTCGATCTGACAAGGGCAGTTGATGCCTCTTTCGAGGGAAAATCGGAGCCTCACCGTATGAACTACGGGCCTTGATCACCTCCGAACCCGATCGGTCCAACGAGGTCAGTTGACACCTCTTTCGAGGGAAAACTGAAGCATTGCCATATGAACTACGGGTCTTGATCACCTCAAAACCTGGCCAGTCTGACAAGGGCCGTTAACGCCTCTTTCGAGGGAAAATGAAGTCGTATGAACTACGAGCTTGAAACTCCGGCGGTCGGTCCGACAAGGGCAGTCAACGCCTCTTTTGAGAGAAAATCGGAGCCTCGCCGTATGAACTATGGGCCTTGATCGCCTCCAAACCCGATCGGTCCGATAAGGGCAGTTAACGCCTCTTTCGAGGGAAAACTGGAGCCTCGTAGTATGAATTATGGGTTTTGATCGCCTCCAAACCCAGTCAGTCCGACAAGGGCAGTCAATGCCTCTTTCGAGGGAAAACCGGAGCCTCACTGTATGAACTATGGGCCTTGATCGCCCCCAAACCTGGTTGGTCCGACAAGGGAAGTTAACACCTCTTTGAGGGAAAAGCGGAGCCTTGTATGGTATGGGTCTTGATCGCCTCCAACCCGGTCGATCCGGCGAGGTCGACACCTCTTTCGAGGAAAAGCGGAGCCTTGGTATGAACTACGGGTGATCGCCTCAACGACCTCCTTTTAAGAAGAGGGACACTCGACAGAGTGTGCCTTCTCCTAGAGGGTTTTATAGACCTCTATGGGGCAAAAGGTAAAAAATCAAAAGAAAACCAAAATCGCAAAAAATCCAAAATCAAAAAATGGACCAAAATGGATGAAAATACCCTCATCGGTCGTCCGCCCGGTATGCAGACCCATTACCATGGCTGGCCCAAAGACCCGACCTCACGATGCCCCTGCTCTGCGACCATCGGCCGACTGCGCGCTCGCCCGCTTGAAACAAGACAAGCGCCACGCATCTTTGCCCTTCGCCCCATGACCAGCGCTTCTCGCCATACGAAGACCCAGAACAGCGGCGCTCACGGTATGGCGTGGCGCCATGCCACCAGCGCATCCGATGGCGCCCATAAATTGCAGAATGGTCCATAACCTCGAAATCTTAGCGTGCGTTTACGCACACATTCAGCGACCCCTGCGCTTAGTAATCATAATCTTGTGCTCCCACGAATATCTGTTCTCTCAAAATATATGGTTAATGGACCCGCAAATTTCATTGAAGAATTTGTTATTTTCAAGTATATTGCATAAATATTTTTGGATGATTAAGATAATATCATCCAAAAAATAGGGCTTGACACGAAAATTCTTAGTACGAATCTTGATGTCAAAAGCAAGTTGATCCTCATTTGAAACTAATCGAGATCAAGCACTTAAAATATCATTGGAAACTTTAGAATATCAATTAAATCCATAAATAGCTCTTAAACATGGAGTGTTTATAATCAAATCAAGCGTCTCGATGAACCGGATCTAACAAGCCCAAGATCTCATAATTCTGACTTCCTTTGAGCATTCAAATGCTTAAAATAAATCAAATGATCAAAGGAATCATTTTGAGCCGTCCGATGGAGAGGAGTGGTTCGGATTTTGCATGTATTTACATAGACGTCACTCCTCCAATCAAGAGAGAGGAGAGAACTCTAAAGCTTGAAAAATCCTCCAAGCACAATCGTGCCATCACTCGACGGTTTTCAACCACCGCGTCGATCTCATTATCAGGTCCGCCGATCCTTCGCGTCAATCTCAGGTCGGTCACCATCATGGCGACCTTCATCGTCGTCAATGATCCCATTGTTCATCATCATCTTACCACTGTACAGCAACGAGCGTGACTATATATTTATTGTTATCGATTATGATTCTCATTGTCAGTCATTCTCATGAACAATTTTGTAATCCCGTTATCGGGAAATTTTGTACTCTGAAATAAATGCATAGTGAAAGATTCTTATTGGGCTATGTCTCGTAATTTTTCTCTCTTTTCGAGGTTTTTCTACGTAAAAATTTCTGGAGTTTTCTTGTTCACTCTTTAAATACGCATTGTGTTTGGATTTCTAAAGTAAACTTTCACTCTACCGCAAGTGGTTTTCTAGCATGCAACAATTATTATTATTATTATTATTATTATTATTATTATTATTATTATTAATTAATAACATTAATCGTAAACAAAGTAATAATAATAATGATTATTATAATCGTAATAGTAATAGTGAAAACAAGAAAAGAAAAGACTACTGCATACAATTGTAACAAGTATAGTATTCTCCAATTCTTTTGAAGCATAACAAAATAAAATACAAAAAATCGAGCTCAAGAATACTTTACAAATGAAAATATAAAATAAAATTTTGTATCAAACTTTTTGATGTCGAAGATTATTAAAGATCCTGACGAATCAATGTCAAATAGTACTAATAAGTTTGCCAAATAGCATTAATAAGCTTGCCAGATAGAGAAGAAAATCACTAAGAGAGATGAAAGGAAGGGTGGAAAGAAATGAGGCCATTGGGAGATTTTTATAGCAAAATCGGCACGCCCAAGGAGCTCAACGGCTAAGCCCAACAGCTCCGTCGAAGCTGTTGGGAGCTGGTTAAAAATAAATAAATAAATAACATTATTGAAGGTCCGCCTATCGATATGGTGCCACCATGCCGACGGCGAACAGTTGATAATATTAATTTTATTAAAAAATTTTAGGATGTCATTTATATTAATTAGTCATAATGACATGTCGTTTTTTAAAATTTCGTCAAATTATCCCCTTCTCTCCCCGTGTTTGCCAAACCGAAAACCGCTAGCCAATTAAAAAAAACTATATGTGTTGTCGGCGGCGAACCGTCCGTGGCACCATGTCGACGAGAGAGAGAGAGAGAGCAGAATGGAGAGTTAGAAGAGTAAGGCGTGGGGTAAGTTTGAGCAAAAACAGGCCGGCTCCTATGCAAACCGATAGGCGAAAAGCCCCCACACACGATTTTTTATGTTTTTATGACAAATCAATTTTTTTTCACTTAAACCCTTAAGAAATAAAGAAATCATAAACTCCACCCTCTTACTCTTAGCATGTAGCCAAAGATAAAGAATAAAATGTCTTCCTCCCTTTCCAAATGTATAAGGTACAAAAATTAAAATAAAAGCCAAATTTTTATACAAAGAGATTCGAATAACATTATGATTTTTTTAGGAATTATTCATTCTTTTTTTATTTATCCATTCAGCTTTTGATTAAATGGATAAGGAGATCAAAATTTTATTTTATAATATTATATGGTACGTATATATGAATATACATATATACAAATAATAAATTATCTATCTCCTGGATGTCCACCAAATAAAATCTGATCAGGCTCCATTTTGCAAATGATATTCACATAAAAAAAAATTTTATGCGAATGAAAATTTCTTGTATGAGAACTCGCATAAATTTCACATAATATTATCTTGATTTGAGCTCCACATTTATTGCACACATAATTATTTGGTATGAAGAAAATGCAACTCGTGAAACTCAAATCCAAGATACGAAAACAACACGATGCAATGGATATCCACAAGATAATATATAAGATGTGGCCCAATTTCACGATTGAGTAGTCAGTGGCAGCCAAGATAATGTCTGCCTAACTATCACATCAAAATTGATGCCAATAAATGTTTGAGTTGTATGTCATATATATATATTTATCTAGAGGAAATAGGTTGCCTTTATTAGTTAGTTTAATAAGATAAAGTTTAATAATATTGATAGTAAGCTTGAACACATAGATGTTCTCTCTTTCATAATGAGTGTTTTTCATATTAACCAATCAAGGTCCCCTAAGAGTTTATGGGTTATATCCATAAGAAGCATGACACAACACACATTGTCATCATAGCTTCTTAATTTTATTGGCATCATGCACCTAATAATAATTGGAAGGGATATATGGTTATCTCATGTCACATGATAGGGCTTTAGAAGTGGCTTAATCTTTAATTTTCTCTTATTAATGCTTTTGTGGGTGCAAACTCATGATGCTACATGTATAAATCACTAACTAATATCTTCTATCTATACAAATAACATACATATTAAAGATATTCTTACTCCTCTATTCTTCAAAATTTTTTTTTTTTTTTACAACTTGATATCTCATGATTCTCACAAAATACCATATCAAATCTTTTAAATCACCATTAGATAAGGGTACTTATCAATAATTTTTTTCTATATCCTCATCATTTAACTCATTAGTTTATTCTAAAAATAAAATTAAGGCTCTATAGTTGCACTACATATGGCCTTTCTTTGATAATTAAAGCAAATGTTGTCTTTGCTATTTCTATAGGTGAATTTAGTGTGAGATTTAGTGTTGGAGCACTAAGTGCTAAAGGATTAAGTTTGAGAGTTGACTTTTTGGGTAGAATGGGAACCATTGAGTGGTCTAATTCTAAAGATGGACAAGAACTACTTCAAATTCTTAATAACCATATTTTTAATGAGGTTAACACACACCCATTCCTTAGCTTATAAGATTCAATCCTAGTACCTAAGAATTAATTGTAGATCCTTAGAACACTATTCGAGCAACTAAGGGAATACGACCCAAGTATAAATCAAAACAAAATAAAATATAAAGTAAACTCAAACCAAAACTAAATCCAATTGAAACTTACAACCCTAAAAATAGATCTAGACTAGACTAGTGAGCCCCACTAGACCCATCCTAAATAAGATTAAGCACTCTTAAACCAAATTAAATTTGATAAAATTTAAAACTAAACTCATTTGAACAAAAATTAAAGCCCGCTTGGCTTTTAATTGTGTTAATTGGGCCATATGACCTAAAATAGCGCATTTAAATCTCATTAAGTCAAAATCAAATCTAACCAAAATTAAAACAAATTGAATCCATTCAAATGTTTAAATTAGTTATTCAAGCTTAATCAGTCTCAATTTAAGCTCAATTGGGACTCAATTTGGCCAACAAGATCATTTGACCTAAGTTGACTCATGTGAGTCATATTAAGCCCAAATTCTAATCTAATTAGAATCAAATTAAATTAAGCCTTATTAAAAGTTTAGAATCATCATAAAAATTCAATAAAAATAACTTTAAGTCTAATTGGTTTACTTAACGAATTGACCTATTTGAATACTTTTGAGCCAAAGTCAATTCCAATCAAAACTTAATCAATTTGATTGTAACAAATTACTTAAAATTTTCTTGAGCTCAAATTGGTCAGTCCAGTCAATTAGCCCAAATTAATCTAATTGGATCACATTGAGCTAAATCAAAATAAAAAAAAATAATTATAACTAATTACCCCTAAACACTCCAAATAACTCACCAAACATAATTGAAGCTTAATCAAAGCTTAATGTGGACAATTGGGTCATTTGACCCACCAGTTCAACTCATTTGAGTCAAATCGAGTCAATGTGAGCTTAAACTAAATCAGACCCAACTTAACCCCCTCTAAACCCTAGAAATCCTCTGCCAAAAAAATATCAAAACCTAGAAAATGTTATATGTCCCTTGATTCCCATCAGCTTAAATGTGGAAAATGATGGTGGCACACAAAGAAACAAAAGAAAAAAAAAGTCATCTTCAAACCTTAACAAAGCCACCATAATATGGGAAGCTTGAGGTCCAACTTCTTCTCCATTCCCTATATTGTAACTAGCTCAAGCATACTCAACAGGTTCAATAGCTCATCCCCAACCCACTCATGCACTACCTTAGCCACCATTAATGGTGGTCTTTAGCCAGACATAAAGCTAACATTGTAAGCCTTCTCAAGGAATTTTGACAAACTACACACCATCCTTAGAACAAAAGAAGTGCAACCAAGCTTTCCCTCTCTTTCCCTGTCCACAAAACACCCAAAACAAACTAAACTTTTGGTGAGGTGTAGTGGCCAATGGTTATTGGGTGATTCAAAGGGAAATAAATGAGGGGATTCACACTAAAGACCCATCTCTAAGTAATTTCTTCAAACCATAGATCATCCATTAGTGTTAGATTTTTATGAAATAAACTTATATGAATCTAGGAATTAACATTATATTTCTCCTTCTCTTTCAATTTTAAATAATACTAGGATAAAAATGCTAATTTTTGGTGAAGTTAGTTGGAAAATCGCCACATGGGCAGGCATGGGAAAATAAACCATCCACCCCCTTCATTGTTTAGTAGACCATAGGGGAGATATCCCCTTGGTCATCCATTCAACATAATTAGAAATGACAGACATGATTAAAAGGCCCCTTAGATTTACTTTTAAACACATTTTACCCCTATATTTGATTTTGTTTATTGAATCTTTGATCATAAGACTCACATCAAACCGTGTGCGATCCCCCACCAACCAAGTTAGATTTGGCCAATCTCAAAAGGAATCACAGCTAGTGCTGATTAGTTTAAGTAAAAAATGAGGGATTTTAGGAGATTAAAATTATAAAAATGGCCTAAGTTCTCATATATATATATTCATTGTTTAGTAGACCATAGGGGAGATATCCCCTTGGTCATCCATTCAACATAATTAGAAATGACAGACATGATTAAAAGGTGATTTATATATATATATATATATATGTGTGTGTGTGTGTGTGTGTGTGTGTGTGTGTGTGTGTGTGTGTGTTGTATTTGGAGATTATTATAAAATGGTGTTCTCATTATATATATATATATATATATATATATATATATATATAGATATATATATATATATATATATATATATATCTTGTGTGTTGTATTTTAATTTGGAGTCACATAGATCTTAAGTCTGACCTCACGACACTTTCATCATAGATCTAGACTCTTATGAATAACTTAGTCTTAAGACACTTCTAGTGATTAGGTGAACACTTAATTTAATCCTAAAGACTTAGAAGAGTTAGCCATAGGAATAGGTTGTGCCTTAGGGATTTAGGAGGACTTGCCTTCATTTATATTGATAAATATAAATGAAATCTAGGTTGAAACCCTTCAAATCAAATCAAAATAAATCAAACAATTCAAAATCCAATTTAGCGCTTTTTGACCTACATCCCTTAATTGGTCAAATTTGCTTTCAAATCACTCCAAACTCAATTGATTTCTCATAAACTATTTATATAACTTCATTTATTTTCACAATATAAATTCAAATGGTCCAAACAAGATCCAAAATTAAATCAAATTTCTAATTTTAGCCCTCTTAGCCAAATTCTTGAACTTGGCTAAATGCTACCCAAATCAACTCAAAACTCATGGATTTTTCATGATTCAATCATTCCTACAATCATTGACCCAAATATAAACATAAACCACCATTATCAAACCAAATCCAAGTCAAGCCCATGTTGACCCTTTTGACTTGAAATTGCCATATGAACCAAAACCCATTTGGATCTAAACCAAGTAATTGGATTTATATTTCAATCTTAGGCTCATGTGTGAGTTCAACTAAACTTGATTCAAACCTTAATCAAGCCAATTGACTTATTTAGGCTCACTTGACCCAAAGTGACCTAAAGGATCTTTTTGAGCCAAGTTCTAATCCAACCCAAATTGGATTGAACTAAGCCCATCTAAACCTCACAACATAACCAACAACCGCGTTAGGTCAAACCAAGTCAAACTTAGCCTTTGATAAAGTCAACATTTAACCCAAATGAAATCCAAACTAGCCAAAATCCACCACATGCCAAATTGATTAAAACCATTGACTCAAACCTATTCATAACCATCAATTGAGCCAAATAAAGCCTAATTGGTCATTTGACCCAAGTTGACCCAAATTGGCCTAAAAGGCTAAATAAGTCAAATCATAATTTGATCCAAATTGATTGCAACCAATGGCTCAAGTTCATTAAAAATCACTCATTGAACTTGAGCAAAGCCATAATTGAGCCCAAGTTGACCAATTGGTCAACTTGACCCAACCTAGCCCAAATTGATATAAAAGGCCAAATTAGCCAAATTTTAAATTAAACCAAATCAAATCCTACAATCATTTTTAATTGACCAATTGAACTTGACTCAACCCTTAACCCAACTCAATTTGATCAAATTAGTCAAATTGGTCAATTGAACTAATTTGACCCTTTTGAATCCAAATGAGTCAAATTCAAACCTAGGTCAAACCAATCCAAACCAAATGGACCAAATATTCCAAATCATCATATAAACCTAACCCAAGCCTTGGTTTGACCCAATTTAACCAATTAGTCAACCCAACCAAACCTAGCTCATATAGACCCAATTTGACTAATCTAAGCCAAACCACTCAAATCTAATTTATGGAACCTTGTGGGCTGATCTAACTCAACTTAAACT
Organism: Cymbidium sinense; assembly: GCA_021442155.1. Classification (NCBI taxonomy): domain Eukaryota; kingdom Viridiplantae; phylum Streptophyta; class Magnoliopsida; order Asparagales; family Orchidaceae; genus Cymbidium; species Cymbidium sinense. The sequence goes on along the minus strand of CM038220.1, from coordinate 129,514,289 downwards.
CATCCTAGATCAGCCAAAGACCTCCCCAAAAGCTAAATGGGCCCCACCTAAGGGGATTAGCCATCAAACCATTGGATTTAAGTTTTAAAACTAATAGATCCAAGCCAAGTCAACTCTCCCATCCCCATGGCAGCCCCTTAGCACTCAATAAAACTTTCTCCTAACCCACCTAGCCCACCTAACCCACCCTAGGTCAGCCAAGGACCTTTGGGAGGTGAGTTGACTCACCTCCAACCCAAACCGAGCACCCATTAGATCCAAGCCCTTGCAACCCTTGCACAATGGATCCATAGCAGCCTCCCATCACTCCTCCCATCCCTGGCGTGCAACTTGAGCATGATGGAGATAAGTCCAGCGGCTGGATAGCGGCAAGCTAGTGCAAATCATGTGCACGCTGTCGTCCATCCATCATGAGCAATTGAGGGGTATACCCCCCACAATTGAGCAAAAAAAAGACAATTGCATCAGAGACTTCCTAAGCCATTCAAGCCCCAGAGTGATCCCAAGCATCCTCAAGCCCTCCTCGATCGGCATTGCCCATTCCCGAGCAAAGCTGAAATAGGACATCTTAATCTCAAGCAATACTCCCTCATTTCGTAATCAAATATCAAATCCTCTTAGCCACACCATCACCATACCTAGTCAAGCACAAATGAATCAATTCCCAAGCTTTCAAGCTGCGGGAAGAGTGAGTTTGATCAAGATTGAACGTCAAAGGAGGGGAGCCTAGTCCACAGAGCATTCCACACCAAATCATGCATGGACTACTTCAACAAAGCCTCACCTCAGCTAGGAGAAGCTACCTCCGACGGCCCACCACCGGACATTGGCTTTGGTGAGGTAATTTTGCAAACCGAGCCTTGTATGCAAAAATGGGTTGGTCTTTTGTGAAGTAAATTTGAATCCCATGTGAATTTAACCATTGGATGTGTATCCCCCCTCCTTCTAAAGGTGTGGGATCGGTTTGATCCTAATCTGAGCTTGGGTGAGCTCAAATTGAACGGGGAAAGATGGACGGTGCTCGTCTTTCACCGCTCGCAAAAAAGGAAGATCATACACCTTTCGTTCCATGTAATAACAAACGACTGTGATTAGATCACGTTAGATCCCCATTGTTTTCTTCCTAAACCTGTGAATCGAATCATGGTCGTCTGATCTTAGATCGGATGGTCTATGGAGAAACCGCGTCTGCAATTGGCTGAGTCAGCCCGCGGATGCGACTACTTAAATAACAACTTCCATCATGCCATGTTGAAAGTGTGCCGCGTCAGCCACCACGTGGCCCATCGGGATTAAGGCTTTAATTAGGCTATTGTAAATAATTTTTAAGGCAGAAACTTCCTAAATTTAGAACTAATTGTAGAAAAATCCAAAAAATACAAACTTAGGCTCATTTTTGAAGATATTTTAGATTAGAATCTAGAAAAATTATCATTAATTAATTTTGAACATAGATTTTAGCTTAATTAAAGTTTTATCAAAAATCTAATTAGCTTAATTACATCTTAATTACATCTTAATTAAACACTCAATTAATCTCATTTTTTTAGTGGATGTTTAAGAGAATGACCTCTATCTCCCCTATTTTTTTGGGATTTTATTAATTGCTTAATTAGAGAAATCACTTGATTAAACTCTAATCACTCTTTTAATCTAATTAATCATAATTAATGAATGAACAGTAACTTGATTAATCATTTAAACCTAGTTACCTTTGTTGAACAGTAAGATAACTTAGGGGATGTGATTGGGGATACTTTTCCTAAGTTTTTCTTACTTTTAAAAATTAAATTAATCAATGGTTAATGGAATGATTAATCTTCAAGATAAAGAAATCAAAATTTAATTGAATATTAAAAATGATTTAGGGATTAGGATTAGGGCCATGCCCTTGATCCTTTCTCCTAAATTAATTTCATCATTCAAATTAAAACATAACCAAAGTATTTAATCAATTAATTAAAGGCTTAAAGAAATTAATATTAAAAATCAATTCATCCACATCTAAGCAACCTTTAATTGATCTTGGGTAACTTCTTGGGTGTTCAATAAGCCAAGGTGAGAGATAATGAAATTATGGTTTGCTCATATGTGCGAGAAAATTATTAAGTAGTTAAGTGAGATCCCTTAAGTCTAATTAACAATTAATCATAAGCCAATTGCATTAGGCCCCTTTCATTTCTTAGGAGCATTGCAAATTTACTTTTCATGTGGTTGCATACCATATTGGCTTATTATTAATTAGTTAATTAACATAAGATGATATAGGTAAGGGTTAATTAATTCACTTAATTCATACCTTAACCTAAGTAAAACATAAAATTAACTTAAATATTCTTCATTAAACCAAATTATTTCACATATGGGGAATTGGATTAGGATTAGCAAACCTCCTTTCATGTTTCTTAAATCAACTCAAACTCAAAGTTAAAAATGTCTTTAAAGAATTTTGGTTCATTTTAAATAGCCTTATTTAATGTGATTATCCTTAGGAATTAATTAGGATGAATGAGATAATGTGCTTATATTCCTTTATTTCTTTCCAATCATGATAAACATTGCTTGCCATATGAAATCATGCATTCATTTCTTTTAAAACTAAATGAAATAGTTTTCTTTTATGTCAAATTGCATGTGTTGACTTAAATTAAAATAGGAGTGGCTATTATCACTATTAAATCAAAAGCTATTTTCAAAAGCCCATAAATCAATTATAATAATATGAAGTGATGTTAATTACAAGTATCTATAAGTTTGCATTTGATGATAATACAAGATATGCAATATGAAGTTTTCTTTCCTTATCTTGCATGGATTCACATAGGATTTACAAGTGTATAGTTCATTTGAAAAGAACACAACATTTGTCTAAATCTACTTCTATGCATCTCCATGTTAAGACTTAAGAAGAATTTCATATCACATATGTAAATCATGCAATCAAATTAAATATGACTTCTTGCATGACTTCTTATTATTATGGTTCTTTTTATACATTCATATGTATCTAAGAAAAGTGATATATTAGTCTGGACACCCCTAGGCTGCGAGGCTTTAAATAGCCCTAAGTAGGCCTTGTACCTTATGCCCCTGGTGCAGAAAATAATGATGTCATACTCACTTAAAACTCTTATATATATGTATGTATGATGTGGCCAATGAATAAGAATCATAAATAAAATAATTCAAACACAACTTTTGCATGAGTTTTCCTATCCTTATAGTTCCTTATACATCTACATGCATCTAAGAAAAGTGGTATATTTGTCAGGACATCCCGAGGCTACGAGACTTTAAGTAGCCATAAGTAAGTCTTGTACCTTATGCCCCTAGTGCAAAAAATAATGGCAACTACTTATGGTGAAATATTTCTGCCTTCATCTATCCTTTTGAAGAGGATAAATGAAAACATAAATATATGCCTTTAGTTGGGACACCACGTAGATCTACAGATGTTCTTATTTGGGTGATCGGGTATGACATTGAGGAGAGGTGTACTATCTCGAAAGATAGAAGTCACCACCCAAACTAATCACATAAAGACTCAGACTATGTCTTCATATGTACAGATTCTTCCCCTACTTTACATGGAAAAGTAAAGCGAGGTTTATTTTGGTTTAAAATTTCAAAAGAATATCAATAAATGAATGTAGGAAATCAAATGGAATCATAGAAATACTTTTGAGCCAAAATAAAATGAAGATGCTTACGATCTGAAACTAGGCATCTCACTATCTATGGTTGGCTTTACATTTTGAAGTAAGTGAATTATTTGTTTGAGTTGAATTTTCATTATAGAGTTAGGGCTTATAATTCCACAACAAAAGATTGTGAAAATGCATAGGAGGTGAGGATTTATGTTTATGGCCCGTAAAGAGGAGAAGCAATATTGGAACCTAAATCTATGGAGCTTTGGCGAAGGCCAAAATAATGACCTAAATCTAAGATAAAAATGGGTATATGATTTACCTCCACAAGAGAGGATAAACCACCCGATTGTTGGACTTACAATTGCCTGGAGGTGGCCGCCAACTAACTCCCCCTATAATTTTAAATTCATGTAGGCAAGTCATATGTTTATGCAAGATAACAAAGTTGTTAGTTATTTAGAAGGAGACTAAGTCCTTAAACACACTCCCTAAGAGACTAGATCAAGTAGGGCATGATTAATGACTTAAATCTAATACAAATTTTTCATATATTTTATTTTTTTTATTTTTGGACAATTCATTTGCCTCAGGCTATAGGTTTCATATGCCTAATGCATGAGAAATTAGATTATGGGATAAAATCAGCTAGAAAGGAGGTGTGTTTTCACCATGGCTCTCAAAAGTCAAGCCAAGTTCTCTGGCATGGGTGAAAGCCCTACATAACAAGAGTTGATGTGTGATGTGAGAAATAAAATATAACATCCAGCTAAGGGGTTGCTAACTCTTTTATCTTGATTTATAACATAAGCTTTAAATGAGGTTATGAGTTATTAATTTTTAGTTTTGAGTTGATTAATTTGGTAGAAGATTTATTTTTCCCTAGGAGCCTAATCGTCATCTAGTTCATACATCAAAGCAAGAAAGAAACTAGGAAACATGTCATCTTAATGCACAAGCTAAACAAACATCAAATATTTTATAAAGATAGTGTAAAAAGAATAAGAGGTCATTTGTGGTCGGGCTCCACCGCACAAACACAAAATGAAATTGGGTAGCCGTGCTCTACCCTTATACAACCCGGATTATAAATGAATTAATTACAATCAAGTAAGGAAATACATGTTATGGGGGTCTTCATTCTTCTTTTCTTCTTTCTTTTTTCTTCTTTTGGTTCCTTCTTTTGGATGGTTAGAATTTGGATGCTCCAAAGGCTTCACATGGTACATAAGATATAATCTTATAACCAACGTTCATCCTAATCCCCCATAACAATCATTCCAAAATCCTAATTGCTAAATTACATGAAAAGGGAAAAATAAATCTAACTAAAACCTACAAAATAGAGATTAGCTAAACAAACCACACATTCCCAAGCATGTATATAAACAAATTGGACTTGGCACCTAGCACATGGGTAACCAAGTCCACTTGGCCTATTTTGGATTATGCTTAGGGGAATAAGCAACATGCACAGCAAAAGCAGTTATACTTTTATTACAGCACCCATTCAGCACAATCTCTTATAGAAGATAATGATTAGACTAAATCATTCTATCATTAATTCTATGCATATACATCCTAACATCCAAACTAAAATATCACATCATAAAACAAAAGAAAACATCAAACCATGCATAACCCAAATATAGGACTAGAAGTGGTGACTTAGGCTAATGTGTGTGTTTTAAAAAGTTTGTGTGGTGTGCTTAGCTAAGCTTTAAGGTTTAGATTTTCTAAGTATGAAAATGTTCAACTTAGAGGATGGTTTTAATTTAAGTTATTTAGTTGATTTTGGTTAATTTTATTTGATGGTTTGATTTGGTTTGAATGAACTTACTTAATTACTAAGTGTTGTAAAGAGAGGAAAGAGAAAAGAACTTCTCTTTCCTCCCTACCTTAAGTGATTTCTAAGGTAGATTCATTAATGATTTTTTTTGTTTTGTGAATGTTTTCTTATGTGTTTTAATTAATCCTAAGTTTAAATTTTCCCTAAACAAACCTATTCAAAAAGAAGGATATTTTAAGATTAAGTAAAGTGAATTCCAAACACAAAACACACAACATTTTATTTCTTGCCCACATGTGTATCATGCACATGAATGAATCCTAAGAATATTTATACATGTGATGCAAGTATTTAGCACACCTTAATAATGAATGCTAAGAGAGGTTGCTTAAGAAAATTTGGAATGTTTCATGTATGCATGATTTTGTTAAGTAGAAGAGAGTGATTATTTTATCCATTTTTCATATGTACATTTACTAGAAGAAAGTGATTATTTTATCCATTTTTCATATGTATATTTACAAGTATAAAAGACATAAGTGATTACAATGCCATTATTAGCACCAAGGGTGTAAGCTACAAGACCTACTTAGGGCTACTTAAAGCCTCATAATCCCGGGGTTGTCCAAACTAATATACTACTTTTCTTAAATACATGTTCATGTACAAAAAGAAATGCATGGAAAGAGAATGCTAAGAGAGGTTGCTTAAAGAAATTTGGAATATTTCATGTATGCATAATTTTGTTAAGTAGAAGAGGGTGATTCTTTTATCCATTTTTCATATGCACATTTACAAGTATAAAAGATAAAAGTGAGAATCATTACTAGGTGTAAGTACAAGACCTACTTAGGGCTACTTAAAGTCTCGCAACCTTGGGGTTATCCAGACTAATATACCACTTGTCTTAAATATATGTGCTTGTACAAAAAGAAATGCATGGAAAAAGAATCATGCAAAATGTTTATGTTTGTTTGTTTGATTTGGTTGTTTATTTTATATATGTGACATGGAATTCCTTCTTGAGTCAAGACATAGGAGTGTATATAAATGGATTTCAAGCAAGTGTTATGTCCTTTTAAAGACTATACACTTTACAAATCCTATGCAATCCTACATTAAGAAAGAGAGGGAAAAACACATAACACATTCTATACTATTCATATGCAAGCTCATAAGTATTTATAGATAGCATACTTTTCATTTGTAATGTTTGTTTTATAAGTTTTGAAAATATTTTTGGATTTAGTAATGATAATAGCCATTCATATCTTATTTTATCCAAAACATACAATTTGACATAAAGGAAACATTTCATGTTTTTAATTTGACTTTTCAAAAGACATGAATGCATGATTTTCATATGACATACACATTTAGCATGCTAGAAAAGAAATAAAGTGATACAAGCATGTAATTTCATTCACTCTAATTAATTCCTAAAGGCAATCCTATGGAATCATATTATTTAAAGTGAATCAAAGTTGGTTTAAGAAAATTTTGATTTGGTTTTGAGTTTGATTTGAATTTAGAAAAATATGAAAAGGTTTGCTTGTCCTAACCCATTCCCATATGTGTGTATTATTTTAGTTTAATTTTTAGTTGATTAGATCAATTTTATGCTTTGGTTAGGTTAAGGTGTAGATTAAGTCATTAATTACCCCTTACCTATACCACTTTAACATATTTAATAAAATAATTATGAGCCAATGTATGACATAAAATAACAAGAAATTTAAATCAGCACTGCACCTGAGAAAGAAAGGGCCTACTGCAATTGGCTCATAATTAATAATTAATTAAGCTAAAAGTTCTGATTTAAGTACTTTCATAACCCTTCCCACACATGTGGGTTAGGTATGATTTTCTTAAGCTACTTAGGTTATTGAACACCTAAGCATCTACCCAGGAAGGAAGTGATTGAGTCCTAGAATGTTTTGAAAATTTTATCAATTTAATTAAGTAGGTCATTAGTGGATTAGCCCTTAATTAAATTTAGATTAAGGAAGGAAAGGGGTTTAGGGAATGACTTGGGGAAAATACCCCAAACCCATTCCATAAACCTCATCTTCACTTAAACAAAGTTTAATTAACTTAATCAAAAAATTAAACCACTATTCACATGCTTAATTAAGCTTAATTACATTAAGAGAGTTATTAGGGGTTCATTAATTAATTTTCCTGATTAACTCACTAATAAATTCCAAGAATATTAGGGGAGCAGAAGTCATCCCACTAAACATGCCTGAAAAGTTCAAAATTAATTAATGAAGTCATTAGGAAGTAATTTAGGTTATTAAGTTTTCAAATAAATCCAAATTAAGGAAAATTTACTATTCAAATTTAATTAGAAACAATTTTATTGGATTCTCCTCTGAATTATCTTTAAGATGGACCTAAGTTTGTATTTTTTTTTCTATAATTAGTTATGAATTTATGAAGTTTCAGTTTATTTAAGTGATTTTTGTGAAGTTTGTTAATTTATCTTATTAAAATAAATCATTTGACACTCAAAATTTAATATCTTCTAATCCAAAAGTCATTTTGACTTGAAATTTTTATGATAGGTGTATTTAACATTAATTTTAATCTTTGAAAATTTCAACTTAATCTGACATGTATTTTTGGTTTAATTTATAAATTTTAATTTTTACTAAAAACACAAATTAACCTCAAAATATTCAGTGAAATTTAGAGTTTTTGGGTTTGTTGGATTCCTCTCGGAAAGACGAATCTAACGAGCCCTCGTTTGCAATTTTTCAATAAGTATTTTATTTTCTATAAACTTTTGAAATTTTAGGTGATTTAATTAATTTTTAAAATTAGAAAAATCTGATTTTCCTAATTGCCTTGATGCGCATGCGATGTGAATGCTGCCACATGGTGTCATGCAATTGGATGCAAGTTTCGCATGGCATGCAAGCACCACGCGACACCACACGATTGGCGTACGGTGTCACGTTAGCTTTTAAGCAGGAATCCATGTTAGCAGCGTTAATCGCGACGCATGGTTTGAATCGTTGATCGTCGAAAGGTCCGTCATCCGATCTAGAGGCAAGATCACGATCGGCGCGTGATCGAGCCTCGATCATGCAAACCACGGATTGGATGATCCGAATCATCAGTGATCGGGTCCACGATGCGATCGATCGAGCCTTCTAATGTTGTGAACTATGGGATTGGACGGCTGTTGTTAGCTACTGGGTGTGAACAGTAAAAATGAGATATTAGCAAGAAAAATTAGAAATTCTAAGTGAAAACTTATCCAATTGGACTCATTTTTGAGCCAATTCACACCAAAAAAATTATATTTTCTAATTGGGATTATGTAAAATAAAAATGCAGGATTATCTAGGGTAAATTCCTAAAAGTCATGCAAAAAATTATCACGAGTGAAGGATCCTAAGGCTGGCTATGGTTTTTGAAGGTTACCTCACCAAGGATGCTTTTCAGGTGGCGGTGATGACCCGAGCATGCTGTTGAGTGGGGAAAAGGCCTTGGAAGGAGCTTGGATCTTTGCCTTCACGTCGTAACAAAGTCTCCACCAGTAATCACAATTTCTTCATTGAACTCCACCTAGTTTTGGTGTATTTTCTCCAAAATGAAGTGGAGATGATAGATAATGGGTTTGGGAGCTCTAGGAGAAGGAGAATGAGAGGAATGGGTGAATGCTTCAGCCTATAATGCCTTTGCTTCAAAAGTGAACGAAAATCCCCCTTTACTTTGAATTATTGGCTCCAAAGTATTCTTATTTGGCTTGGGGTGGTGGGGAATGGAAGAGAATCATCCTAGGTGGCTCACTTTGGTTGGCTAAGGCATGGAAAGTGGCTGTCATGAAGGACAAATGGGTGTCCTAGCTAAGGGGAGGTGAGAGTCATTCATGTCAAGTGTTCCAATGGGAGAGGTGAGGTGATTTCACCTCCCCATGATTCATGGCTATCCCAACCACTCCTTAGGTCAAAAAATTAGTGTCATTGATGCCTATGTGGACCAATGGATGAGTTCAAGTGGCCAAGAAAGAGAAATGACCACTTGGGTAAGTGTCTTTTTTCATGGGATGCCATTGACCTAAGGTTATTTGGCATTGAATTTGATTTGAGCAGATTTGAAATGAGTCAAAAGTAAGTTGGACCAAATTTCATGTCATTTGAAGTTCATTTAGTTTAATTTGGGTCAAAATGGGTTAGGTTGACCAATTGGTCAAATTGGGTCAAACCAAGAGTTGGGTCAAGTTCAAATGACCATTTGGAGTATATTGGTTCAATTGGTTTCAATCAATTTGATTTAATTGTAATTTGCCTAGTTTGGGTTCATATGAGCTAAAGGGTTGACTTGGGCAACGGGCTAGGTTGACTTGACTTGACCCAATTCATGATAATTGATTGACCTATGATTATCAATAAATATGACATGAAGTTTGGATTGGCATAATTCACTTTGATTTGGATTGAATTAGATTTTTGTTCATGTAGGTCAAATTGGCCAATTTGGATCAAGTGAGCCAATTGGATTTAGTTGGCTTGATCAAGGCTTTATTCAAGTTTGGTTGAACTTGCATATGGACTTGTGATTGAAATATAAATCTATTTTCAAGTGATTTGGAGTCAAATGGGTTTTGATTCATTTGACAATTTGAAGTCAAAAGAGTTAATATGGGTTTGACTTGGGTTAGCTTGATTTTGATTTGATGATTGAAGTTTATGTTTATAGCTAGTTTGTGATTGAAGGGTTGATTGAATCATGAAAAAAATCTAAGGGTTTGGATTGATTTGAGTTTGATTTGGTTAAGTTCAAGACTTTGACTTGAAAAGGCATAAGTTGGATTTTGGTTGAATTTGGATTTGAGTTTTGAATTGGTTTTAATTATTTGAATTTATATTTCATTTATATTTATGAATATAAATAAGAATATAAATGGATTATGAGAAAATATTTTTGTGTTTAAAGTGATTTGAATTTGGTTTGGCTAAGTCCATAAGGTGAAATCAAAAGGGCTTAGGAAAGATTTTGGGATTTGAATTCAATCATAGGTTACAATCATTTGATTTGGATTTGAAATTGATTTGAATTGGTTTGAATTTGGAATTTATTTGAAATTGAAACTAAATTTGGAATTGATTTAAATTTTAAGTTGATTTAAATTTGAAGTTAATTTGAATTTGAAGTTGACTTGATAGAAGGAAGTAAGGATTTGGTTCAACCTATAAGGTAGGTAAGTTTTCCTAATACTCCTAAGGCATAACCTATTCTTATGGCTAACTCTTCTAAATCTCTAGGGTTAGGTTAAGTGTTCACCTAATCACTAGAAGTGTATTAAGACTAAGAAACTCTTAATGTCTAAGAGGAGTCCTATGTCTAAGAGGGAGAAGTTGAAAGCTCACTCCAAAAGTGTGGTCAACAAAGGGCGCCCACTAGGTGTGGTGTGACTGACATGGCATACCACACGTATTGGTGTTAACCGAGATGACCAACAACACTGAATGATCACAAGCACTAACAAAAATGATCTTCTCCCAAACTAGAGGTGTAGAAGGAATCAAGAGCTTAGTGCAATGCAACTCCACTTATGCCAAAGACATAAGGGAGTGAGGAGGAATCCACAAGGGATTGAGTCTATGAACCTTCCACTAGGGGAAAAGGTTCGAATCATCCGGATAAGAGGTTTGATTTGATTTATATCTCGCTGGGAAAAAAATTGATTTGATTTGTTGATTTAGTTCTCCACTAGAGATGAAAATATGAACTTTCCACTAGGGGAGCAAGTTCAAGTCATCCACTGCGAAGAGAGGTTGAGAAATCTGTTGAGAAATTAGAATTCTAGATCTGTTGGGGGAACTAGAAAGATTTACATCTCACTATGAAGAAGCAGATAGATTTAATTTGTTTAGTTTTATTTTGATTATTTTTCTTTATTTTGATTTGACTCCATTAGGGGAGGTTGATTGGATTTTTTTTTTTTAAAAAAATTTTGGATTTTGAGATGTACCATATTGGCTTGTGAGGGGCGTGAGTAGGGGTCATCGATCTAGCTTACCAATCCAAATGAGTAGTATACTAACCACATAGTAGGACTAACCAACCAAAGGGATTGCCTTTTGGTTTGCAATGGTCAAGTTTATGAAGGATGCATGGGGACTCACATCTTCCAAAATAGAGAACCACTGGGGTGATCGATTGTTTGTGACAAATTGAACTTCGACTAGAGTTGAGTGAATGAGGGACTTAAATCAACTCAAAGATAGTCAAGAGTAATTTTATTTTTAATTATTTTTGATGAATCTCATCAGTTTGTGATGGACTGCACTGAGTAGGGGCCGTGTAGGCCTTGATCTACAACATATTTACCAATCAAAGGGAGTAGCTTCTCGAGGGGTGAACTATCCAACCAAATGGGTGCCTTTCGGTTTGCAATGGTTAATTTAGGGAAGAAAGCTCAGGGACTTACATCCTCCACTACAAAAGACCACTAGAGTGACATAATAATAAGGTAACATGTCGACTTGACCTAGGGCTGCCCGTCAGTTTAACAACCATGCTAGAAAGACTGTGTAGTAGACTTACATCTTCCAAAGAGAAATGACCGTCGGGGTAACCTGTTTGTGCCAAACAGATTGAACCCAACCTAAGGGTGACTATTGAGAGAGTGTCGACCTGGGGACTTATCTCAACTCAGGTAGTCAAGCAATTCTTATAGGTACTTCTACTAACACTGCCCTAAAGATAGGATACATGCTTGGGAGAAGGAGCCATTTGGGGGCTTGAATTCCTAATCCACAAGCAAATTAATTTGTTTGTTTGTTTTATTTATTTATCATGGACCCTGTTAGGTTTCGAGGGATCATATTGAGAAGGAGCTTATATCAGCCTAGACCTATCCCAGGTTTACTAAACCAAGGAAGAATCTATGCATCCGCTGAATGGATTCTCTAACCACAGGGGTGGCTACTAGGAAAAGGGGATTGTCCAATCCAAAAGTAACCCGGGTAGTGTCTAAATGGGGTTGCAAAGGACGTGTTCCAAATAGAGTGCCTGCAGGGAATGGGGCCACTAAGGGCTTGATCCAAAACCTTGGAGAGGATAATTTGCAATAGGTATTTGGTGGCCAACTCAAGGAGAAAGCATGGGGACTCACATACCAAGAGTGGTGTATCCATCGAGTGAGTCGTTGTTAGCATAGTGAACATCAACCAACCTAAGGTGCCCATTGATTTACAATAATTAGCCTAGGAAGAAAGCGCGGGGACTCACATCCTTCTATAGTGGAACTCATTACTAGGATAGTATCTTCGGCTCGATAGGTGCCTTCTCACCTAGGGCAACTACTGAGTGAATGCCACTGGGGGACTTATGTCAACTCAAAAGTAGTCCAGAGGAAAGGAGCCTCTTGGGGACTTATCCTAAACCTCAAATATACTCAACCTAGTTGGTCCATGATGGCTAGTTCAAGAAGAAAGCTTGGGGATTCACATCTTCTTAAACAAAGTCAACATGAGATAGCTTACTGTCTGTGCAGTGAAGCCTACCAAACTAATAAGGCGCTAGTTAGTTTGCAATGGTCAAGTCAAGAAGAAAGCACAGGGGCTCACATCTTTCAAACAAGTGACCACTGGGGTGACAGGCTAGTGAGATAGCATTTAGACCTGACCTAGAGCAGCTAATGAGTGAGTGTCATGGGGCTTGCTCCCACATCAAAATAGCTTGAGGCAAAATATTTGTGTTTACTTTTTGTGCTTGTGTTAAAGGGAATAGGATGCCTCTTGGGTTATCTCACACCTATTCTAAACATGCTTGGGGAATTTGATGAAGTGGTGCTATGAATGGTAGTTGGGATTCCCACCAAGAAAAAGATCTCGCTTGGGTTCTCTTACACCTAAATTAGTTGTGATAATCAAAATAGGATGCTTCTTGGGTTCTTTCACACCTATTCTAGTAGCATCGAGGAATTATGTTTGATTGTGTTTATGTTATGAAAGAGGATATGATGCCTCTTTGGGTTCTCTTACACCTACCCAAACACGTCATGGTGGATTCGCAAGCAAGCAAATAATTCCTTGAAAGACAAGAAATTTTGATGAATTAGAACAAAATTTTTGAAGATAATATTATTTTCAAATATATTTTTATTTGTAGTATTTCTTCAAATAGAGCCCATTAATTGGAAGCATCGGGTGTTCCCCTTTACAATCAATAAGCTGATAAGATCCTCCTTGGTAGGCCTTCCCAAGTGGGTTCAAACTTGTCTCCCATCTTTCAATGAAATAATTGGTCCTTTTAGGACTAATACAAGTTCTCCTACTTAGAAAATTCTAGGGTGGACCTGCTTGTTGTTGGCTTGGTATAACTCGAGGTTCTAGCATGCCCATAGGCGTCTCTCTTACCATAGTGGTTTAAACTACTTCCCATCCTTTGAAGCACCAAAGTAGGTTTATTTTAAAAAAGTTTAAACCATCTATATTCAATATTGGTTAAAGTCTTTCTTCTCTTGGGTTGAACCTTGAGGTTGCATCTTTGATGTTACTTCAATTTATTTTTGATCCATCTTTGTTATACCATGATGTTTTACTACAAGCCTTAGAGATTCCCCAAAGTCATCCTTGTTACGTGTTCTAAGGAATTCAACTTCAGACTGTAACGTCATAACCAATTGAAGACAGCTACTCAAATTGTAAAGATGGTCTTCCTCTTTTAATCTTGGTGATTATAGAAAGGCATGACCTATAGTGGTAAACTCTGATGGAAATGATAAGGGAAAATGACTTCTCATCTTTTGGCATCATTCAATCCATCCTTGAATGAGAAGACTGTATGTAAAGAGGTTATATCCGTTGTCAAATTTGAATTAGGCAATGTGGATGCCTAACTGAAATTTTTTGAATTGATGCATGTGTGAATTTGAATATCCTTCATTTTTGATTGGGAATGATACTATCTTTCTTCTTTAATAAGGTTTACTCAAACTTTGATCTTCCTCTTGATGCAAATGTTCACCTCAGAAGTTTGCAAAGTGGTAAAGGTAATAGGTTCAATTGAGTAGGACCGCACCTTTAGAGATGTATTGGGCACTTCATTATGATCTTAAGTAAAACAATCTTTAAACTCCAAAAGTAACCTAACCAAGTCATTGGTATTTTCTTTCTGATTTATCATATATGGATGTTGGGAGGGTGGGTGGACTACCTTTATGTTTTGAGGTTAATCTCTTAAAACTCATTAATTGAAGATTTAATTTTCTTCTCAACTTCGGGTAGTGCATTCCCTACTTGAGAGTATTCAAAATTCTTTAAGCAAAGAAGGTAGACTAGGCAAAAGATGATCTTATTACTCTATTTGATGGTTTATCTACAACTACTGAATCTTCTTTTGAATTTCAAGAAAGAGATATGAAGTGAAAATTTGATATCTCATAATACATATATGTCTTTTTTTGTTAGAAGTTAGGAGCAACTCTTAACTTCCAATCCTATAATAATATCATGAGATAGTAGAATTGGAGTCAATGTGCACACATACCTACTAAGTTTCTAGTCATATCATGCATGAATCATCCTTTTAGATCTTTTTGTTTTATTGCTATCTCCTCCAAAGACTTGTCAAAAGTAGACTCAAAACTTTTTTTTTATTTACACCTCGTACACATGATTCAACTTTTGGATCCCAAATCAATGTGCATTATTGGTGTTCTACCTTTTCTCTCTTCTTTTTTTCTTTATCTTTTCATTTCATTTTTCTTTTCTCTTTTCTCTTTTATTTTATTAAATTTTTCTTTTCTTTCTTTTTTGAGTCTTGGTTTATATTGTGTTCTTTGGAGGAGATTGCTTGTCTTTCTTTTCCCTAGGATGTTTGTTGACCTCATTTTTAGAATGAGCTCTCAACACTTCCATCTTAAGATTAGGACTTCCTCTTAGACTTTCAGAGTTACTTAGTCTTAAGATGCATCTAGTGATTAGGTGTACACTCTCACCTAGCCCTAAAAGACTTAGAAGAGTTAGCCATAGGAATAGGTTATGCCTTAGGGGTGTTAGGAAATCTCCTACCTTTTAGCTTAAACCATTCCTTACTTTCCTTCTTTCAAGTCAAACTCCAAATCAACTCTATTTGATTTTCTCAAACTCAAATCAATTCCATGATTCAATTCCATGACTGATATCCATGATTGAATTCTATGATTGAAATCCATCATCAAAATCCATCAAAACTTTCTAAGTTCAATTTTCTAAGTCCTTAACCCTTTCTTAAGGACATAGCCAAAATCATGATTAAAACCTATTCAAATCTTTGAAATTTTCTCATAATCCATTTATATTCTCATTTATATTCATATATATAAATGAAATATAAATTCAAACCTATCAAATCAAATTCAAAATTACTAAATCAATTCATGAAAATTTTCTTAAATACCTTTAATTTTCATTAAAGGACTTAGCCAAAATCAACTCTAAACCTTGATCAAATCAATTCAAACCCTTGGGATTTTCTCAAAACTTATATATATCTTCATTTATATTCACATATATAAATGAAATATAAATATAAATCAATCCAATCAAAGGCAAAAATTAAATTCAAAATTTAAAATGCTTGAAATTCCCTTAAATCCCTTAATTTTTCATTAATGGATTTAACCTAAACTTTGAGAAAACCTTTTCAAACTCATGAGATTTTCACAAAATATATTTGTATTCTCATTTATGTTCTCATATATAAATTAAACATAAATATAAATCAATAAATTCCAATCCAAAAAAATTAAATTTCAAATTAAAAAAACCTTTAAATTCCCTTTAATGGATTTAACCCAAATCATGATTAAACTCTTTCAAATTCTTCAAATTTTCTCACGATCAATTTATATTCTCATTTATATTCTCATATATAAATGAAATTTAAATTCAAACAATCAAAACCCACTTCAAAAATCAAACTCAAATCCACTCAAAATTAAATCTAAGCCTTTCAAGTCAAAATCTTGAACTTAGCCAAAATCAATTCAAATCAAGCGAAACCCTTGATTTTCTTTCATGGTTCAATCAAACCTACAATCATGAGCTCATATATAAATCTAAACCTCAATCAAACAATCAAAACCCAAGACCCCTTCATATTCTTCCTTTGAATATAGAATTTTCAAATGGATCAAAATCCATTTGACTTCAAACCACTTGTAAATAAATTTGTATTTCAATCATAAGTCAACATACAAGATCAATGAACTTCAAATCAAGCTTTGACCAAGCCATTTGACCCACTTAGGCTCACTTGACCCAAAGTGACCTAAAGTACCCTTATGAGCCAACTTTTGATCCTAACCAAATTGGATTGAACCAAACTCATATATCCCTCCTATCATGATCAACAATCATCATGGGATGATCAATCAATCAAATTAGTTCAAACCAAGTCAAACCCAAGTCAACACTTAACCTAAAATGAAACCTAACATAGTCAAATTCCATTATAGGCCAAATTGATTGAGACCTTTGATCTAAGTTCACTCATGACCTATGTTTTAACTTGACCAAGCCAACATTTGAGCCTAACCTAACCCATTTGGCCCACTTGACCCAAGTTGACCCATTTTGACCTAAAGGGACAAAATGTGTCAAAACTAGATCTAAGCCAAATTTATAGAAACCATTGGGCCAAATCCATTCCAAATCACTTATGGAACTTGACCAAAGCCTCAATTGGCCAACTAGACCCAACCCAAATCATGACCTAGACCCAACATGACCTAAAGTGTGTTGAGACAAATGAACTTAACCCAAATTGATTGGAAACAAAGATACCAATTCACTCCATATGATCAACCAGACCTAAACCTACCCTTGACTTAACCCAAATAGATCAAATGGGTCAACTTGACCCATTTGACCTAAAAGAGTCATATGATCCAAAACTAAATCTAATCCAAATTGAACAAAACCAAAGGAACCAAAACATTTCAAATGATCATATGAACTTGACCCAACCCTTGGTTTGACTCAATTTGACCTATTGGTCAACTTGACCCTAGTTAACCCATTTTGACCTAAATGGGTCAACATGAGCCAAACCTTGTCAAATGGATTCCAAATCCATTGAAACTTGGCCCAACCTATTATCTCAACATACCAAACATACCCAAATTGAATAAATCACAAAATTACTATTATACCCCTAGGCCATAGAACAAATTTTGGCCTAGCCCATGGGTATTTTGATCATACACTCATCACAATCATTTGAGGCTTTCCTAAAAGCTCAAGGGGACCCAAGTGATGAGTGGTACACCAACCCAATGATTTGGGTCAACCCATTTGGCCCATGGACCAAACCCACCACCCATGGACAAATTGAAATTTCAAACCCTAAAGCTCAATGGATGCACATGGTAGTTGTCACTTGCCAAACCACCATGTGTTGCTCCAAAACAACCCATCCTATGAGGTCAATGATCAAAATGGCAAGCTTCATCTCCGTTGACTTCCATAGGGGGAGATATACTCCCCCTAAACCACTGAAATTTTTATTGCCACTTGATCAATTAGAGCCTAAAGAGAGTTAGCAAACATCAGAGAGCTTTCCCAAGGCCCCTAGAGAGGATTTGGATCTTGTCTTCTTCGATTTTGCACAGTGCAAAACAAGGGAGCTCACCTTGATTCCCAATTTTCTATACACTTGATCTTAGCCTAATTCCTCCTACACTCATTATCAGAGGATCAATTTGAGCCTCCCCAAAGCTTCCAATAGAGTTCCCATAGCAAGGAAAAACTCAATTCTCATGAGTTTTGAATTGATTTGGATAGCATTTGACCAAATTCAAGAAAATGGCTTAAAAGGATAAAATTAGAAATTTGATTTGATTTGGGTTTGGTTTTGGCTATTTGGATTATATTTTATTTATATTTGTGAATATAAATGAAGGTATACATGATTCAATAGAAAATCACTTGAGTTCGGAGTGATTTAGAAGCAAGTTTGACAATGCTTAAGGACGTAGGTCAAAAGGGCTTAAGTAGGGAATTGATTTAGTTTGATTTATTTTTTGTCATTGGAGGGTGGGTTTCATTTATGTTTGTGAATATAAATTAAAGAATAATTAATTTATAAAGAAACTAATTGAGTACTTAAGCTAAACCCCTTAGCTTAATTAACTTTAATTGTGAGTAGGCCTTTTTATTACTAGGTGCATTGCAAATTTACATACTTTGTGGGTTTTATGTCATCTCATTGGCTCATAATTACTTAGTTAATTTTTCTAAGGTGGTGTAGGTAAGGGTTAATTAATTCACTTAATGCATATCTTAACCTAATCAACACTTAAAATGGATCTAATTATCTAAAAGTTAAACTAAAATACAAAACACATGTGGGAATGGGTTAGGAATAGTAAACTCATCTCACCTTTTCAAAATTAAATCAAACTTCAAACTAAACAAAAATCATTTTGAAATTCATTTTGATTTATTCTAAGTTTTCTTATTCTTTAAGAATGTCTTTAGAAATTAAGTAAAGTGAGTTTATTTACATGATTACAATGCTTTAGATATTTCCCAACATGTTAAATTGTATGCCATGTGACTTATGCATCCATGATTTTATGTTTTCAAAGTTTTAAAATGAAATTATTTACTTTATGTCAAATGTGCATGTGTTGGCTAATGTAAAATATGAGTGGCTATTATCATTCCTAAATCCAAAGTATTTTCAAAATCTATAAATGAAACACCAAATTTGAAAGTGTGTTATTCATATATTAATTATTAGCTTGCATGTGATGAGTTATGAAGTCATGTTTAGTTTTCCTTTCTTTCTTATGTTAGCATAGTTTTGAATATGGTTAAAAGATGGGGTTCATTTGAAAAGAACCCAACACTTACTTAATTCCAAACCCTATCATCTCTATGCTCTCACTTAAGGAGGATTGCTTACATTTGCATGAATAAATTGCATAATTAAAATTGAAACTATTAAACAACCTTTGCATATTCTTTTTCCATTTCATTTCCTTTATATGTATGTTAGTACTTAAGAAAAGTGGTATATTAGTCTGGACAACCCCAAGTTTGCGAGGCTTTAAGTAGCCCTAAGGTCTTGTATTGTACACCTCTGGTTAACAATGGCGTTGTACTCACTTATGCCTTTCTTACTTTCATGCATGTATGTGAAATTTTGGATAAGGAAAACCTTTTCTACTTAAGAAAAATTATGCATCTAAATCTTCTAAATTTTCTTAAATGAATTACTTAGCATGCATCATAAATTATGTTAATTATCTTCATTTGCATTTATAGATATGCTTAGGGTCCATCAATGTTATATATGTTGGGAAAGAATTGAAGTAACGTATGTTATGTAAATTTTGATTCATTTTTCTTAATCTTAAAATGCTTTTCTTTTTGGATAGGCTTGTTTAGAGTTTGTCTTAACTTAGGATTGATTAAAAGATGTAATCAAAATATTCACCTAAATGAAATTAAAATGTGAACTTACCTTAGAAATTACTTACCAATTACGGAAGGAAAGAGGAGTTCTTTTCTCTTTTCCTCTCTTTATAATGTAGTAATTAATTGTAGGTTTCACTCAAACCAAATTAAAACATGAAATAAAAATAACCCAAAATCACTAAACAACTTAAATAAAACCCTCCTCTAAATTGAACATGTCTTTCACACTTAGAAAATCCAAACCTAAAGTCCTAAACTAAGCATACCACACAAACCTTCAAAGCACACACATTAGTCTAAGTCACCACTTCTAGCTTTAGGTTAGGTTGGTGCATGGTTTGATGTTATGTTTTATTTTGATGAATATTTTAGACTGGATGTTTGCATGCTCATAATGAATGGTAGGACATGCTTAGTCTAACTATTCTTTCTATGGGATTGTGCTAAAGGCTATCATAAATAAAAATATAAATGCTTACTTACGTGCTTATACGCCTTAGCATAATCCATAGGCTAGGTAGACTTAGTCACCCATGTGTGGGGTGATAAGTCTAATATACATTCTTGTGATTTGTGTGGTGTGATTTAACTAACCTTTGTTTGCAGGTGTTGGTTAGATTTATGCTTTTCCTTTTCATGTAACAATTTGTATATTTATGATGTTAGAAAGATTTGTTATGGGGGATTAGGATAAACATTGGTCATAAGATCCTATCTTATGCACCATGTGAGGCCTTGGAGCTTCTACCATTCAGCCATCCAAAGAAAGATCCAAATAAGAAAAGAAGAAAAGAAAGAAATAAGAAAGAAGAAAGAAGAACAAAGCTAGAAGACACCCATAACAATGAATTCCTTTGCTTAAATTGTAATTTAATTCATTTGTAATTCGGGTTGTATAAGGGTAAAGTTCGGCTACCCACAGTTGATATTTCTTAGATTTGTGTGGTGGTGCCCGACCAAAAATGACCATTTATTCTTTTTACGCTAATTTTATAAATTGATTGATGTTTTTTAACTCGCACATTAAGTGGCATGCTTTTCCTAATTTCTTTCTTACTTTATGTATGGCCTGTATGTGGATTAGGCTCTTTAGGAAAAATAAATCTTTACCCAACTTAAATATTTGAAATAAAACTAAACAACTCATAACCTCACATAAAGCTTAGGATTAAAATCAAGATAAAAGAATTAGCAACCCCCTTAGCTGGATGAGTTATTTTCTTTATAATATCATGCACAAATGTATCTTATTTCACTCTTGATTAGAGGACTTACATCGTTTGCTAGAGAATCTAGCTTAATCTTTGAGGGACATGCTGGAAACTCACCTCCTAAGCTTCTCACTGATTTTGGCCAATAATTCTCTTTTTCATGCATTAGTCATAAAAAGCCTATTAGCTTGAGTTACAAAAGATTGTCCAAAAATGAAACAAAATGAAATTTGAAATGCATTAGATTTAGGTCATTTGAAGCATGTCCATTTACATGATCTAGTCTCTTTAGGGAGTGAGTTTAAGGACTTAGTCTCTTTCTAAATAAAAATAGCCTAACTATCTGCGACATAAAGACTTGTTTACATATATTTAAAATCATAGGAGTTAGTGGTACCACCAGTTAAGTCGAGTTATTTGTCCTCTCTTGTGGAGGCAAACCAAATACCCATTTTCACCTTAGATTTAGGTTGTGCTTCCGGCCCTCACCGAAGCTCCCTAGATTTTGGTTATAAGGTTGCTTCTCCCTTTTGTGGGCCACAAGCATAATTCCTCACCTCTTAGGTATTTTCTTAATCTTGTGTTAAGGAATCTTAAGTCCTAAATTTCTAAAGAAAAATACAACCCAAATAAATTAAATCAATTTTTAAAATGTAAAGCCCAATTTTAAGATACTTTGAGATGCTCGCTAGGTTTCCTAGCATTATAAGCATCTCCTACTTATTCCTATTTTGGTTTCGATAATAACTCCCTCTTTTGATTAATCCTATTTTGATCTTCAAATATAAACCAATCGATTGATAGTCCTTCATATTGAAATCTTTAGAGATAATGATCATTTATCTTATTCGAGAGTTTTCCTAAGAGATCCCATCCCTTAGGATGTAATTAACTATGGGGGCTTGGCTCTGTAGGAAACTTAATGAACTCAATTTAAAATAAATTCTACTTTACTTTTCCATGTAATGTAGGGGAAGAATCTACATGCACCCATCATCCTTAGGAGTTCTTATTGAGTGATTGGTTCCATTAAAGGGTAGTGACTTCTATCTTTTGAGATAGTACACTATTTTCTTGATGACTATTCATCACCCAATTACATCTGGATCTATGTGCCTTACCAAGATAAATTTTTATAAGGGTTCCTCTTTCTTTCTCTCCACAGATTTGAAAGACGACTCCCTTATAAGAAATTTTTCACAACAATGTTCTACATTGAGAATGACTTGAGGAGGTTGCCACTAACTGAGCAAAGAAGAATAAGGTTAAGCTTCAACTGAACACTTCTCTTTCTCCTTAGAAAAGGTGAAGATGCACTCATTATTTAGATTAGTGGGCAACCTTCCAAAATAGCTTGAGATCTTAAGGTTAACCTTCAGAATAATGGTGTTCTTATTTTGGATTGTATGGTGAATTTTAAGAAGGATTTAGAATTTAATTATTTCCAGTGACTGGTTTGCTTCTTCCTATGGTGTTGATCAAAGTGGTAAGACCTTGCCGCTAAAATAATTGGCTTCTGTGATATCTTCTAAAAGTGAGATAGAATTCATGTCTACCAACTCTTTTATAGTGCCCAAAGTTTCTTCTATTGGATTTGATGATTCTAACTCTTTGCTGATAGTGACACCCCAAAAGTTTTAGAATGGAAGTGTCTCTACCCGAGTTGGAACCCTTGAATACATCAAGTCCAAGGGTAGCACTAATTTATGGATCACGATCATTATTGTGATTATCATTTTGAGAGTTTCCTTCCTTTGGGAACTAGGATTCAAGTTATTTGAGTCATACTCATCTAGAATGGATAAGACATACTCAAAAATCCTTATCAATCCTATTCTTGGCTCTTGAAGGAACTTTTATGGCCCTTTTGGTGAGGGAAACTCAGAATCAGACTGTAGGTCAAGCTAGGGAAGTGGCTTCTTGCCTACCACCTCCTCTCCACTAATGGTCATGAGGACTGGAATCTCTGCATTGTTGGAAAGAGAACCATATAGGCTTTTGCTCGAATGTTGTTGGTTTGATTATTGGATTGGAACCCTCATTTAATAAATTTGGGAATGCTAATCCAAATATTGGAGAGATTTTGAATTTCTGGAGGAGTGACCTTGAATTTATCTTAAGTTTAGAACCCACATTCAACAAATTTGGGTATGTTGAATGGGATTTAAGCATTTTGGACTTTTGATGCTTCCATTAGTTCATATTTGAATTTGACTTTTACGTTTAGGGACCCTTCATTTAATAAATTTGAGTATGTTAAAACAAAAGGACAGTTGATTTTATGATGGGATTACTCACTTAGCAAATTTGGGTATGCTGAATAAGTTATTTGAAAATATTTTTCTCTTTTGCTTGCTTGCTCATGATGTGAATCATGTGTGAATTTGTTTTGATTTTTTGAAAAGAGGATCTTCACTTAGCAAATTTAGGTATGCTAAGTAAAAGATCCAAATGTGTTTTGAATTTCATGGTTTTGATTTTTGAAAAGAGGATCCTTACTTAGCAAATTTAGGTATGCTAAGTAAAGGATCCAAATGTGTTTTGAATTTTGTGATATTAATTTTTTTTTTTGAAAAGAGGATCCTTAGCAAATTTAGGTATGCTAAATAAAGGATCCAAATGTTAGTTTGATTTTTGTGTGATTAGATTTTCGAAAAGAGGGTCTTTACTTAGCAAATTTGGGTATACTAAATAAAGGATCCAAATGTGAGTCTGATTTTTTTTTTAAAAAAAAAGAAAATCTTTACTTAGCAAATTTGGGTATGCTAAATAAAGGATCTAAGTGTATTTTGATTTTGTTTTGATTTTTGAAAAGGGGAATTCCAACTTAACACATGTGAGATGTGTTGAATTAAATTTCAAAAGGTGTGGTCTTATTTTGAAAGTAAAGCCTTCATTTCAACACATTTGGATATGTTGAATGAAGAGGTTTATCTTTAAATTTGTAGTTTTTGAAAAGAAATAAACTCCAACTTTAACATATGTGAAATATATTGAAATGAAGTTTCAATTTTTATGATATGATTTTATTTGGAAATGAAATCTTCAATCAATAAATTTAGGTATATTGAATGATGATGTTCATTTTCAAATATGTGCTTTTGAAAATAATTTTGATTTTAATTGGAATGAAACCTTCATTCAACAAATTTGGGTATGCTGAATGTGGATATGCTTTTTGAAAGTTGATTTTGATTTTGAAATGAAATCTTCACTCAATAAATTTGGGTATATTGAATGAAGATGTTCATTTGTGCTTTTTAAAAGATGATTCTTAGTTTTATTTGGAAATGAAATCTTCATTCAATAAATTTAGGTATACTGAATGAGGATGTTAATTTGTACTTTTTGAAAGATGATTCTTATTTTTATTTGGAAATGAAATCTTCATTCAATAAGTTTGGGTATATTGAATGAAGATGTTCATTTATGCTTTTTAAAAGATGATTTTGATTTTATTTCAAAATGAAATCTTCATTCAACAAATTTGGGTATGTTGAAAGAAGATGAGCTTTTTGAAAGATAATTTTGATTTTCATTTGGAAATGAAATCTTCATTCAATAAGTTTGGGTATATTGAATGATGATGTTCATTTGTGTCTTTTGAAAGATGATTTTGATTTTATTTGGAAATGAAATCTTCATTCAACAAATTTGGGTATGTTGAAAGAAGATGTGCTTTTTGAAAGATGATTTTTATTTTAATTGGGATGAAACCTTCATTCAACAAATTTGGTATGTTGAATGAAAATGTGCTTTTTAAAAGATGATTTTTATTTTAATTGGAATGAAACCTTCATTCGACAAATTTGGGTATGTTGAATGAAGATATTTTGTGAAAGATGAATTTTATTTTAATTTGAATGAAACCTTCATTCAACAAATTTTATTATGTTGAATGCAGATGTGTGTTTTAAAAGATGATTTTTATTTAAATTGGAAATGAAATCTTCATTCAATAAATTTGGGTATATTGAATGAGGATATTCATTATGTTTTTTTTTGAAAGATGATTTTTAGCTTTAATTTTTTTTTTAAAAAGATCTTACATGTAACAATCTTGAAGATTGTTAGATGAGGTTTATGCATTTTGTGCAATTATGTGTACTTTTTTGGAAAAGTGCTTTTTGGAAAATAATGCTTTTATAAAGGATTTATTTATTTTTATTTTGAAATGAACCTTTTCCTTACCATAGAAATGGTAAGGAGGTTCAACAAGGTTTTCTTAATAATCTCTTCTTCTTTTTATTAAATTTTATTTTCACCTATTGGGAGACCCAACAGGGGTTCTAAGACCTATATGGAGTGAGGTCCTAAAACCTAAAGGATGTTAGCTAGATTAGCTCAAGAATGAAATGAGCTAAGTGCCAATGGAAAAAAGGATAGTCGGACCCATATGAAATATGAATCCACTATCAATACTTGAAGACAATGATCATTTATCATAGATGGAAAAGGAACCTTCCCCAACAAAGTCGCCAAAAAAATTTGTGGTAAAATATTTCTGCCTTCATCTATCCTTTGAAGAGGATAAATGAAAATAGAAATATACACCTTTTATTGGGACACCACATAGATCTGCAGATGTTCTTATTAGAGTGATCGAGTACAATATTGGGGAGAGGTGTACTATCTCAAAAGATAGAAGTCACCACCTTACGATGGACCTAATCACCTAATAAGAACTCCTAAGGACTATGGGTCTTCGTATGTACATGAGATTCTTCCCCTACTTTACATGGAAAAATAAATCAAGGTTGATTTTAAACTGGGTTCGTTAAGTTCCCTATGGTGTCAAACCCCCATAGTTAATTACATCTTAAGGAATGAGATTCCTTAAGAATACTCTCGATTAAGGTAAATGATCATTTTCTCCAAAGATTTCAAGGGTAGGACTACCAATCAATTGGTTTATTTTTAAAAGATCAAATGGGATTGATCATAGAGGAGGGAGTTCTTTTCAGAGACAAAGGAAGATAAGTAGAAGACGTGTACGATGCTAGGAAACCTAATAAGCATCTCAAACTATCCTATGATTGAGCTTTACATTTTGGAAATTAAAGTAAATTATTTGTTTGAGTTGAATTTTTATTAGAGATTTAAGGCTTATAATTCCATAACATAAGATTGTGGAAATGCCTAGGAGGTGAGGATTTATGCTTGTAGCCCATAAAGGGGAGAATCAACCTCGAAACCTAAATCTAGAGAGCTTTATCGAGGGCCAAAAGCATGACCTAAATCTAAGGTGAAAATGGGTATTTGATTTACCTCCATAAGAGAGGATAAACCACCCGACTATTGGACTTACAACTGCCCGGGGGTGACCGCCAACTAATTCCTATGATTTTAAATTCATGTAGGCAAGTCATATGTTTATGAAAGATAGCAAGGTTGTTAGTTATTTAGAAAGAGACTAAGTTCTTAAACACACTCCCTAAGATACTAGATCATGTAGGACAGGATTAATGACTTAAATATAATGCAAATTTTTCATATATTTTATTTTTTTCATTTTTGGACAATTCATTGACTTAGGCTATATGTTTCATATGCCTAATGCATGAGAAATTAGATTATGGACCAAAATGAGCTAGAAAGGAAGTGTGTTTCTGCCATAGCTCTCAAAGGTCAAGCCAAGTTCCCTAGCACAGGTGGAAGCCCTCCATAACAAAAGTGAAACAAGATACTTTTGATGCATGATGTGAGAAAGAAAATACAACATCTAGCTAAAGGGTAGCTAATTCTTTTATTTTGATTTATAACCTAAAATTTAAATGAGGTTATGAGTTGTTAATTTTTAGTTTTGAGTTGATTAATTTGGTAAAATATTTATTTTTTCCTAGGAGCCTAATCATCATCTAGGTCATACATCAAAGCAAGGAAGAAACTAGGAAACATGCCATCTTAATACACAAGCGAAACAAACATCAAATATTTTATAAAGCTAGTGCAAAAAGAATAAGAGATCATTTGTGGTCAGGCGCTATCGCACAAACCCTAAAAGAAATTGGGTAGCCGAGCCCTACCCTTATACAACCCAAATTACAAATGAATTAATTACAATCAAGTAAGGAGATTCATGTTATGGGGGTCTTCATTCTTCTTTTCTTCTTTCTTCTTTCTTCTTTCTTCTTTCTTCTTTTGGTTCTTTCTTTTGGATGGTTGGAATGTGGATTCTCCGAAGGCTTCACATGGTACATAAGATATATTCTTATAACAAATGTTCATCCTATTCCCCCATAAAAATCATTCCAAAATCTTAATTACAAAATTACATGAAAAGGAAAAAGTAAATCTAATTAAAACCTATAAAATAGAGATTAGCTAAACAAGCCACACATTCCCAAGCATGTAAATAAACAAATTGGACTTAGCACCCCACACATGGGTAACCAAGTCCACCTGGCCTATTTTGGATTATTCTTAGGGATATAAGCAACCTGCACAGCAAAAATAGTTATATTTTTATCACAGCGCCCCTTAAGTGCAATCCCCTACAGAAGATAATGATTAGACAAAATCATCCTACCATTAATTCTACGCACATACACCCTAACATCTAGACTAAAACATCACATCACAAAATAAAAGTAAACATCAAACCATGCACCATCCTAACAAAGGACCAGAAGTGGTGACTTAGACTAATGTGTGTATTTTAAAAGGTTTGTGTGGTGTGTTTAGTTATGCTTTAAGGTTTATCGTGTGCTTAGCTAGGCTTTAAGGTTTAGATTTTTTAAGTGAAATTGTTCAACTTAGAAGATGGTTTCAATTTAAGTTGTTTAGCTAATTTGGGTTAATTTTATTTGATGATTTGATTTGGTTTGAATGAACTTACTTAATTACTAAGTGTTGTAAAGAGAAGAAAAGAGAAGAGAACTTCTCTTTCCCTACCTTAAGTGATTTCTAAGGTAGATTCATTAATGTTTTTTTTTGTTTAGTGAATGTTTTCTTATGTATTTTAATTAATCTTATGTTTAGATTTTCCCTAAATAAACCTATTCAAAAAGAAATCCATTTTAAGATTAAGTAAAGTGAATTACTATCACAAAACACGCAACATTTTATTTCTTTCCCACATG
This sequence comes from Cymbidium sinense, assembly GCA_021442155.1. Taxonomy (NCBI): domain Eukaryota; kingdom Viridiplantae; phylum Streptophyta; class Magnoliopsida; order Asparagales; family Orchidaceae; genus Cymbidium; species Cymbidium sinense. The sequence goes on along the minus strand of CM038220.1, from coordinate 129,486,131 downwards.
TGTATCACGCACATGAATGAATCCTAGGCATATTTATACATGGGATGCAAGTATTTAGCACACCTTAATAATGAATTCTAAGAGAGGTTGCTTAAGGAAATTTGGAATGTTTCATGAATACATGATTTTATTAAGTAAAAGAGTGATTATTTTATCCATTTTTTATATGCACATTTACAAGTATAAAAGATATAAGTGAGTACAGCACCATTGTTAGCACCAGGGGTGTAAGGTACAAGACCTACTTAGGGCTACTTAAAGTCTCGCACCCCCGGGGTTGTCCAAAGTAATATACCATTTTTTTAAATACATGTGCATGTACAAAAAGAAATGCATGGAAAGGGAATGCTAAGAGAGGTTGCTTAAGGAAATTTGGAATGTTTCATGTATGCATAATTTTCTTAAGTAGAAGAGGGTGATTCTTTTATCCATTTTTCAAATGAACATTTACAAGTATAAAAGACATAAGTGAGTACGACACGATTATTAGCACCAGGGGTGTAAGGTACAAGACCTACTTAGGGCTACTTAAAGCCTCACAACCCCAGGGTTATACTACTATAACACTTTTATTAAATACATGTATATGTATAAAAAGAAATGCATGGAAAGAGAATCATGCAAAAAGTTTATGTTTGTTTGTTTAATTTGGTTATTTATTTTATATACGAGATGTGGAATTCCCTCTTGAGTCATGACATAGGAGTGCATAGGAATGGATTTCAAATAAATGTTATGTCCTTTTAAAATGGACTATACACTTTGCAAATCCTATGCAATCCTATGTTAAGAAAGAGAGGGAAAATCACATAACACATTTTATAGCTCAAAAGTACTTATAGATAGCATACTTTTCATTTGTAATTTTTGGTTTATAAGTTTTGAAAATAGTTTTGGATTTAGTAGTGATAATAGCCATCCATATCTTATTTTAGCCAAAACATGCAATTTGACATAAAGGAAACATTTCATTTTTTAATTTAATTTTTCAAAAGACATGAATGCATGATTTTTCATATGACATACACATTTAGCATGCTAAGAAAGAAATAAAGTGATGCAAGCATGTAATTTCATTCACTCTAATTAATTCTTAAAGGCAATCCTATGAAATAAGATTATTTAAAGTGAATCAAAGTTGGTTTAAGAAAATTTTGATTTGGTTTTGAGTATGATTTGAATTTAGGAAATGTGAAAAGGTTTGCTGGTCCTAACCCATTCCCACTTGTGTATTATTTTAGTTTAATTTTAGGTGATTAGCTCAATTTTATGCTTTGGTTAGGTTAAGGTTTACATTAAGGTCATTAATTACCCCTTACCTATACCACTTTAACATATTTAATCAAATAATTATGAGCCAATGTATGACATAAAACAACAAGAAATTTAAATCAACAATGCACCTGGGAAAGAAAGGGCCTAATGTAATTGGCTCATAATGAATAATTAATTAAGCTAAAGGGTCTGATTTAAGTACTTTCATAACCCTTTCCACACATGTGGGTTAGGTATGATTTTTTTAAGCTACTTAGGTTATTGAACACCTAAGAATCTACCCAAGAAGGAAGTGATTGAGTCCTAGAATGTTTTGAAAATTTTATCAATTTAATTATGTAAGTCATTAGTGGATTAGCCCTTAATTAAACTTAGATTAAGGAAGGAAAGGGGTTTAGGGAATGACTTGGGGAAAATACCCCAAACCCATTCCATAAACCTCCTCTTCACTTAAATAAAGTTTAATTAACTTAATCAAGGAATTAAACCACTATTCACATGCTTAATTAAGCTTAATTACATTAACAGAGTGATTAGAATTTTCCGATTAACTCATTAATAAATTCTAAGAAAATTAAGGGATGCAGAAGTCATCCCACTAAACATGCCTAAGATGTTTGGAATTAATTAATGAAGTCATTATGGAGTAATTAGGGTTATTAAGTTTTCAAATAAACTCTAATTAAGGAAAATCTACTATTCAAATTCAATTAAAAATAATTTTATTGGATTGTCCTCTAGATTATCTTTAAGATGGATCTGAGTTTGCCTATTTTTTATTTTTTTACAATTAGTTATGAATTTATGGAGTTTTAGTTGATTTAAGCAATTTTTATGAACTTTGTTAATTTATTTTATTAAAATGAATCATTTGACTCTTAAAATTCAAAATTTCTAATCCAAACGTTCTCTTGACTTGAAATTTTAATGATATGTGTATTTTAACTTCAATTTTAATCTCTGAAAATTTTAACTTGATCGACATGTATTTTTGATTTAATTAATGAAATTTTTTTGCTAAAACTCAAATTAAGCTCAAAATATTTAGTGAAATTTGAGGATTTTGGGATTGTTGGATTCCTCTCAGAAATATGAATCTAAGGAGTCCTTGATTACAATTTTTCATTAAGTATTTTATTTTCTATAAATTTTTGAAGTTTCAGGTGATTTAAATAATTTTTTAAATCATAAAAATCGGATTTTCCTACTTAACACAATCAGCACCGCACGCGGCGCTGATGTGGCAATGCGGTGCCACATGGTGCCATGCCATTGGATGTGCGGTATAGCATGGCACACGCACGCCATGCGGTGTCGCGTGATTGGCGTGTGGTGTCGAGTCAACTTTTGAGTGAGAATCCACATTAGCAGCATTAACCGTGGCGTGCGATTTGATCCAGACCATCCGATCGGTCGGACAATCCCGCGGATCACGCGATCCAGAGCTGATCATCATTGCGTGATCGGCATCGCCACGAACCGCGGATCGGACGGTCCAAAATGCATTAGGTGATCTAAAGGCCCAGATCCTGCAATTAACACGCAATTCGAGCCATCCGATCCCACGAACTACAGAATTGGATGGCTACTACTAGTCGTCGAGCATGAACAATAAAAACAGGATATTAGGGAGAAAAATTAGAAATTCTAAGTGAAAACTTGTCCAAATAGACTTATTTTCACATCGATTCACACCAAAAACTTCTATTTTTTATTGGGATGATGTAAAATAAAATTGCAGAATTATCCAGGGTAAATTTCTAAAAATTGCATAAAAATCATCACAAGTGAAGAATCCTAAGGCCAGCTATGATTTTTGAAGGTTACCTCACCGGGGATGATTTTCAGCAGCAGTGATGACCCGAGCACATTGTTGAGTGGGGGAAGAGGCCTTGGAATGAGCTTGGATCTTCGCCTTCACATCATAATAAAGTGTCCACCACCAATCATCATTTCCTCACTAAAATCCACTTAGTTTTGGTGTATTTCTCTCCAAAATGAAGTGAGGATGATAACATATGGGTTTGGGAGCTCTACGAGAAGGAGAATGAGAGGAATGGGTGAATGCTTTAGCCTCTAATGCCTTGGTTTCAAAAGTGAATGAAAATCCCCCTTTACTTTGAATTTTTGGCTACAAAGTATTCTCATTTTGCTTGGGATGGTTGGGAATGGAAGAGAATCATCTTAGGTGGCTCGCTTTGGTTGGCTAAGGCATGGAAAGTGGATACCATGAAGGACAAATGGGTGTCCTAGCTAAGGGGAGGTGAGAGTCCTTCATGCTAAGTGTTCAAATGGGAGAGGTGAGGTGATTTCACCTCCCCATGAGTCATGGCTACCCTAACTACTCCTTGGCTCAAAAAATTAGTGTCCTTGGTGCCTATGTGGACCAATGGATGAGTGGCAAGTGGTTAGGAAGAGAAATGACCACTTGGGTTCATGGGATGCTCTTGACCCAAAGGCAAAGTGGTCATTTGGCATTGAATTTGATATGAGCATATTTGAAATGAGTAAAAAGTAAGTTGGAATTTGAAGTTTATTTGGATTAATTTGGGTCAATTTGACCCATTTGGGTAAAAATAGGTTAGGTTGATCAATTGGTCAAATTTGGTCAAACCAAGAGTTGGGTCATTTAGACTTGACTTGGTTTGACTTGGTTTCAATCAATTTAGTTTAGGTTGTAATTTGGCTTGTTTGGGTTCATATGGGTCAAAGGGTTGACTTAGTCAACGGACTATGTTGACTTGGTTTGACCCAATTCATGACAATTGATTAACCTATGATGATCAATAAATATGACATGAAGTTTGGATTGGTTTAATTCACTTTGATTTGGATTGAATTAGATTTTTATTCATGTAGGTCAAATTGGCCACTTTGGGTCAAGTGAGCCAATTGGGTTTTCTTGACTTCATCAAGGCTTGATTCAAGTTTGCTTGAATTGAAATATAAATCCATTTGCATGTGATTTGGAGTCAAATGGGTTTTGATTCATATGATAATTTCAAGTCAAAAGGGTGAATATGGGTTTGACTTGGGTAAGCTTAATTTTAATTTAATGATTGAAGTTTGTGTTTATATTTGGTTTTTGATTGAAGGGTTGATTGAATCATGAAGAAAATCCAAGGGTTTGGATTGATTTGAGTTTGATTTGGTTAAGTTCAAGACTTTGACTTGAAAAGGCATAAGTTGGATTTTGGTTGAATTTGGATTTGAGTTTTGAATTAGCTTTGATTATGTGAATTTATATTTCATTTATATGTGTGAATATAAATGAGAATATAAATGGATAATGAGAAAATATTTTGAGTTTGAAGTGATTTGGATTTGGTTTGGCTAAGTCCATAAGATGAAATCAAAAGGGCTTAGAAAGGATTTTGGGATTTGAATTCAATCATAGTTACAATCATTTGATTTGGAATTGAAATTGATTTCAATTGTTTTGAATTTGGAATTGATTTGAATTTGAAATTGAAATTGAATTTGTAATTTGTTTAAATTTGAAGTTGATTTGAATTTAAAGTTGACTTGAGAGATGGAAGTAAGGATTTGGTTCAATCAATAGGGTAGGAAAGTTTTCTTAATACCCCTATGGTTTAACTGATTCCTATGGATAACTCTTCTAAGTCTCTAGGGTTAGGTTAAGTGTTCACCTAATCACTAGAAGTGTATTAAGACTAAGGAACTTTTAATGTCTAAGAGGAGTCCTATGTCTAAGAGGGAGAAGTTGAAAGCTCACTCCAAAAGTGAGGTCAACAGCACTCACTTAAAATTGTTATACATGTGAATGTATATCTAACTAATGGATGAAAAATCCCTCTTTTTCTATTAAAAATACATGCATTCATAACTCAATCAAATGAAGTATCTAAATTCCAAACATATTTCTTTGCATCCATCATTTAAGAGTGCTAGAACATACATTGTATGTATAGGTATGCTTAGAATTTACTCATATGCATGGTGTACATGATGGAAAGAAATGAATGAATATGTGTTGTATTATAGTAATTCATTCTAATCAATCTTAAGATGTCTTTCTTATTGAATAAGGTTATTTAGTATGAACCTAAACTTAAGGTTAATCGAAACATGTGATAAGCCATTCGTTAAAGGAAATGGGTTAATTAATTTGCTTTATAAGTGACTTAAGGTAGGGATGAAAGAGGGGCCTCCTCTCTTTCTTATCTTTATAACACTTAGTTATTTTGTGTAGGTAATATGAAACAAAAGAAAACACTAAGTAAAATCTTCAAATCAGCTAAATCATTAGAAGGGAAATCAACCCTTTATAAATTAAATCGTTCACCCTTAGCAAATTATAACTCTAAAACTTAGCTAGGATATACCACACAATCTCTAATTCACACATTAGACTAAGTTACCATTTCTAGCTTTATGTTAGGGTGGTGTATGGTTTGATGTATGCTTGTTTTATGATGTATTATTTTTTAGACTGGATGTTAGGGTGTATGTGCATAGTTCATACGTTAGACTGATATTAGCATAATCATGCTTTCTGCAGGCCCATGCTTAAGGGGCCACTGTAATAAAAATATAAATTCTTTCATTGTGCAGGTTATTTATGCCCCTAAGCATAGCCCAAGTTAGGGCAAGTGGGCTTGGTTATAAGTCCAAATTATTCATATAATTGCTTGGGTTATATGGTGTGTTTAGCTAAAATTTATTTTGAAGGTGTGACTAGATTTACTTTCCTTCTTTTTAATGTAATTTTGCATTAGGATTAGGATAAGTGTTATGGGGAATTAGGATGAGCATTGGTTATAAGACCAAGTCTTATGTACCATGTCATACCTTTGGAGAAAATACATCCAGATCAGGACAAAAGGAAGAAAGAAATGGAGCAAATTAAAGGAAAGGAAGAAAGAAGAAAGAATGAAGAATGAAGACCCCCATAACATTCATCATTTGTATTTGTAATTATTCTTTCATTGTACCGGGATGTATAAGGGTAGAGCTCGGCTACCCATATTTCTTTTCAGTTGTATGAGACTTAACCTGACCATTCTTTTGTGATAGTTTAATAAAATTGTTTGATATTTTATTTAGCTTGTGCATTAGAAAAAGCATGCATCTTCATAGTTTTTTTATGATTGGTGATTGTTGTATGGCCTGGATGCGATTAGGCTCCTAGGATAAAAATAAATTTTTTATCCCATTAATAACTCATAACTAAGCTTTTAAAATAACTCGTAATCTCACATAAAAGCCTAGGTATTAAATCAAGATAATAAAAAAAATTAGCAACCTCTTAGCTGGATGTTGTATGTTGAAATATCATGCATAACCATCTTATTTCACTCTTGTCAAGAGAGGACTTCCATCTTTTCCAGATAGAATGGGCTTAACCTTTTAGAGCCTATGATGAAAGAACACCTCTTTCTCTTTTGATTTGTCCCACAATCAACTTCTCATGCATTTAAGCATATAAAATCCTATAGCCTGTGTCCAAATAAATAGTCCCAAATTAAATAAAATTTGATAAAATTTTTATTAGATTAAGTAATTATTCATACCCCCCATGCTCTAGCCTCTTAGGCAATGAGTTTAAGGACTTAGTTTCTTTTCTAAACAAATAATAGCCTAACCATCTTGCAAAGCATATGACTTGCCTACATGGTTTTAAAATGTAGGTTGAGTTAGCTGGCTGCCACTCCAGGCGGTAATAAGTCCAACAGTTGGGTGGTTTACTCTCTCTTATGGAGGTGAACCATATACCCACTTTTTTCTTAGATTTAGGTCGTGCTTTGGCCCTTGCCAAAGCTCCATAGATTTAGGATCTGAAGTTGTTATTTTCCTTTGCAGGCTACAAGCATAAATCCTCACCTCTTAGGCATTTTTATAATCTTGTATTGTGGAATTATAAGTCCTAGATTTCTAATTAAATTTCAACTCAAATAAATAAATTTTCTCAATTTCAAATATATAAAGCCCAACCATTGAATGGATTGGAGTGCTCACTAGGTTTTCTAGTATCATGAGCACTCCTTACTTATCTCCTTTGGTTTTGATAATAACTCTCCCCTTTTGATCCATCCCACTTGATCTTCTAAAATACAACCAATTTATTGTTAGTCCTATCTTTGAATTCTTTAGAGACAACAATCATCTACTTTAATCGAGAGTATTCTTAGGGGATTCACTTTCCTTAAGATGTAATTAACTATGGAGGCTTGCCTCTATAAGGAACTTAATGAACCCAGTTTAAATAACTCCTACTTAACTTTTCTATATAAAGTAGGGAAACAATCTATGGTATATTCAGAAACCCATCATGCTTTAAGAGTCCATCTTAAGTGATAAGGTCCATTGTAAGATAGTGACTTCTATCTCTCGAGATAGTATACTATTCCTTGATGTCATACCCAATCACCTCAATAAGTACATCCTCAAATCTACGTGGTGTCCATATATACACACACATCATAACCAAAAATAAACACCACATATTTTTCTAGCAACTCCATTGAGGATGGTTCCTCTCTCCATCTATAGTAGATGATTGTTGTCTCCAAGCATCGATAGTGGACTTGCATTTTTATGTGAGTTCGAGACTATCTTTCCTTCTGTTGGCACTTAGCTTATTTCATCCTTAAGCAAAGTTAGCCAACATCCTTTAGGTTTTAGGATCTCAATCATGTAGGTCTTGAAACCCCTATTGGGTTCCCCAATAGGTGAAAATAGAATTTATCAATTTATCAATGAAGGGAGAGATAGTAAAATTCAACCTCCTCACCACTAACTTGGTAAGGCAAGGTTCATCATAAAATTTAAGAAAATAATTTCTTTCACAAAATGACACTTTCCAAAAAGAAAATAGTCATCTTCATTCTATATACTCAAATTTGTTGAATGAAGATTCTATATTCAAATCATAACATAAAATTGAAACCCCACTCAACATATTTCACATATACTAGAGTTGAGGTTTCTCTCTTTTCAAAATTAAGAATGGCATCAAATTTCCCCTATATTTTTGAATCTTATTTGACATGCCATGCATGTCAAAAGAAAGATGGCACATCAAATACATTTTATTCCAACTTAATATATCAAAGTTGTTAAGTGAGAATCTCATTTTCAAGTACGTTTGATTCCACTTAACATATCAAAGTTGTTAAGTGAGAATCTCATTTTCAAATACACTTAATTCCCACTTAATATGCCAAGGTTGTTAAGTTAGAATCTTATTCTCATGTCATATTTGATTCTCACTTAACATATCAAAGTTGTTAAGTGAGAATCTCATTTTCATATACATTTAATTCCCACTTAACATATCAAATTTGTTAAGTGAAAATCTCATTTTTTTTAAATACATTTGATTCTCACTTAACATGCCAAGGTTGTTAAGTGAGAATCTTATTATACATGTCATATTTGATTCCCACTTAACATATCAAAGTTGTTAAGTGAGAAACATTCTCAAATACATTTGATTCCACTTAACATATCAAGATTGTTAAGTGAGGATCACATTTTTATGTACATTTGATTTTCATTTAACACATCAAAATTGTTATTTGAGAATCTTATTTTAATATTCATTGGATTCCCACTTAACATATCAAAATTGTTAAGCAAGAATCACATTTTCATGTCACATTTGACCTCCACTTAACATACCCAATTTGCTAAGTGGGTGTCCCATTTTCAAAAACATACATTGATCACATTTGACTTTCACTTAACATACCAAATTTGTTAAGTGAGAGTCTCATTTTTAATATACATTTGATCCCTACTTGACATACCAAATTTGTTAATTAATAATCCAATTTTCCAAATCAGTCACACTTGAGCATTTACTTAACATACCAAATTTGTTAAGTGGGAGTTCCATTTTCAAAACATATATCATATCACATTTGGACCTCCACTTAACATATTAAATTTGTTAAGTGGGAGTTCCATTTTCAAAAACATAAATCAAATCACATTTGGGCTTTCACTTAACATACCAAATTTGTTAAGTGAGAGTCCCATTTTTAAAGAAAAACAAAACATATATCAATCATATTTGACTTTCATTTAACATACCAAATTTGTTAAGTGAAAGTCTCATTTTTAAACATAAAATCAAACACATATGGCTTTTACTTAACATACCAAATTTGTTAAGTAAGAAGCCCCCATTTTCAAATCAACACTTCACTCAAATCAAGCAAAAAGTATTTCACAAAAAATTATCAAACACACAATCACAACCTCTTCTTAGCATACTCAAATTTACTAAAGTAAAGATTCTTTCAAATCCTTATTATTTTCAAACAAGATACATAAAATACAAATATCTCTAAAAGCTCTCCTTTCCTGCCCAACCTACCTAAATTGGTTGAGTAAGGGTTCTAAAATCGAAAAAAAATCAAATGGCAAAGACTCTCCTCATCACATTAAAATATATTCACTAAATCCTACTTAACATATTTGAATTATTGAGTGCGGGTTCAGGACTCTAAATTCTTATGATTCTCTTGGCACAAATAAATCGACTCATATTACAATTCACATGAGATACATCTCGGTCGGTCTGTAGTCTTTATAGTCAGTACACTTGGCTTCTCAAAAGTTTATCTTCACTTTTACATTTGAGATGGACTTGGCCTTGGATTGGGCTAGCCTCCCCAAGATTGACTTGACCCATTTGGTTTCTTCAGTCGAGGATTCGAGTGAGCACGTGTCACTTGTGAGGGGCGACTCTAACTACTATTAGTCGGGATGAGGTGGTTGGGCAGAAGCCAATCATCCTCATTAACATGCCTTGTGATTCAGAGTACCCTCCATTGAAGAGGAAACCTATAGTGGTTCACACTCAGTGTTCAGAGATGGTTTCAGCTCCTGCCCATCTACCTGTCCCTACCATTTCTCCAGCGAGGCTACTACCTCTTCTTTGGTTACCCCGAAGGGGAAGGCTATCTTAGCTTCTGAGGTAGTCTCCTCCACTTTTGAGGTAGGTGATAGTTCCTGCTCTGCCTTGTTCACTCGTACTCAACAATAATAAAAATCACAAGATTAAGCGGGGGCACGAGCGAGCACCAAGAGAGCTTGAGGCTGCATCACAGATAGCCAAGGTGAGTTTTCCCTGAGAAGTCTCTCTACTTCTGACCAACAATAAGTTCCACCCACTCTCAACCTCAGATGGAGAGGAAGACTATCAGAGGATTTCTTCTTCTCCCCCACCATTGGCGTACTATGAGACACCGGTTACAAGGGGTACACCAAGTTGGCGAGCATCTGCTTGAGTCACCTTTTGATCTTTGATCATTGATTTGAGGTGTGGTGGATCCATGGAAAGAGCCATGGAGGCTCAAGCATCTACTCAGGCAGGCAGGAAGGAATGATGGAGGTATGTCAGGTAGTTGGCACCCTCCGCTCTGATGGATTTTCCATATCAACCCCCGTTAGGGCCGATCATTCAGATTGTTCTTATCGGCGCTACCCACCAAAGGCAGATATCTCCCATCGAGGAGCAATCGGTGTTACCTTCACACTGCTCTCCTCATCATCCACCATCACCCATACAGCTCTCAGCATCCACCACTCCCTCCAAGATCTAGAAGCCCCCATCCGGGGAGAGGCTAACCCCTTTGGTGATCTAACTACGACCAAAGGATAACACTCTATCTACTCCCCCAACTAGGGTGAGGACAAGTTCCCTAACTCGACCTCCTGCTTCAGTACTGGTGAAGAAGGAGTGGCAACCCCGCAGCATTGTGGTCACACCACCACCACCTCCACCATCAGAGCCAGTGGCAATAGCATTAGAAGGGAAGGTGGCCTCTCCAGCAATAGATCTCCTGTGGATATCACTCCATGAGCAATCATGAGCATATCTCTTCCAAGTGAGCATGACCCTCCCAGCTAGCACTCCAAGGTGGCGGCGATTGATACATTTGATGACCATAGTCCCTCCACCTGGTCACCTGTGTTTATGCTTAGATCATTCCTTGGATGAGATCGTAGCCGCTTACTTTGTCGAGAAGAGGGAGCTCTTAGGTAATGATCACATAGTATCTCAGGATGAGCGGGTAGCATTTGATCGCGATGAGGATGAGCTTCTTGAGGATTCGGTCGAAGTCCACATGGTCGATACTAGGAGTTCCCTTCAGAGAGATTAGCCTAGTTAGAAAGGTATTGTAGTTGAAGAGGATGATGTCATCCATTCAACTCAATGCCTCTTCCATCAACTTAGGCAAAAGGATGACCGCATTGATAAAATGGGGAAGAAGATTGAAGAGTTGATGGTAGCAATGTCAGCATTGTAGAATTTAACCCCTGTATCATAGCCTTCACCCATAGTGGCTGATAGAGTAGAGTTGGCACACACTTCAGATCATCCAAGATGCATTCATGTTGAAGAAGATAGTGGTAGCTTGCATAGGAAGGTGGTGGATAGCACCTCTATGCATGAAAAAGATATTAAATACATGGTGGAGCAGCAGGTGAGGGATGCGTTGGCGTAAGCCCGAGGTGGCTCATATGTTCCAAAGGGTAGACCCTACCTGGAGGAATTTGATGGTGTCCAATATCCTAAGGGCTTTGTGCCTCCATCCTTCAAAATTTTTGATGGCAGTGGGAACCCCAGCACATTTTTGAGGATGTTGCAATCGGTGGCGAATGCACTCTTATTCCACCTCTTAGATGGGTATCACATTTGATTGGTACATTGAACTACCTAATGGTTCAGTGAAGACATTTGTTGAGTTAGAGCAGCTTTTTATTAAGAGATTTGCTGGAGCTCAATAAAGGGTAACTGAGGGCAATCTCATTATAGCTCAACAATTCCCCAATGAGTCCCTTGTTGATTATATTCTTAGATGGCATAATTTAAGTATGAAACACGAACCACTTCTATCTGAACAGCATGCCATTGAAATTTTACTCAAGTATCTACATGGCCCAGTTGTCTTCATGCTTAAAGGGTTCACCATTAAAATATTTGAGAAATTAATCAACATGGCGGCTAGTCTACAAAGGGAGGTCAAACAATTATCTTTCCAAGATCAGCCATCCAAGCCCAAACCAGAAGGAATTTAAGAAGAAGCTAGGGGTAGTCATAGCAGTTGATAAGAGGTTGGTCGGTCTCAACCTCGACTGTTCTCCTCTACCGCCTTCTTTTTCACCACCTCGGCCATCATATCGGACACCTCAGTTGTTACAGTGGCCACCATTGCCACTACCTTATTAGCAGTATCAGTAGTAGTATTCTCATCCACCACCAGGTAACTATCATTTACCTACTCTTGTTAACAAATTGAATAAACCTTATTCATTCAAGAGGGAGTTAGGAAGATCTTTAAGAACCTCATAAAGAAGCATGATTTCTAGTTACCAGAGCCTAGAAGATCGGAGGATGTGGGCAAGAGTCATGATCCAAACTATTTCCCCTACCACTGCATGCTAGGTCACATCTTAGAAGATTGCTTTACCTTTAAGGACTGGCTTGAACATAGCTACAAGTCAGGTTCCATTATCATCCCTAAGGAATACCTACTAGAATAACCCTCTTGTTATGTTAGGGTAATCCTTGGGATACATGCGATCTTCTCATGATAGAGGAAGGTTGGGATATCTCTATCTCAAACCTCTAAGAAAATCATTTTTAAGATCAGAAAGTTACCCTTGCATGTGCCTGAAGTAGCTCAAACCTCCAACTCTAAGGAAGGTTTGCAAGGTTTCTAAGGATAACTTGAGGGAGGTAGAAGCCCAGCAACAGCAGCGATAGCCTCCACTTGCCCAGGATAGCATAGTAGCACAACCACCGATCGAGTCCAGCACTCCTTCCACTATTGCGCATGGTTTCTCCAGCCGGCTCTTCTTCTGGTAGTTGTATTGTATCGATAGAGGGGGGTGCCAAATCCCTCACTTTACTTACTTTACTTGATTTTTATTTTGTACCTCCATCCAAATCTAAGAAATCAATGAAGAAGAAGATTGATTCCACTTACATCCTCTCTACTTTTGATGATCTTGATAACTTTATTCCTATAGAAAGCTCTCCAAGAACTAATAATTATAACAATTCTGATCCACACTTTTCTAATTTTAAAATGGATTACCCATTCCTAAATCACCTAGGTTCACCCATTGAGATTGATTTGGAGTCTCCTGACTCTGATGATCCTATAAGAGAAGCTACAGGTGAACCTGATTAGCAAGTAGAACTTTCCACTAAACTATCTCATGAAGTCACTAAAGTCAACCTTTGTAGTGGCAAAGTTCTGCCTCCTAGGATAGCACCACATGATAAGGGTAAACAAGTCATTAGTTCTGGTGATCAAGAAGTCCCTCCACAGAATGCTCCACCTATGGATATGATTGTGGAGGACAATATCCTCGCTCACCTAAGAAAGTTGTCAGCTAAACTAAGCATATATGATTCCCTTATCTTATCCAAAGAGATGAGGGAGTCATTGATCAAAGCCCTTCTTGATCCAAAAATTTGCTTAGCGAGGCATGTTACTCAAGAGAAGCCCATCGAGTTACATTCACCATGAAGACCTTCTGTTGAGGACAATAGAGCACAACCATCCCCTCTACATCACAGTGGACATGGGAAGATTCATACTCTCTAGGGTGTTAGTTGATCCAGGTGCATCAGTGAATATTATGAGTTTAAAGAGCCTTTCCTACTTGAGGATCGATATCTCTGAACTCCAAGGAGATCGGATAATGTTGAGAGGATTCAACGAGCAAGGTGAGAGGGCTTTAGGATCCATAGTGTTACCACTAGAGATAGATAACTGGAAGACAGAAGTCAAGTTCTACATTATTGATTCAGATACATCTTTCACTACTTTTCTCAATAGGACTTGGATACATGGAAATAACACGGTTCCATCCTCTTTACATCAGTGCATCAAATTTTGAAGAGGTGGAATCAAGTATTATGTTAGAGGAGACTTAAAGCCATTTTTAATTATAGAGGTTAAGATATATAAAGATGCAGCCTACTAACTTCCTCCAAATCAAAAAGTCTATTCTCACAAACTTGGTGAAAGTTCAAAAATAAAAGAAAATAAAAATAAAAGTACAAGTGAGCGAGAATCAAACACCGAGGAAGAAGTAGAGCTAGATATTGGATTCCACTCACAATTCTTTCCTCCATACAAACACATGGGTAGGATGACTCGACCCTCACTAGGTAGAGGCAGAGGCAAGTCTAGATGCAATTCTAAAGGTGGAAGACCTCATTGTTGGTGGCCAGCCGGTAGGAGCTATGTTCCAGCTCATAGGAGTACCCCCGCTATCCACATAGACTTAGAGTCTAGTTCAGAGGATGAGTCTCATGTGGTTAGCATGCCGACCAACCTCTCGGTCCCTTTGGAGGTGACGTTGAGCAGCATGATGACTAGGCCTCCAAGCAAAGCATGGATGTATCCAAATCATCAGTATGTAGAATAGTTAGGCAGCAGTTGGGAACATTAGCTCTAACCTCACTTTCTTCCCAAAAAGTTGAAGGTTTAGTAGTTAAGGAGGCCCCCAATTCATCCACGGATGTCAAGCTAATGAGGTTTTTGTTGGGAGCAACATCCTCAAGTCAGGAAGCTGATGTAGAACTTGAGGATGATTCATATAAAGATTTAATACAACTATACATTTTGATTGGTATTTTCCTTGTGTTATTAACTTAGTAAAGAAGGGATTAATCCCACATACTTGGTCAAAACACAGGTTGAATTACTTTAAAAACTATGGGACAACCAAAGTAGACATTCTCAATCAAGACCAAGACTAGGATTCAGCACAGTGGGTCCAGTCGATGACAACAACCATTGCCTAATCATCACCACCCATTTGGGGTCTGATAGGTTCTTCCCAAATCATGCTAACTCTTATGAGGAGGCATGTTTAGAAACTACAGATGACCCAAATGAGCTTGAAGTCAAAGTGGTACCACCAAAAATTAAAGATGAAATCAGATCAACTATTGATGAACTCAAAGAGATCAACTTAGGGATTGAAGACAATCCGCGTCTGACATACATCAGTTCTTTGTTGAATGAAGAAGAAACCAATGGCTTAGTTAGGTTATTAGCTAAGTTTAAGGACTACTTTGCATAGAGTTATGAAGAAATGTCTGGTTTTTCTCCTGATGTAGCAGTCCACAAACTAGCAATAGATCCTAATGCTAACCCTATCAAGCAGGCTCCTAGATGCATGCGATTAGAAATTAAGCAATAGGTCACTTCTAAAATCAAGAAATTGAGCGATGTTGGCTTTATCAGGGAAGAAAAATATCCTACCTAGTTAGCCAGTGTCATCCTAGTTAAGAAAAAGAATGATCAAATTCGCATATGCATCATTTTAGGGATCTAAATAAGGCATATCCTAATGATGAATTTTCACTTCCTATACCATATGTGATCAGATTCTCATATCATCTATCCAACCCATGTATCAATAATGAAGCCAAATATGAGGCTTTGATTATCGGTCTGGAGTTAGTCATTATACTATCATCCAAAGCATCGACATCTTTGAGGATTCTCAGCTCATCATCAACCAAATCGTTGGGTCCGACAAAGTTCTGAAACATAAGCTCCACCATTACCACATGTATACCATGGAGTTGTTGGCTCAAATCCCAGAGGTCACTATCTAAAAGATTCCTTGAGGAGATAATGTTGTAGAATATGCATTGTCCAAACTCGCCAAGGAGTTGGCATGCCCAAAAGATGAGCCCATTCCAATAAGGGTCCAAAATAGACAAGTCTTATTTCTTATTGACGTCTAACTCATTGAGAGACTCTCTCTTGAAGGGGAGGTTATCATTGCCAAAAAGGATGAGGTGTCAGATTGGAGGCAACCATTCATGGATTACCTAAACATAGGAAAACTATCTCAAGAGAAGTCATTAGCTCACTAGGTGAAGCAGAGAGCCCTCTCCTATGCTCTCGTGGATGGCACCCTATACTGACGGTCTTTCGATTATGTGGTTATGTTGTTCATCCAAACATGAAGCCCGTAAGATCATGGCCGAGGTACATTCATACTTATGCAGAGCTCACCAATCCGGTCTAAAGATGAAAGCCAAGATCAAGAGCTAGAATACCACTAGCCCTCAATGATTACAGACTGCATGGATGTAGCTAGGAGATGCCACCAATGTCAAGTGTATGGTGTGGTCCTATATCAACCACCCAACATTCTACACCCTACATTGGTCTCATGGCCATTTGAGTGTTGGGGGCACTGACATAGTGGGTCCAATCGATCCTCCTTCTTCCAAGGGTCATCGATTCATTCTAGCTATCACTGACTACTTTTTCAAGTGGGCAAAGGCAATCCCACTCGAGAGGTTCACAGCTCAGCATGTGCTACAGTTTTTTAGGAACCATATCATATATAGGTTCGGGCCTCGATGAATTATATCCGATAATGGTACTGCATCCAAGAGCACTAAAATTAACAGCTTTTCCTGGAGACATAACATATATTGGAGATATTCTACCATCTATTATCCAAGGGTAAATGGTCTAGCAGAAGCATTCAACAAAACTCTCATCCAAATAATGAAGAAAACACTCAACAATAAGCGAGCATAGTGGTAGTTGGTTGAAGCCTTGTGGCCTACCACACACCATATACGTAACTCCAACTCACCCCATTCTCCATAATGGGTCAAGTTGTTCTACCATTAGAAGTCTAACTCACATCACTAAGGATAGCAATGGGTAACAAGATTACTACAGCACGAAATGCCAAGTTGTGGTTAGAAGAGCTCGAAGGTTTGGAGGAGAGATGCCTCCGGGCATGCCGTAACCTCAAGTTGTACAAAGCTAAAATGATTCAAGCTCACAACAAGTTAGTTCATCTTAGAGCTTTTCAAGTAGGAGAGCTTGTTTTAATTTTAAGGAGACCAATTAATTCCCATCGAAAGATGGGAGGCAGGTTTGAACCCACTTAGGAAGGCTCTTTTGCCATAGAGAATGACTACCAAGGATCTTATCAGCTCATAATTTGTAAGGAAAGCGCCCTATGCTTCCAATCAATGGGCTCTACCAAAAGAAATATTATCCATAAATCTTGTTTGAAAATAATCATCAACAAAACTTCTTTTCATATCAAATTTCATCCCTTATGTGTTAAAAGTATCTTTCACTTGCGAATCTGCCATGGTGTGTTTAGGATAGGTGGAAGAGAACCCAAGCAAAATCCTATTCCCTCTTTCACAACATAAATGAACACATATCTTTTATCTCGGGTTATCTTGATGTAGGAGCAAGCCCCCGTGACACTCACTCATTAGCTGCTCTAGGTCAACCCGATATACTACCTTGTTAGTATGTCACCAGAGTGGTCACTTACCTTGCAGATGTAAGTCCCCGCACTTTCTTCTTGACTTGATCAATGCAAACCAATGAGTGTCTTGTTAGTTTGGTATGCATTATTGCACATCCGATAAGCTACCCATGTTGACTTTGTTTAAGAAGATGTAAGCTTACACACTTTCTTCTTGAACTAGTTATCATGCACTGACTAGATTGAGTATATTTAAGGTTTAGGATAAGTCCCTCAGTGGCTCTTTTCCTCCTGACTACTTTAAGCTTAGGTTTAGTCCTTACACAAGGCTCCTCTCATAGTAGTTGCCCTAGGTCGGATAGCCTCTGTCGAGCCAAAGATAGACTATCCTAGCGATCAGTTCCACTTTAGAGAGATGTAAGTCTACACGCCTTCTTCCTAGACTGATTGTTGCAAATTGACGGGCACCTTAACTTGGTTGGTTATCGCTATGTTGATGGTGTCCCACCCTGTGGATACACCACTCTTGGTAGATGTGAGTCCCAGCGCTTTCTCCTTGAGTTGGCCACCGAACACCTACAGGCTTTCTTTTACAAGGTTTTAGATAAAGCCCCAAGTGGAACCACCCCTGTGGGCACTCTATTTGGATCACACCCCATTTAGACACTACCTGGGTTACTTTTGTATTGGGCAGTCCCCCTTTCCTAGTAGTCCCCCTGTGGTTGGAGAATTTATTTGGCGGATATGCAGATTCTCCCTTGGTCCAGTAAGTCAGAGATAGAACTAGGCTAATATGACCTCCTTCTCAGTGTGGACCCTCGCAAACCAACAAGGTCCATGGTAACATAAAATAAGCAAAATATATTTGAGCTTGTGGATTAGGAATTCAATCCCTCAACAGCCCTTTTCCCAAGCAAGCATCTATCTTTAAGGTAGTGTCAGCAAAACTCCTTATAGGAATTGCCTGACTACTTTGAGTTGAGATAAGTCCCCGAGTTAACACTCTCTCAGTAAATGCCCTTAGGTTAGGTTCAACTTGTTCTACCACCAACAACTCACCTCGATGGTCATCTTTTCTTCGAAAGATATAAGTCTATTACGCATTCTTTCCAGCACGATTGTCGCAAATCAACGAGTGGTCTTAAGTCGGGTATGATTTGTTGCACAAGCAATCGATCACCCTAGTGGTTTCTTGTGCATGAGGATGTGAGTCCCCATGCTTTCTTCCTAACTTGACCATTGCAAACCAAAAGGCACTCCCTGGGTTGGTTAGTTCTACCTCATGGTCGGTAGGCTATCCCTTTGGATTTGTAAATCTAAGATAAGTCTAGGCTGATATTATCCCCTTCTTAGTTGATCCATCACACACTAAGGGGATCCATCAAATTAAAATAAATGTAATTCAATAAAATGACATTATCCTTACTACTTTCTAGTTGATATAAGTCCCCTTAGCGGCATTCATTCAGTAGTTGCCCTACTTTGGGTTCAACTTATTATATCCAATCGATCACCCCAGCAGTTGTCCCTTGCTTTTGGAGATGTAAGTCAACTATACTTTCTCCCTAAAGCACAGTCATGGTACACTGAAAGGAAATCTTAGGTCATATAGTTCTCCCATGTGGCTGGTGAACTACCCCTTTGGATCGATAAATTAGAGATAGATTTAGGCTGACATTAGCCCCTTCTCAGTGCAGTCCATCGCAAGTTGACAGGGTCCATCCTGAAATTTAAATTTAAATAAACAATCAACCAACTTCTCCCCATCAAGCATCAAGCATCCCAACCTCCCTCGTGGGGTCAATTGAATCCAACTTAAACTTGCATTCCCCAGCGAATGCACCCTCAAGAGAAATCTCATCAAACCCCCCTTATCCCTAGTGCATAACTTGAACCTGCTTCCCTAATGGAAGGTTCATGCATCTATCCCTGGCAAGTTATACATCATAATGCCCAGCGGATACTCTACCCAAACCATATCTTCCATTCAAATCCAAACTCCTTATCCCTAGTGGATAACCTAAACCTGCTTCCCTAGTGGAAGGTTCACATGTTTGATCTCTTACTGGATCCCTTCTTCCTCCCTTATGCCCTTGGCATAAGTGGAGTTATATTGCACTAACATCTTGATTCCTTCTAGATCTCAGGTTTAGGAGTAGATCATTTCTATTAGTGTTTGTGATCCTTCAGACGTTATCAATCATCTCGATAAACACTAATACGTGAGGTGTACCTTGTCAGTCACACCACACCAATTGGGCGCCCTTTGTTGACCTCACTTTTGGAGTGAGCTCTCAACTTCCTCACCATAGATCTAGGACTCCTATAGACACTAAGAGTTCCTTGATCTTAAGATACTTCTAGTGATTAGGTTAACACTTAACCTAACCCTAAAGACTTAGAAGAGTCAGCCATAGGAATAGATTGTTCCTTAGGGATTTAGGAGGACTTACCTACCCTATAGCCTAAACCCAATCCTTGCTTCCTTCTTTCAAACCAAATCTCAAATTCAAATTTAAATTCCTAAATTAAATCCAATTATCCAATGATTGAAATCCATCATTAAATTTAAACTCCAAATCCCTTCCCAAGCCCTTTGATTTTTATCTTATGGACTTGGCCATAACCAAATTCAAAAAAACCCCAATCCAATTAATTTTCTCAATTATCAAATTCAATCTCAAATCAAATTCCAAAATCAATTCCAAACTCCAAATGACTGAAACCCATGATTAAATCCAAATTCCAAAATCTCTTCCTAGGCTATATGAACCACCTTCATATACTCAGTCAAAACTCCTTCAAACCAATACAAACTTGGTTGATTTCTTTATAAATCAATCACTCCTTCATTTATATTCACAAATATAAATGAAATCCAGGTTCAAACCTTTAAATCTAATCAAAATAAATCAAACCAATTCAAAATCCAAGTTAGCCCTTTTTGACCTACATCCTTTAATTTGGTCAAATTTGCTTTCAAATCACTCCAAACTCAAGTGATTTTCTCATAGCCCATTTATATATCTTCATTTATATTCACAAATATAAATAAAATATAAATTCAAATGGTCCAAACAAAATTCAAAATTAAATCAAATTCCCAATTTTATCCCTTTTTAGCCAAATTCTTGAACTTGGCTAAATGCTACCCAAATCAACTCAAAACTCATGGATTTCTTCATGATTCAATCATTCCTACAATCATTGACAAAATATAAACATAAACCACCATTATCAAACCAAATCTAAGTCAAAGCCCATGTTGACCCTTTTGACTCAAAATTATCATATAAACCAAAACCTATTTGGCTCCAAACCAATTGCAATTGGATTTATATTTCAATCCTAGGATCATGTGTGAGTTCAACTAAACTTGAATCAACCTTTGATCAAGTCAATTGACCCATTTAGGCTCACTTGACCCAAGTGACCTAAATGATGTTTTTGAGCCAACTTCTAATCCAACCCAAATTGGATTGAATTAAGCCCATCTAAACCTTACAACATAACCAATAACAACCCTAGGTTGATCAATTGCATTGAATTAGGTCAAACCAAGACTTTTCTAAGTCAACATTTAACCCAAATGAAACCAAAACTAGCCAAAATCCATCACATGCCAAATTGATTAAAACCATTGACTCAAACCCATTCATAATTAATGATTGAACATGACCAAACCATCAATTAAGTCAAACCAAGCCTAATTGGTCATTTGACCCAAGTTGATTCAAATTGGTCTAAAAGGTTAAAATAGGTCAAATCATGATTTGATCCAATTGATTACAACCAATGGCTCAAGTTCATTCTAAAACACTCATTGAACATGACCAAAGCCATAATTGAGCCCAAGTTGACCAATTGGTAAACTTGACCCAACCTAGCCCAAATTGACCTAAAAAGTCAAATTGGCCAAAATTCAAATTAAATCCAAATTAAACCAAACCAAAGCCTACAATCATTATTAATTGACCAATTGAACTTTACTCAACCCTTAACCAAACCCAATTTGGTCAAATTGATTAAATTAGTCAACTTGACAATTTGACCCTTTTGAATCCAAATGAGTCAAATTCAAACCTAGTCCAAAATAATCTAAACCAATTGGACCAAAACACCCCAAATCATCATATGAACCTAATCAAGCCTTGGTTTGATCCAATTTCACCAATTGGTCAACCCAACCCAACCTAGCTCAAATTTATCCAATTTGACCAATCTAAGCCAAACCACTCAAATCTAATGTATGGAACCTTGTGAGCTGACCTAACTTAACTTAAACTCACCCTGGGTCAGCCAAAGACCTCCTCAAAAGCTAAGTGGGACCCACCCAAGGGGATCAGCCATCAAACTATGGGATTTAAGCTTCAAAACTAATAGATCCAAGCCAAGTCAACTCTCCCATCCTCATGGCAGCCCCTTAACACCCATAGAACTTTCTTCTGACCCACCTAGCCGACCTAACCCACCCTAGGTTGGCCAAAGGCCTTTGGGAGGTGAGTTGACTCACTTACAACCTAAACTAAGCACCCATTGGATCCAAGCCCTTGCAAACCTTGCACAATAGATCCATGGTAGCCTCCCATCACTCCTTCATCCCTGGCGTGTAACCTGAGCATGATGGAGATAAGTCCAGCAGTGGTAAGCTAGTGAAAATCATGCACACACAGTCGATCATCCATTATGAGAAATTGAGGGGTATGTCCCCTTAATTTGAGCAAAAAAATAGCCATTTGCATCGAGAGACTTCTAAGCCAATTTTGAAGCCCCTAAGAGTGATCCCAAGCATCCTCAACCCTCCTCGATCGACATTGCCCATTCCTGAGTAAAGTTAAAACATGACATCTCAATCCTGAGCAACACTCTCTCATTTCACAATCAAATCTCAATTCCACTTAGCCACACCATCACCATACCTAGTCCAACACAAATGAATCAATTCCCAAGCTTCCAAGCTGCGGGAGGAGTGAGTTCAATCAAGGATAAATGCCATGGAGGGGAGCTTGGTCCATAGAGCATTCCACACCAAATCAAGCATGGACTTACTCAACAGAGCCTCACCTCAACTAGGCGAAGCTGCCTCCGACAACTCACAGCCGGACATTAGCTCCGGTGAGGTAATTTTACAAATTATGCCTTGTATACAAAAATGTGTTGGTCTTTTGTGTAAAGTAAATTTGAATCCCATGTGAATTTGACTATTGGATGTGTATCCCCCCTCCTTCTAAAGGTGTGGGATCAATTTTATCCCAATCCGAGCTCGGGTGAGATTAGATCAAACGATGAAAGACAAACGATGCTTATTTTTTATCGCTCGTGAAGAAGGAATATCATATGCCGTCCGTTCCACATGATTGGAATAAACGGCTGTGATTAGATCACAGTAGATCCTCACTATTTTCTCTCCCTTAACAGCGATCATCCAATCTTAAATCGATGGTACATAGAGAAAGCGCCTCCGAGTCAAAGATGCAAATGTGACTTCTTAAATAGTCACTCCCATCGCCAAGTGGTTTGATGTGATTAATTCTTTAATTAGGCTATTTTAATTAATTTTAAGGCCAAAACTTTCTAAATTCATAACTAATTGTAGAAAATTTCAAAAAAAAACTAATGCTCATTTTGAAGATATTTCATAGTAGAATCTAGAAAAATTATCATTAATTAGCTTTGAATAGTGATTTTGGATTAATTATAGATTAATTAAAAATCTAATTAGCTCAATTATATCTTAATTAAATACACAATTAATCTCAAATTTTTTATGGAAGTTTAGGGGGATGACCTCAATCTCCCCTATTTTTTTGGGATTTTATTGATTACTTAATTGAGAAAATCACTTGATTAATCCCTAATCACTCTCTTAATCTAATAAATCATAATTTATGGATGAACAATAACTTTATTAATCATTTAAACCTAGTTACCTTTGTTGAACAGTAAGATAACTTAGGGGATGTGATTGGGGATACTTTTCCTAATTCATTTCTTAAGTTTTCTTTACTTTTACAAATCAAATTAACTAATGGTTAATGGAATGATTAATCTTCATGATAAGGAAATCAGAATTTAATTGAATATTAAAAATGATTTAGGGATTAGGATTAGGGCCTTGCCCTTAATCCTTTCCCCTAAGTTGATTTCATCATTCAAATTAAAACATAACCAAAGTATTTAATTAATTAATTAAAGGCTTAATGAAATTAAAATTAAAAATCAATCATCCACATCTAAGCAACCTTTAATTGATCTTGGGTAACTCCTTCGGTGTTCAATAACCTAAGGTGAGAGATAATGAAATTATGGTTAGCTAACATGTGTGAGAAAACCATAAAAGTAGTTAAGTGAGATCCCTTTTGCCTAATTAACTATTAATTATAAGCCAAGCATTAGGCCCCTTTCATTTCTTAGAATCATTACAAATTTACTTTTCATGTGGTCGCATACCATATTGGCTTATTATTAATTGGTTAATTAACTTAAGGTGATATAGGTAAGGGTTAATTAATTCACTTAATTCATACCTTAACCTAAGAAAAACATAAAATCAACTTAAATATTCTTCATTAAACCAAATTATTTTACATATGGGGAATTGGATTAGGATTAGCAAACCTCTTTCATGTTTCCTAAATCAAATCAAACTCAAAGTTAAAAATGTCTTTAAAGAATTTTGATTCATTTTAAATAGCCTTATTTAATGTGATTGTCCGTAGAAATTAATTAGGATGAATGAGATAATGTTTTATATTCTTTATTTATTTTCAATCATGATAAACATTGCTTTCCATATAAAATCATGCATTCATTTCATTTAAAACTAAATGAAATAGTTTTCTTTTATGTCAAATTGCATGTGTTGACTTAAATTAAAATAGGTGTGGCTATTATCACTATTAAATCAAAAGCTATTTTCAAAAGCCCATAAATCAATTATAATATGAAGTGATGTTAATTACAAGTATCTATAAGTTTTCATGTGATGATAATACAAGATATGCAATATGAAGTTCTCTTTCCTTATCTTGCATGGATTCACATAAGATTTACAAGTGTATAGTTTATTTGAAAAGAACACAACATTTGCCTAAATCTACTCCTATGCATCTCCTTGTTAAGACTTAGGAAGAATTTCATATCACATATGTAAATCATATAATCAAATTAAATATGACTTCTTGCATGACTTCTTATTATTGTGGTTCTTTTTATACATTCATATGTATCTGAGAAAAGTGGTATATTAATCTGGACACCAGATTGTGAGGCTTTAAATAACCCTAAGTAGGTCTTGTACCTATGCCCTCAAAATAAAACAATGGCATATATATATATATATATATATATATATATATATATATATATCTCAGTATGTGTGTATGATGGAATAAGAATCATAAATCAATAAATCAATCAGCTTATACATCTACATGTATAAGAAAAGTGTTATATTAGTCACACCCTAAGAGGATATTAAGTAGACCTAAGTAGGTCTTGTACCTAATGCCCCTAGTACAAAAAATAGTGGTGACGTACTCACTTAAAACTTTTATACATGTGAATGAATCTAACTAATGGATGAAAAGTCCCTCTTTTTTTATTAAAAAGACATGCATTCATAATTTGATCAAATGAAGCATCTAAATTCCAAACACATTTCTTTGCATCCATCATTTAAGTGTGCTAGAACATACATTGCATGTGTAGGTATGCTTAGGATTTACTCATATGCATGGTGTACATGATCGAAAGAAATGAATGAATATGTGTTGTATGATAGTAATTCATTCTAATTAATCTTATGATGCATTTCTTATTGAATAAGGTTATTTAGGGTGAACCTAAACTTAGGGTTAATCAAAATATATAATAAGCCATTCACTAAAAGAAATTGGTTAATTAATTTGCTTAAGAAGTGACTTAAGGTAGGGATGGAAGATGGGCATCCTCTCTTTCATCTCTTTACAACACTTAGTTTTTTTGTGTGGGTCATATGAAACAAAGGAAAACACTAAGTAAAATCTTCAAATCAGCTAAATCACTTAAAGAGAAATCAACCATTTATAAATTAAACCTTTCACACTTAGTAAATTATAACTCTAAAGCCTAGCTAGGACATATCGCACAAGATCTAATTCACACACATTAGACTAAGTCTTCATTTTTAACTTTATGTTAAGGCGGTGTATGATTTTATGTATGCTTATTTTGTGATATATTAAATTTTAGTGGGTGTATGTGCATAGTCTGTTAGTCGAAAGCCTAACCATACTAAAGCATGCTTAAGGGCATCAGAATAAACATATAATGTTTTCGCTATGCAGTGCTTATGCCCCAAGTTAGATGTGGGCCGGTTACCCATGTGCCCAAATTATTCATATAATTGCTTGGGTTGTTTAGCTAACATTTATTTTAAGTATGATCTTTCCTTCTTTTTAATGTAATTTTGCATTAGGATTAGGATAAGTTTTATGGGGAATTAGGATGAGCATTAGTTATAAGACCAAGTATTATGTACCAAGTGATACCTTTGGAGCAAGTACATCCAGATTAAGACAAAAGAAAGAAAGAAATGGAGCAAATTAAAGGAAAGGAAGAAAGAAGAAAGAATTATGAATAAAGACCCCCATAACATTCATCATTTATAATCGTAATTCTTCTTTCATTATACTAGGATGTATAAGGGTAGAGCTCACCACATTTCTCTTTCGTTGTAATAAAAAAAAATCGCGCCCCTTTTATTCTTTTGTGATAGTATTATAAAATTGTTTGATGTTTGTTTAGCTTGTGCATTAGAAAAGCATGCCTTCATGGCTTATTTATGATTGGTGATTGGCCTTGATATGATTAGGCTCTAGGATAAAAATAAATTTTCTATTCCATTAACAACTCATCATAAAATAACTCATAATTTAAAAATATAAATCGAGATAATAATAAAAATTTAGTAGCCCTTTAGGTGGATGTTGTATGTTGAAATATCATGCATAACCATCTTATTTTACTCTTGTCAAGAGAGGGCTTCCATCTTTTCCAAATAGAATGGGCTTAACCTTTTAGAGCCTATGATGGAAGAACACCTCTTTCTCTTTTGATTTGGCCCACAATCAACTTCTTATGCATTTAGACATATAAAATCTTATAGTCTGTGTCAAAATAAAGAGTCCCAAGTTAAATAAAATTTGATAAAATTTTCATTAGATTAAGTCATTATTCATACCCCTCATGCTCTAGTCTCTTAGGGAATGTGTTTAAGGACTTAGTTTCTTTTTCTAAATAAATAACATCCTAACCATCTTGCAAAGCATATGACTTGCCTACATGGTTTTAAAATATAGGAGATAGCTAGCTACCACTCCATGCAGTAATAAGTCCAACAGTCAGATGGTTTACTCTCTATTATGGAGGTGAACCATACACCCACTTTTACCTTAGATTTAGGTCATGCTTTGGCCCTCACTAAAGCTCCCTAGATTTAGGATTTGAGTTGTTTTTTTGTGCTTAAATCCCTCACCTCTGGCATCTTGTATTGTGGAATTATAAGTCTAAATTTCTAATAAAATTTCAACTCAAATAAATAAATTTCCTCAATTTTAAATATATAAAGCCCAACTACATAATAGATTAGAGTGCTCACTGGTTTCCTAGTATCATGAGCATTCCCTACTCATCTCCTTTGATTTTGATAATAACTCTCCCCTTTTGATCCATCCCACTTGATCTTCTAAAATATAATCAATTTATTGATAGTTCTATCTTTAAATTCTTTGGAGATAATAATTGCTTACTTTAATCAAGAGTATTCTTAAGGGATTCACTTTCCTTAAGATGTAATTAACTATAGGTTTGCCTCCATAGAGAACTTAACTAACCTGGTTTAAATAAATCCTATTTTACTTTTCTATGCAAAGTAGGGAAAAAATCTCTTGTTTATTCGAAGACCCATCATTCCTTAGAAATCTTTATTAGGTGATTAGGTCTATTGTAGGGTAGTGACTTATATCTTTCGAGAGTACACTATTCCTTGATGTCATACCCAATCACCTCAATAAGTACATCATTATATCTGCATGGTGTCCACATATACACACACAACACAACCAAAAATAAACACCATAAGTACTTTTTGAAGTGTTACAACATTAAGGTATGATGTACCATCTTGAAATATGAAAATATCACCCTACAATGGACCTAATCACCTAATAAGAACTCCTAAGGTAGGTGGGTCTTCATATATATCAAAGATCTTTCCCCTACTTTATATGGAGATGTAAAGCAGGATTAATTTTATGGTTCTTTAATTCCCTATGGAAGCAAGCTTTTATAGTTAATTACATCATAGGAAATGAGAATTTTATAAGAACACTCTCGATTAAAGTAGTCAATAAATATCTCCAAAGACTTCAACATTAGACTATCAAAGAATTAGGTATTTTTAGGAATCAAGTGGGAGAGTTTAAATTGAAAAAATGTATTTTTTTTATTCCAATGGAAGATAAGTAGGGAACACACATTATACTATGAGGCCTAGTGAGCACTCCAATCTACCTTATAGTGAGACTTTATATATTTGAAAGAGAGGATTTACTTTTATTTAAGTTGAAATTTTATTAGAATGATAGGGCTTATAGTCCATCAACACAAGATTGTAAAAATACCTAAGGGGTGAGGACTTATACTCATAGCCCGAAGGAAATAAATAGCCTCGAAACCTAAATCTATGATGCTTTAGCACAAGTTAAAAGCACATCTTAAGTCTAATAGAAAAATGGGACATAGTGGTTTATCTTCCCAAGAGAGGATAAACCAATCCCGACTATTATGGACTTACAACCATCCAGAGTGGCCCTACGCCAAAAATTATGTAGTAAAGATAGCTAAGTTATTATTTAATTAGAAAGAAAACTAGAGTCCTAAACTCACTCCTTAAGAGACTAGATAATGATTGACATGAAATCATGACTTAAACTAAATGCAAAATTTATAATTTTTTACATTTTGACACATTTATTTAGACAATGGCTTGGGATAATTATGTCTATGTGCATGATGAAATAACGTTATGGGTTAAATCAATGGGAGGAGGTGTTCTCTACTACAAGGGATGCCCTCACAAGTAAAGCATTCCCCTATCATGCAAGAATGGAGACCTTCCCTATTCAAGAGCGAAACAAGATGATATGCATGATTTTTGTCACATACATCATTCAGCTAAGGGGTTGCTAAATCTTTTAATTATCTTGATTATAATTTAAATTTTAAAGTGAGGTTATGAGTTATATTTAAACTTTAGTTATGAGTTATTTAATGAGGGTAGAAAAATTAATTTTATTCTAAAGAGCTTACCACATCCAGGCCACACATTTAATCATTAAGCTTTAAGAAACCTATGAAAAATATGTCATTTCTATTGCACAAGCTAAATATGATAATCAAACATTCATAATTTTTTGTGAAAGAATAAAAGGCTGGTGCGGCCAGGTACTGCCATACACCCAAAAAAGAAAAGAAGTTAGGTAGCCAAGCTCTACCTTATACAAGATTACAATTAAATTATGTTCATTCTTCATCTTTCTTTCATCCTTTTAATTTGGTTTTGCTTCAAGCATCACAGGGCCACACAAGTTTTTTCCTTCTAGCCACTACTCATCATAAACCTCATAGCATTATTTATAATTCCTATTATAAAATTACATGTTTATAGAAAGTAAAATCTAACTACACACACAAAATAGATTTTAGCTAAACAAACATACAAACCAGGCAGATATATTTTATAAACTTTTATTTAACACCCTACACATGGGTTACCAAGTCCATCTACACTAATGTGGAATATGCTAAGGGGCATAAGCAACCTGCAAGTTGAAGCATTTACATTATTTATTTATTTAGTGGCCCCTTTAGGACAATCCCTTATAGAAAATAATATTAGGCTAATAGCGGTCTAACATCTATTCTACACATAGATAATCTTAACATTTAGTCTAAAATATTATATCACAAAATAAAACATAACACCACAATATACATCGGCCTAACTTAAGGCTAGAAGTGTTGGCTTAGTATTCTAATATGTGTGATATGTTTTGGTGTGGCTTGTCTTAGCTAGGCTTTAGATTTATGATTATCTAAAGGTTTTATAATGTTCAAGTTACACATGAGGGGAGGTTTTATTTCAAGTTGCTAAAAGGATTAGTAGATTTTAATTTATATTTTTCTTTTATTTCACTATTTACTTAGCATCTAATTATTATAAAGAAAGGAAAGAAGTTTAACCCTCTTCATCCCTACCCTAAATTATTTTCTAAAGGCGTGTTATTATGATTTTTGGCTTCTCTTAGTGAATGATTTATTAAACATTTTATTAATCCTAAGTTTAGGTTAATATTAAAGAATTATATTCAGCATGAAAGGCATCTTAAGATTAAGGATATTGAATCACTATCATATGGAAAACATTTCACCCTTCATTTTCATCTTTAATAATTCATTTTTATGATATTTACTTTAACATGCTTATTCATGAAATGTACATATGTGTATTTTTGGCACACTTGAATGATTTTTAATGCATATATTTTTGGTAGAAAAGAGTGATTCCATTCTTTAACATACACATGTAGTAAAGATTAAGCGAGCACATGCCATTGTTAAACCAAAGAAGTGAGGTAATCTAAGGCCTCCTTGGGAATACTTAAAGTCTCGTGTTTCAGGGATGTCCACACTATATACTTGTTATCTTAAATACATATAAATGTATTCATAGATATAAGAATGAAAATCATGCAAAATATTGTATATTAGTGAATTATTTACTCATGTAAAATTAAGCTCTATCCAAATTCTAGCACATGTACACATATGAATGAAATTAAATAAGTACATGCCATAGTTAAGCCAAGAAAGTGAGGTAATCTAAGACCTCATTAGGGCTACTTAAAGTCTTGTATTCTTGGGATGTCCATACTATATGCTTACTAACATTCAAACACATGTAAACATACACATGAATTATGGGAATAAAGAAACACTTTAACATGCTTAAGCTATAAGTGAATGTAAATCACATAAAATATTCATAACCAATTTCACTTTAGATTTTCATCATTAACTTATAATTTTGAAAAATAATTTGATATTTGTTAGTGATAATAGTCATGCCATATAATAGGATTAATTCAACACATGCAACTTATGCATATATAACCATATTCATTTGATTATTTTATTTGAAAACATGGATACATTATATAAATGACATGCAAATTTATAATGATTGAAAAAATGATTAAACATTACCACATAATACATTTAATCACATTAATTCTTGAGGAAAATCAAGTCAAATAAAACTCCTTAAGATTAACCAATGTTATTATGACGTTTAATTTTTGGATTTGAATTATTAAAACTTAAAGAGGAGAAATGATATTTGTTGTTTTATCCCATCCCATGTTGGTGACTTAATGTATTTAAGGAAAAGATAATTAAGTAAATTTTATGAATTAAGTTCAAATTATTAAGCAAAAGATTTAATTTCCTTTTCCCTAGACTCTTTAATTTAACTAACTATTTAATCATGAGCCTCCAATGATAAAGAGAAATTAAGATTTGCAATACTCCTAAAGGGACCTAATGCAATTAGGCTTCTGCTTAAGAGTCAACTTGATTAAGGAAGAATCTAACCTAAGTACTCTTATGGTTTTCCCACACCCATGGGTTAACCATAACTTCCTTAATTATTTTTATGTTATTAAACACATAAAGAGAAATCCAAGACTTGAATGTAAATTATCTGAACCAATTATCATTTTAATTTAATTTAATTTTATCATCAATTTACTTAATTAATCTTTAATTAATAAATGCATTAATTAACCCTCATATGGAAATGCACTTAGAAAAATAACTAGGAAAGATGCCCTAATTATTTTTCCTCTTCATTCCCACTGTTAATAGTGATTAATCATCATTACCCATTTAATTTTTACAATTTAGCATTTTTAATAATTATTAGGATTTGAATTTCAAATTCTTTGAATTTCATGGCCAATAAATTCCAAGAAAATTATGAGAGGCATACGACATCTCATAGAATTAACCCACAAGATTTGAGATCAAATGGCTTAGAAATTAACCTTAATTAGGGTAATTTCCTAAACCTTAAACCCTAATTAATCACTATTCATTTATCAAATATTGTGGATTTTATTTTTATTAAATTATCCTCTATTTACCCTTTTCAAAATGATTTTATTTGTATTTTTAGATTTTCTATAATTACTTATGAATTTTCAAAGTACTCGCTATTTTATTGCATTTTAAACACTTAATTAACCTCCTAAACCATCGACGCCACGGGATAGGTTATTTAAAATGTCCAACATAGTGGCTGACTCTAAGGCGGTGGACGCGGTTTTGTCCCCACCATTCAATCTCGGATCGAATGGTGTAGATTAATCATGTGATTTCTAATGGATTAAATTGAAAAATCTAATAGATTAAATCCTGGTCATCCATTCCAATCACATGGAACAAATAGCCAATGATGTCTCGGACACTCTATCGCGGACACCGCTCACCAAGCTCATAGAAATATGTGATCAACTCCAAAATGTGCGAGGAGAAGATCTAAGGAGATGATACAGTGGAAATCACGTCTAGTCACAATTTACTTCACAAAGACCTAGGGGAAATTCTATGATTTGCCAAATTTTTATCTTATCGGAGCTAGAGATTGATGGTCTGTCAACTGAGGTGGCTTCAACTTGAAGAGACGAAGCCCTGTTGAGAAGATCTCAAACCGCCCTACAATGCCAAGCCTGGAGTTGGTCTTGGAGTGCCTTCTAGTGATCAAATCGATCCAGTATCGATTCATTTTGACTCGCTGAAGTGAGGGGAAGTTGTGGGAAGAGTTAATTTGAGTTTGGTGGAGTTTTTGTGAGGTTGGATGGATGGGGCTCTCAATTTTAATTGATTGTTGGTCTCACCGATGATGGAGAGCACTAGGAATTTGGGGAAAGGTTTAGAATATTCAAAATGTTGTGAGGAAGCTCTCTATGAAGTTCAAATTATTGGGAGAGTATACTTTCCTCCCCAAGTGAACCAAGGGCTAAGATTGGCTCAACCTTTGGAAATCATCAAACCGGGGTAGATGGCCAAATATGGTAGCTAACTGATGAGGTGGAAGTGCTTGAGAGGCTGAGGTAGTGGCATGAGCTTAATTGGGGTGTACCTCCTCCTCCAAGTGAATCAATGGAGAGCTAAGATTGAGTTCACCCTCTCATGGCCAAAGGCTGAACATAATAGCCTTGGGTCAGGTTCGATCAGTGGTCCTAGTGTCCAAGAAGGCCTAAGGGTGGCTACCAAGTCTTGGGGACTGGGTGAACCCATCCAAATAGGGATTTTTTCCTTCTGGGTGGGTTGGCTCAAGATTTTTGACCCAAACCGGGTTCCCTATGGGTTGGGCCCATTTGGGCGGACCCATGGTGACCCAAGGATGAGTTATGCCAAGTTTGGTTAGATTTGGACTTAGTTTAGATGGACTTTTCTCAATTTAACCCATATGTGTCAAATGGGATTCAATTGGGCTAGGTTGACTGATTGGTCAAATTGAGCCAAACTAAGAGTTTGGATATGTTTAATTGATCATTTGAAATGTATTGGTGTTTGTGGTGTTTATTTCTTGGTATGTGTATTATGTGTATAAGTGAGGGGGACACCATGCAGATCTGAGGATGTACTTATTGAGGTGATCAGGTACTACATCAAGGAATAGTATACTATCTCAAAAGATAGAAGTCACTACCCTACGAGGGACATAATCACATAATAAGGACTCCTAAGGCATGATGGGATTTCAACTATACCAAAGATTTTTTTTTTCTCTATTTTATATGAATGAATAAAGTAGGGATTATTTAAACCGGGTGGGGCAAGCCTTCATAGTTAATTACATCCTAAGGATGTTGAGTTCCTTAGAAATACTCTTGATTAAAGTAGATAATTATTGTCTCCAAAGAATTCAAAGATAGGACTATCAATAAATCGGTAATATTTGGTAGATCAAATGGGATAGATCGAAAGGAGAGATTTATTATCGAAGCCAAAGGAGATGAGTAGGGAATGCTCATGATACTAGGAAGCCTAATGAGCATTCTAATCTATCCTATGGTTGAGTTTTATATGTTTGAGATTGAAGAGAAATTACATGTTTGAGTTGAAATTTTATTAAAGAGCTAGGACTTATACTCTAATAACACAAGATTGTTAGGATGACTAAGAGGTGAGGATTTATGTCTGTAGCCTAATGGGGAAATAGCAACCTCAGATCCTAAATCTAGAAAGCTTTGGTGAGGGCCAAAGCATGACCTAAATCTAAGGCAAAAGTGGGTATATGATTTATCTCCACAAGAGAGAGTAAACCACCCAACTGCTAGACTTATAACTACCCAGGTGGTGCCTAACTCCTCCTACAAGTCATATGCTTTGCAAGATGGTTGTTATTTATTTAGAAAAGAAACTAAGTCCTTAAATAAGAGTAAGAATGAAGAATTATGAATAATAACTTTTATTTAATTTTAAATTTTATTTTGACACAAGCTTATAGAATTTTGTATGCCTAAATGAATGAGAAATTGATTATGGGCCAAATCAAAAGAGAAAGAGGTGTTCTTCCATCATAGGCTCTTAAAGGTTAAGCCCGTTTCTATCTGGCAAAGATGGAAGCCCTCTCTTAACAATAGTGAAATAAGATGATTATGCATGATATTAAACATACAACATCCAGCTAAGGGGTTACTAAATATTTTATTATCTTGATTTAATGCCTATGCTTTTACATGAGGTTATGAGTTATTAGTTTGGGTAGAAAAATTAAATTTTATCCTAGGATACTAATCGCATCCAGGCCATACAACAATCACCAATCATAAATAAACTATGAAGAGGCATACTTTTTCAAATGCACAAGCTAAATAAAATATCAAATAATTTTATAAAGCTATCATAAAAGAATAAGAGGTTGATGCGATTGGGTACCACCATATAATCCGAAAAGAAATGTGGGTAGTCGAGCTCTACCCTTATGTATCTCGACATAATGAAAGAATAATTACAATTACAAATGATGAATGTTATGGGGAGGTCTTCATTCTTCATTCTTTCTTCTTTACTTCTTTCTTCTTTCATTTTTTTTCATTTGATTTGCTCCATTTCTTTTTCCTTTTATCTTGATGTGCTTTGCTCCAAAGGTATCATATATAGCACATAAGACTTGGTCTTAAATGCTCATCCTAATATCCATAACACTTAATTTAATCCTAATGCAAAATTATATTAAAAGAAGAAAAAATCTACACTTGCAATATTACTAAACACACCATACAACCAAGTAAAGTTATATGAATAATTTAGACTTAGCACCCCACATGTAACCAAGCCCACTTGTCCTTGGGCTATGCTTAGGTATAAGCACGCAAAAAGCATCTATATTTTTATTAAAATGGCCCCTTAAGCACGACCCCCTACATAAAACATGATTAGGCTAATAACGGCCTAACATCCAGACTATGCATATACACCCTAACATCTAGTTTACAATAATACATAATAAAATAAGCATACATCAAACCATACACCGCCCTAACATAAAACTGTGGTGACTGCATCAAGGTAGTGTATGGTATGTCCTAACTAGGATTTAGAGTTGTAATTTTGTTAAGTGTGAATTTATAAAGGGTTGATTTCTCAAGTAATTTAATTGAAAATTTTACTTAATATTTTTTTTATTTCATTTGACCTACACAAAACAACTAAGTGTTATAAAGAGAAGAAAGAGAGGAGACCCCTCTTTCATCCCTACCTTAAGTCACTTCTAAAGCAAGTTGAACAATTCTCTTTAATGAATGGCTTATTACATATTTTGATTAACCCTAAGTTTAGGTTCACTCTAAATGACCTTATTCAATAAATAAGGCATCTTAAGATTAATTAGAATAAATGACTATCATATAACACATATTCATTCATTTCTTTTCATCATGTACATCATGCATATGATTAAATCTTAGGCATAGCTATATATGCAATATGCCTCTTAGCACACTTAAATATATTTTCTTATATACATTCACATATGTCTTTAAGCCAAAGAAGTGTGTTTGGAATTTCAATATTTCATTTTATTGGATTATGAACATATGTCTTTTTTTTATATAAAAAGGGATGTCCATCCATTAGCCAACCACACATTCACATGTATAAAGTTTAAGTGAGTACGATGCCATTATTCTACACCAGGGGCGTAAGGTACAAGACATACTTAGGGCTACTTAAAGCCTCATAGCCCCGAGATGTCCAAACTAATATACCGCTTTTCCTAGATACATGTAGATGTATAAGCGACTATAATAATAGGAAAAACCCATGAAAAAATTGTATTTTTGATTTACTTGATTAATGTTTCTTATTCATTGGTTAAATTATATATTCATATGTATAAGAGTTTTAAGTGAGTATGGCATCATTGTTCTACACCAGGGGCATAAGGTACAAGATCTACTTAGAGCTACTTAAAATCTCGCAGCCCCGGGATGTCCAAACTAATATACCACTTTTCTTATATACATATGAATGTAGAAAAAGAACCACAAGAATGAGAAGCCATGCAAGAGGTCACATTTGATTTGATTCCATGATTTACATATGTGATATGAAATTCTTCCTAAGTTGTAACATGGGGATACATAGGAATAGATCTAGACAAATGTTGTGTTCTTTTCAAATAAATTATACATTTGTAAATCCCATGTAAATCCATGTAAAGTAAGGAAAGAGAATTTCATATTACATACCTTATATTATCAACATATGCAAACTTATGGATACTTGTAATTAACATCACTTCATATATTTTAATTGATTTATGGGCTTTTAAAAATAGCTTTTAATTTAATAGTAATAATAGCCACACCTATTTTTACTTTAAGTCAACACATGCAATTTGACATAGAAGAAATCATTTCATTTAATTAATTTTAAAAGAAATGAATGCATGATTTCACATGGCAAGCAATATTTAACATGATTTGAAAGAAATAAAGAAATATAAGCACATGATCTCATTCATCCTAATTAATTCCTAAGGACAATCATATTAAATAAGTCTATTTAAAATAAACCAAAATTCTTTAAAGACATTTTTAACTTTGAGTTTGATTTGATTTAGAAAATACGAAAGAGGTTTGCTAATCCTAATCTAATTCTCCATGTGTGAATTAATTTGGTTTAATGAAGAATATTTAGGTTGATTTTATATTTTAATAAGGCTAAGGTATGAATTAAGTGAATTAATTAACCATTACCTATATCACCTTAAGTTAATTAACTAATTAAGAATAAGCCAATATGATATGCAACCACATGAAAAGTAAATTTGTAATGCTCCTAAGAAATGAAAGGGGCCTAATGCAATTGGCTCATGATTAATAGTTAATTTGGCTTAAGGGATCTCACTTAACTACTTTTATGGTTTTCTCGCATATGTGAGCTAACCATAATTTCATTATCTCTCACTTGCATTATT
Organism: Cymbidium sinense; assembly: GCA_021442155.1. Taxonomy (NCBI): domain Eukaryota; kingdom Viridiplantae; phylum Streptophyta; class Magnoliopsida; order Asparagales; family Orchidaceae; genus Cymbidium; species Cymbidium sinense. Next base: position 129,448,999 of record CM038220.1, on the reverse strand, counting down.
GAACACCCAAAGAGCTACCCAAGATCAATTAAAAGTTGCTTAGGTGTGAAGTTAAATTAGGCTTAATTAATTGAAATTCTTTGATTACATTTTGATTAGAAAGATAAAATTAATTTAGGGAGAGGGATCAAGGGTAAGGCCTCAATCCTTAATCCCTAAGTCATTTCAAACACTCAATTAGGCTGTGAATTTTATCTTAAAAATTAATTAATTACTTACCTCATTAATCATCAATTAATTTAATTCCAAAAAGTGAAGGAAATATAGGAAATGAATTAGAAAAAATATCCCAATTACACTCCCTAAGTTCCCTTACTGTTCCACAAAGTTAATTAGGCTTAAATAATTAATTAAACTATTATTCATTCACTAATTATCACTAATTAAATTAAGAGTGTGATTAAGGCTTAATCAATTGTTTTCTTAATAAGCAACCAATAAAATTTTAGAAAAATAGAGGGGGTAGAGGTCATCCCCCTAGACATCCACAGAAATTTTAGATTAATTTGATGCTTAATTAAAGGGTAATTAAGCTAATTAATTAAGCCAAAATCACTGCTCAAAATCAATTAATAATAACTTTCCTAAATTCTACTCTGAAATACCTTTAAAATGAGTCAAAGTTTGCATTTCTTTTTTAGATTTTTTACAATTAATTATGAATTTTGAAGTTTCAGGCTTAAAACATAATTAATTAGCCTTAATTACATCCCTAATCCTTCAGTCCACATGGTGGCTAATGCGGCGTGCTTTCCACATGACCAACGGGATTGGTTATTAAAGTTGTCACATCTGTACGCTGACCCAGCCAACGACGGACTCAGTTTTCTGTGGACCGTCCAATCTAAGATCGAACGGCCATAATTTGATCGAGTTAAGGGAGAAAATAGTGGGGATCTACCATGACCTAATCACAGCCGTCCATTCCAATCATGTAGAATGTACAGCGTATGATCTTCCTCCTTCGTGAGTGGTAAAAGACAGGTTGGCACAGCCCATCTTTCACCGTTTGATCAGAGCTCACCCGAATTTGGATTGGGATCAAACTAATCCCACACTTTTAGAAGAAGGGGGATTCACATCCAACGGTCAAATTCACATGGGATTCAAATTCTCTTTGAAAAAGACCAAGCACGGTTTCCCTATAGCTACATTTTGATGAATTACCTCACCAGAGCTAAGACTGGCAGCCAGGATCGACAGAGGTAGCTTTTCTAGTAGAGACAAGCCCTGTTGAAGAAATCCAAGCTTGATTTGGTGTGGAATGCTCAATCGACCACCTCACACATGTAGGAGCCTCAGCTTCGATCGAAGTCACACCTCCTGCCACTTAGGAGCTTGGGAAATAACTCATTTTGCTTCGATGGAGTGTGGAGAGAGTGTGGGTAAGAGGAATTTGAGTTTGATTGCAAAATGAGGGAGTTTGGATCAAGATTGTCCTCCCCTATTTTAGCCTTGCATAGGAACAAGAAATTTGGATTTTAGAATGCTCAGGAAAGCTTGGAATCACTCTAGGAGGTTTTGAAAATGCCTTAGGGACTCAAATCTTTTGATATCAAATTGAGGAGGTATACCCCTCAATCCACAAGAAGAAAGGATGATAATGTGCACATGATCTGCACCAATTTGTTGCCATCCAATCACCAGACTTGTCTCCATCAAGTCCAGGAGGCATGTCAGGGATAGGAGAAGTGATGAGAGGCTGCCATGGATCCATTATGCAAGGGTTGCAAAGCATGGATCCATGGGGCGGTTTGAGTTAGAGGTGAGTCAACTCACTCCACCATCCCATGACTGACTAGAGTGGGTTAGGTGGACTAGTGAGAAGGTTCTATTGAGTGTTATATGGGATTGAGAGTTGACTTGGCTTGGATCCATTGGTTTTGAAGCTTAAATCCCATGGTTTGATGGCTAATCCCCTTGGATGGGGCCCACTTAACTTTTGGGGAAGTTTTGGGGGGACCTAGGGTGAGTTTAAGTTGAGTTAGATTAGCCCACAAGGTTCTATAAATAGGATTTGAGTGGTTTGGCTTAGATTGGTCAATGGGTTCAATTTGGGCTATGTTGGGTTGGGTTGACCAATTGGTCAATTTGGTCAAACTAAGGCTTGGGTTAGGTTCATATAATGATTTAGGATGTTTTGGTTCAATTGGTTTGAGTTAGTTTGGCCTAGGTTTGATTTGACTCATTTAGGTTTAAAAGGGTCAAATTGGTCAAGCTGACCAATTTGACCAATTTAACAAAATTGGGTTAGGTTAAGTGTTGAGTCAAGTTCAATTAGTCAATTAAAAATGATTGTAGGCTTTGGTTTGGTTTAATTTGAATTTAATTTGAATTTAATTTGAATTTAATTTGAACTTTGGTCAATTTGACCCTTTAGATCAATTTGGGCTAGGTTGGGTCAAGTTCACCAATTGGTTAACTTAGGCTCAATTATGGCTTTGGTCAAGTTCAATAAGTGATTTGGAATAAACTTGAGCTATTGGTTGCAATCAATTTGGATCAAATTATGATTTGACCTATTTTATCCTTTTAGGCCAATTTGGGCCACCTTAGGTCAAATGGCCAATTGGACTTGGTTTGGCTCAATTGATGGTTGGGTCATGTTCAATCATTGGTTATAAATGGATTTGAGTCAATGGTTTTAATCAATTTGGCATATGGTAGATTTTGACTAGTTTGAGTTTCATTTAGGTTAAATGTTGACTTGGTCAAAGGCTAGGTTTGACTCAATTCAATGCAATTGATCACTCTAGGATGATTGTTGGTCATGATTCAAGGTTTAGGTAGGTTTGGTTAAATCTAATTTGGGTTGGATTAAAACTTGGCTCAAAAGGGCCTCTTAGGTCAATTTGGGTCAAGCGGACCTAGATGGGTCAATTGGCTTAATCAATGCTTGATTCAAGTTTAGTTGAGCTCACAATAGACTTAGAATGGAAATATAAATCTAATTGCAAGTGGTTTGGAGCCATATGGGTTTTGCCTTATATGACAATCTTCAAGTCAAAAGGGTCGATATGGATTTGACTTGGGTTTGGTTTGATAATTATGGTTTGTATTTATATTTGGATCAATGATTGAAGGAATGATTGAATCATGAAGAAATCCATGGGTTTTGAGATGATTTTAGTATCATTTAGCCAGGTACAAGAATTTGGCTAAAAAGGATAAAATTGAGAATTTGATTTAATCTGGATTTGGTTTGGATCATTTTAATTTATATTTTATTTATATTTGTTAATATACATGGAGATATAAATAGGTTATGAGAAAATCACTTGAGTTTGGGGTGATTTGGAAGCAAATTTGACCAAATTAAGGGATGTAAAAGTCAAAAAAAGTTTTTGGTTTGATTTATTTCATTGGTATGGTGGGTTTCAATATAATGAAGGAATTATTGATGTATAAAGAAATCAAATGAGTTTGATTTGATTTAGATTAAGATTTGGTTAAGCTTATGGAGGTAGTTCCATATGGCTTAAGAAAGGTTTTGATTTGGTTTGATTTAGTTTGATTTGATTGGGATGGTTTGAGTTTAGATTCCATTTATATTTGTAAGTATAAATAAAGTAATGATTGATTTATAAAGAAATCAACCAAATTGAATTTGGTTTGAAGGAAGTTTTGGCTAAGCATATGAAGGTGGTTCATACGGCTTAGAAAAGTAATTTTGAGATTTGGATTTAGTCATGGGTTTCAATCATTGGATTCAAATTTGGATTTGGAATTTGATAGATGATTGAAGGATTGAATTGATTGTTTGAGAAAATTAAGTAAGTTGAGGTTAGTTAGGATTTGGCCAAGGCCAAGTCCATATGATAAAATCAAAGGTCTTAAGAAGGGGTTTGGAGTTTGAATTTAATCCTAGGTTTCAATCATTGGAAGTTGAATTTAATTTTGGAATTTGGATTTGAATTTGAGGTTTGGTTTGAAAGAAGGAAGCAAAGATTGGGTTTACGCTATAGGGTAGACAAGTCCTCCTAAATCCCTAAGGCACAACCCATTCTTATGGCTAACTCTTCTACATCTCTAGGGTTAGGTTAAGTATTCACCTAATCACTAGAAGTGTCTTAAGACTAAGGAACTCTTAAAGTCTATAAGAGTCTTAGATCTATGATGAGGAAGTTGAGAGCTCACTCCAAAAGTGAGGTCAATAGTGTCATTGGTTTGGTTTAATTTGAAATGGATCTTATTTTAGTTCATATGGGTTCATTTAGGTCAAATGGGTTAAGTTGACCAATTTGGTCAAATTGGCCAAATTAGCTTGGGTGGAGGGTTTATTTAGGTTAAATTAATTATTTAAAATGATTGTAGGAATTAGTTTGAATCAATTTGGATTAGGGAATGATTTGGTTCAATTTTACCCTTTATGTCAAATTAGGCTATGTATGTCAATTGGGTTTTGTTGATCAAATTGGGTTCAATTGAAGGTTGGATCATGTTCAATAATCAATTTATGATTGGTTAGAATCATTGGTTGCAATCAATTTGGCTCTTTTGGTCAAATTGGGGAAACTTGGGTCAAGAGGCCAAATTGGCTTTATTAGGTTCAATTAGTTGTTGAGTCATGTTCAATATTCAATTTGTGGGGGATGGGAGTCATTGATTGCAAACAATTGGGGTTGGAATGGGATTTGGTTCATTTTGGTCCATGTGGGAACTTGGATCAAGTGATCAAATTAGTTTTGTTTGACATAATTGATTGCAATTGGGTGATCCAAGATGATCAACCATCATTATAAAGAATATTGGATGGGTTGATTCAGTCCAATTTGGGTTGGGTTGAAGTTTGAGTCAATTTGATCATTTATGTCACTTCAGGTCAAGTGGACCAATTGAGTTGAATTGAATTGAATTGGGTGTTGAGAAGAGTTCATTGATGGATTTATGGTAGATTGATGGCCTTGATTGCAATTGATTTGGTTTTGATTAGATTTTGGGTCAAATGGGATAACTTGGGTTAATTGGACTTAATTGGTTCAATTGATTTGATTATAAGTGTTGAAAGGGTTTGAAATGGTCTATTGAATTGTTGGAGTGCTTTTGTGAAAATCAATTGGATTTGGTTAACTTGAATGGGCTTTGGGTTGGATCCATAGGATCATGGTGGAATTAACTTAGGTTTGGGCTTAAGTCAACTTGGCTTGGAGCATAGATAGGAAACAAAATTCAATTGAGGTTGATTATGTTGGCTTGAGGTTGATTTTGGATGAGTGGATAAGCATGATTTTTGGTTTGGGCCATAGGATAGGTAAGGCCTATTTATCCTAAGGTGTATTCTAAGCTTAGGGTACACCTTCCTAAGTCTCTAGGATTGAGTTTAGTGTTCCCTTAGTCACTATAAGTGTCTTATCACTAAGAAGATCCAAGTTTCTAAGAGGTTCTTAAGTTTAAAATGGGGAGGATTAGTCCTCACTCCAAAAGTGAGGTCAACAATATATATAACCAAAAATTACAAACAACCTCTCTACAAATTCAACATTTAGAGAGGAACTCAATAAATCCAAAAACCTTAACATTTATAAGAAACTATACTTCTTTAATTACTCTTAAACATAGTTCCAATTAGCCTAAAATTTTCATTGGAGAAACCTAATGTTAATACCTACCTCTAATAAAAACTTCAAGCCATTTGTAGCTCTAAATTAAAAGTTACAAATTATTAAAATATCTTTAAAAATTTTAGATAAATACTTAATATTTATTTATAGAAATTATAAAAATTCATTAAGAGAGTTCAAAACTCATTTATTAACATCAAGAAACTTAAAAAAAGTTAATTAGACTCCTTGGCTCTAATTAAATTTCAAAATCGTCAAATTATAGTTAATTAAATTTCAATTAACTTAAATAACTTTGAACTTTAAAAATTTATAAAAAATTATCATTAAGTACTTAAAAATTATAAATAAGTCATCTCTCAAAATAGCATCTAGAGAAAGTTCTAATGAATCCAAAATCACTATTGGTTGTTTAATTTTCTAAGAGTAATTTAACTTTACCTGAAAATCCAATCTTCCTAATTATTCTAAAAATTCACAGCTAGTCTGTTTAAAATTTTAGGGTATGGTTATAACAATATTTTCTTATCCCCATAAAAATTCCAACACATTTTGATAAATGTATTTAAAGTTACTAATTTTTAAATCATCTTAAGAAAATGTAATCAAATAATTAATTTTAAATTATAAAACATTGTGAAAATATTATTACTTGTTATAAAATATTTTCATTATCAATAGGATGCTTAAGAAATTTAATTAGACCCCCTAGATCTAATTAATTATAAAATCACTTAATTAGGGTTTAATAGTTGATTAAATAATAAATAATTCACTCACTTAGACCATAACTTCACAAATTCAAAAAATTTATCACTAACCTAAAAATTACAAATAATCTACCTTTCAATTTAGCATTCAAAGAATAATTCAATAAATCTAAAGAGCCCTTATTTTTTCTAAGTATTCTCACGATAATTTTATTTAATTAAAAATCAAAAAAAATTTAATTAATCTTATATTATAAAAGCAATCAATTTGAAATTTGTATGATATGGTCATCACATCATTACTCATTTCCTATAATGATTTCAAAATATTTTGATTACTTGATTAAAAGTTATATATTTTGAACCCTCTTAAAAATTAATTAAATAACTAATTTAAGTCACAAAAATTATGAAAATGATGCCAAATGGCTTAAAACATCATCTCTAATAGAGAACAATTTTAATAAAATAACTAAACTATCTAACTCTAATCATATCACAAAATCATTAAATTCAACCATAATTAGACAAAATTAACTGATTTAATTAAAGAAAATTTTAATAAATCAAATACTTAATCAAGCATTAAGATTAAATCCTCTTTAAATTTAGCATTTAAAAATGAATCTTATAAAAATAAAATCTCTAAATTTTACCAATTAATTAAAAATTAATAGGTGAATTAATCAAATCTTAATTAGTGAAATTAATCATAAAACATAAGTTAGGAAGCCATTTGAACTTAACATATAAGTTAAAATTAATCATGACCAACATTTTAAAATTAATCAAATTAAAAGATCTTAAGAAGTTAAAATCAATAAAATTTATATTGTTTAGAGTCTTAAGAATTTTCCTCACCCTTTATTGAGGTTCTTGTCTTATTAAAACTACGACGAAAGGAAGAGTGGGCCCTACCCAAAATAGGGCACACTAGTCTTTACATTCTTTAAAATCTTAAATCCAATCTTAACCAAAATTAAATCAAAACTTAAAATCTATTTCAAAAATGTAATTACTTAAGTAGAAACCACCCAGTGGTAATATAAATTAAACCATGAACTTAAATTAAAACTTAAACCTTTAAAAACCTAGTATAACCTCACCGCACTGACCTTCTTATACACACTAAATTACTAAGTTATCGACTCTAGACCTAGGTTAGGAAAATATTCAATTTGTGATGTATTGATTTTCCTTTTTTGAAGTATAATATTTTAGACGAATGTTAGGAATTATTTGTACATAGATTGAATGTTAGGGAGATATTTTGTAGTTCTAATATTATTTTTTTGTAGGGAGTTATGCTTGATGGGACCTATCATATTAATTTTATAAGTCTAATTTATTTGTTTTCAAGTGTCATTTCTTAAGCCTCTAAGCATAGCATATTAGGATAGTGGACTTGATACCCACTAGTGCTAAGCTTGTGTGTTTGAGATATACTTGCTTAGGTATTTTTTTTATTTTGCTAACCCCTATTTTGTAAGGTTTAGTTAGAATTTAAAATGTATTTTTCACTAGAATTAGGTTGAGATCTATGAAACTTAAGATCAACAAGAATGGACTGTGTAAGTTCATGATTTCATATGAAGTCTGAGGTGGCCCTAAGGAAAAATTATATATTAATTTGATTTGATGAAACTTAAGATCAATAAGATTATAGCTCAGGCCCCATAGGGTGTAAGTTGATGAAACTTAAGATCAACAAGATTATAGCTCAGTTCTTTATTTTCTTCTTTCTTTTAGGGTGTATAGAATCAGACTGCTTTGATTTTTCTTTTATATATTAATTTGATTTGATTGGTCTGTTTACTTTGTTTGCACATTAGATTAACATGTTTTTCCTATGTTTCTTTCTATGGCTCTATGATATGTTGCTCTATTATGAAAGTCTAGTTTATACAATAGGCTTCTAAGAAAAATTTAATTTTTCTATCCAATCTAACTAATAAAAGCTTAAATTTAATCAACTCATAGCCTTTTATATTTAAATTTCTAGAACTAAACATAAAAAACTAGAAATCCTTAGAAGTAAAAATCATGATTGCACATTTCCTCAACTCAAATTGCACATACAAGAGCATCCGACCCTTGAAGATAACCACCCTACCTGGGAGAAGTCTGCCTTTTCTTTTAATTTAGCCTATAACTACATCTAATTACTTCTCATTATAGGTATAATTACAGTCCCAAAGTCTTATAAATAAAATCAAGCATCTAAAAATACATAAAATGCAATAAATTATTGAATTAATTAGAACCGTAATATACCATTCATAATATTAATTTTTAATAAATGAGGCTAGGCCATTAGATTTCTTACAAACTAATAATAGCTTAAACTATCCTATATTTCATAAGACTTAACTCATGACTTTAAAGTGAATGTGGTTTTAGTTGGTTGCCCTTCAAAGCGAGTTATAAATTCAATAGAGTCAAGCTAGGTTTTCATTCATTGACAGGAATGAGCTTATACGTCCTATTTTCCTTTGGAACGGTTAGGTCAAGTTAGTACTAATGGGTGTTAGTAGCATTTATAGTTTTAGATTTTGAGGCACCATGTTTCTTCTTTACTATAGAGATAAGTCCTCGATTCTCAGGCATTTTCATATTCTTGTGTTGTTGACATATAAGTCTTAACTTTCTAATAAAATGTTAACTCAAAATAAATTAAATATTAACGTCAAAAATATATAACTCAACCATACACTAGGTTAAAATTCTTATTAAACATCCCAATATCAAAACACTTCATACTATTTTTCACTCGAAATCCAAAAGAAAATGCTCTACTTGATTTATCTCATTTGACTTCCATATTTAATAATCTTGAAATTAAATTTTGAAGTATTTATGGATGAAATTTAAATTCTTTAATCAAGAGCTTTTTTAGTATATTTTATATCTTTTAAGCTGTAATTGATTATGAGAGCTTACCTCCATAGGAAACTTGTAACCTAAGTAAAAATAAGCTCTATCCTATCATCCATATAAGTAAAAAAAATCTCTAGTACATGTAAACCCATTAACCTTAGGAGTCTTTATTAATGATTGAATCCATCGTAAGAAAATATCTCCTCATTTTAAGGTGGTTTATTATTCTTGGATGTTATATTTGATCACCTAAATAAGAAATCCTAAGATCTGTGTAGTTTCTCAATCTAAATATCCATCATAAAGTATAGTAGAATGCATACTTAAGAGATTGAGAGTTTATGACTTAATTTCATTCTTAATATTCATCATAAAACTTATGATAACTTATTAGCAAGTTACCAATCATTGTCATTACATTAGGCTCTAGCTACTATTTTTAAAGTGTAATTAAATAATTATTAACTATGTTTCTCTTGCATAAGCATTAACAACTCATGAATCTTTTTATTATAATATTTAAAGTAGTACTTAGACCTTAACATCTCTTTTATTTTTAATCTCTTCCTAGTATATCTTTTTTAGCTATAACATCAAACCAATGTAATTTGGCATTGTTCACAAGCTTAATTTTAACAAAGATCACTCTCTGATAATCATCCATCTAATACTAATAATAAAATTAATTATTTAGTTTTGTTGGTTAAGGAATTTATTAAATTTATAGACCCCATCTAATATAGGAGATTATACCATGACCATTTTAGTTAAGTCCCCAAAGTCATCCCTATTTCTTATCTGACTATCTCTTCTATGGATATGTCTAAGCTTTTGATTTTTCTTATTATGGTGATTCCCTTTTCTTGGACATTTTTGAATGGAGTGAAAATTATGGGAGGAATAAATAAAGTATGGAGTCTAAAGTTTAATTAAGTGATATGTCCCATCATATCCTTTAATGAGGTTTACATTTTGTTGTAACTTTCTTCTAAAACATTTTGGAACTTCTTTAATCTAGCTTCATGATTAATTGCCATAATATTTAAGTTCTTAAGTATTTTATCATTCCCTTAAGGTGCACCATATTAGCTTATTTAGGTGGCATACGATAGTAATAATTATCTCATGTATAAAAAAATAAAAAGATGCAAGAAAATAATTAACTTTAAAAGTAATTGTGTTGGTGAGTGCTTACTTATTTGATATAATTAAATTAATAAAGATGGCATAAAAATTTTAAAAAAATTAAAACTTAGGCTTACATAAAATATATAAGAGATAAATTAAATTAGTTAGAATAAATATATAGAAATTATGAAGTATACTTAAGAACTAAATTAGACGTTTATATTTTTTTTTTTTACTTTTAGAGATAATCTACCTTATAATTTATTGTGAAACACACTTACTCGCTAAAATTTAATGCTACTTAAGTAAAATCTAAGGTTGGTCATGAAAAAGAAATTTTATAAAATTACTAACATACAAAGAAAACCTATAATCAAATATAAAAATACATAATATTAAGAAAAAAGTGCAAAGGAAAAAGGATTTTATATAAGTTTTGAGAGGAGAGAACTTCCCCATGTACATGTGTGGTGTTTTAATTTGGAGTCGTAGGGACACCATGTAGATCTTAAGAGGTACTTATTGAAGTGAAGGTATGACATTAAGGTGTGATGTATTATCTCAAAGATGAAAATATCACACTACTATGGACCTAATCACCTAATAAGGACTCCTAAGGCAGATGAGTTTTCATATATACCAGAGATCTTTCCCTTACTTTACATGAAAAGTAAAGCACGATTTATTTTATGTCAGGTTCTTTAGTTCCCAATGGAAGCGAGCTTCCATAGATAATTATATCTTGGAAAATCAGAATTTCCTAAAAAGACTCGATTAAAGTAGTCGATAAATATCCCCAAAGGTTTTGAAGCTAGACTATCAAAGGATTGGATATTTATAAAAGTCAAGAGGGAGAGTTCATGTAGAAAACTTATTTGCAGATTCCAAATAAGGATAAGTAGAGAGCACTCATGATATTAGGAAGTCTAATGAGTGCTCCAGTCTACCTTATAGTGAGGCTTTACATATCTGAAAGAGAGAATTTATTTTTGTTTAAGTTGGAATCTTTATTAGAATACTAGGGCTTATAATCAATCAACACAAGATTGTGAAAATGCCTAAGAGGTGAAGATATATACTCATAGCTCGAAGGAAATAAGTAGCCTCGGAACCTAAATCTATGATACTTTAGCACAAGCTAAAAGCATGACCTACATCTAATCGAAAAATGGGACATAATGGTTTACCTCTATAAGAGAGAGTATACCCATCTCGACTCTTCTAGACTTACAACCATGTGGACTAGCTGTCAGTTAACACCTCCTACGCTTTAAAATCATGTAGGTCGGTCTAATGTAAATGTAATATAGCTAGGTTGTTATTTAATTAGGAAAGAAATTAGAGTCATAAACTCACTCCCTTAGAGACTAGTTCATGACTGGCATGAAAACATAACTTAAACTAATGCAAAAATTTATAATAGTTTTATACCATTTGACACATTTATTTTAGACAAAGGCTTGGGACAATTATGCCTATATGCATGATGAAATAAGGTTATGGATAAATTAGTGGGATGAGGTGTTCTCCACTACAAAGGATGCCCTCAAAGGTCAAGCATATCCCCTATCGCACAATAATGGAGACCCTCCATATTCAAGAGTGAAATAAAATAATATGTATGATTGATATAGCATACATCATTCAGCTAAGGGGTTGTTAAATCTTTTATTTATCTTGATTATAAACCTAAGCTTTAATATGAGATTATGAGTTGGGTTAAATTTAATTACGAGTTATTAGTAAGAGTAGAAAATTTAATTTTATTCTGAAGAGCCTACAACATCCAAGCCATACATCAAAACATCACACTTTAAGAAACCTACGAGCATGTTATTTTTATTGCACAATTTAAATACAACAATCAAACACATATATTTTATAAAAAAAATAAAAGATCGATGCGACCGGGTACCGCAGTACACCCCGAAAATAAAAATAAATTGGGTAGCCGAGCTCTACCCTTATACAACCCAGATTACAATAGAATTTTATAATTACAATGAAATAAAAACTATCGAGATCTTCAACTTCTTATCTTTCTTTCTTTCCTTTTCTTTTTTAGGATTAGCCTTGCTCTAGGCTTCACGGGGCCTCCTAGGTCTTTTTCTTTTGGCACTGCTCATTCTCAACCCAATAGCACTGATCATAATCCTATTTGCAAAAATTACATATGTATAGAAAATGAAATCTAGCTATACCTGCAAAATAGATATTAACTAAATAAACATACGAACTAAGCAATTTTATTCCATATATCTAGACTTAGCACCCTGTATATAGGTGACTGAGCCCACCTGCCCTAATTGGATTATGCTTAGGGGCATAAGCAACCTACAAGCAAGATCATTTTTTATATATTTATTTATTATTTCAATAGCCCCTTTAGCATAATCTCCTGTATAAAATATCATTAGGCTACTAATGACCTAACATCCGGTCTACGCATAAATAATCATAACATCAATCTAAAATATTACATCACAAAATAAAACATAACACCACCACATACACTGGCCTATCCTAAGGCTAGAATTGGTGACTTAGTATTCTATGTGTGTGATAAGATTTGGTGTCGTATATCTTAGTTAGGCATTAGAATTATGACTATCTAAAGTTTAGAATTATTTAAGTTAAACATTGTAGGATGTTCCACTTCAAGTTATTAAAAGGATTAGTTAATTTTAATTTGTAGTTTTTTGTTTCATTTGATACCTATAATATCTAATTATTATAAAGAGGGGAAAGAGGTTTGACACCCTTCATCCCTATCCTAAGTTATTTTCCAAAAGTATATTATTATGGCTTTAGTTTCTTTAGTGAATGGCTTATTAAGCATTTTATTAAACCTAAGTTTGGGTTAGTCCTAAAGAATTTTATCCAAACATGAAAGGCATCTTAGGATTAATGAGATTGAATCACTATCATATGGATAACATTCCACCATTCCTTTTCATCATTACTAACATACATATGTTTTCATTTTTTTATATTATTCATGGTATTTGATTTAATGCATATATCTATACATGCAATGGGTATATTTGCATTTTTGGCACACTTGAATGATTGTTATTGCATGTATTTTGGTAGAAAAAGAATGACTTTACTCCTTAGCTAAGTATACATATACATGCATTAGAGATGTAAGAAAGTGTGTGTTGTTGTTAAACTAGGGAAGTGAGATTATCTAAGACCTCTTTGGGGCTACTTAAAGCCTCGTATTCCTAGGATGTCCATATTATATACTTGTTATCTTAAATACATAAGAATCTATACACAAGCATGGGAATGAAAATCATGCAAAAATTGTATTATCGCAAATTATTTATTCATGTAAAGTAAAGTTTTATCCAACTTCTAGCACATGTACACATATGAATGAAATTAAGTAATACATGCCGTTGTTGAACTAGGGAACTGAGATTATCTAGGACATCCTTAGGGCTATTTAAAGCCTTGTATTTCTAGGATGTTCAGACTATATACTTGCTAGCATTCAAACACATGTAAACATACACATGAATTATGAAAATAGAACAACACTTTAACATGTTTAAATTATTTTATTGAATATTCATTGCCAACATTAACTTCTAGTTTCAAAAATAATTGGGATGTATTAGTGATAATAGTCACACCATATTGTATTTGTTAATCCAACACATGCAACTTATATATAACCGTATTCATTTATTTCTATCTTAACAACATGAACACATGATACAAATAGCATACAAATTTATAATGATTGAAAAGGAATGACTAAAATTGTAACATAATACATTCAATCACATCAATTCCTAAGGATAATCAAGTCAAATAAATATTCTTTAAGATTAACCAAAGTTGTTATGAAGTTTAATTTTTGGTGTTTGAATTATTAAAATCTAAAGAGGAGAAAAGACACTTAGTGTTATCCCATCCCACATTGGGTGACTTAGTGTTTAAGGAAAGTAATTAAGTGGATTTTATATATTGATTATGTTCAAGTCATTAAGCAATCAAATTAATTACCCTTTCCTAAGCTTCTTTAATTTAATTAACTATTTAATCATGAGTCTCCAATGATATGCTTTTAGAAATTAAATTTTACAATGCACCTAAAGAGACCTAATACAATTAGACTCATGCTTAAAAATTAATTAAATTAAAGAAAGAACTAAGTTAAGTACTCATATGGTTTTCCCACATCCATAGGTTAACTATAAATTCCTTCATAACTTTATGCTATCAAACACATAAAGGAAAAATTAATAAATTAATTTTGAATTATCTGAACCCATTATTAATTTAATTTCGTTTATCATCTTACCATTAATTCTCCTTAATTAATGCCAAATTATTCCATGTATTAATTAACCCTCCTAATGAAATGCATTTAGAAAAATAATTAAGAAAGAGTCCTAATTATTTTTCTCACCATTCCCACTGTTTATAGTGATTAATCATTATAAATTATTTAATTTTTATTATTTAACCATTTTAATAAATATTAAATTAATTAAAAAGGATAATTATGGTTGAAAATTGCACATTATTTAAATTACGTGGCTAATAATCTCAAGAAAATTATGGGAGTCAGAGGACATCTCATAGAACTATTCCACCAAGTTTGACATTAATTAGCCAAATAATTAAGCCTTAATTAAGGTAATTAACTTAAACTTTAAATCCTAATTAAGCATTGTTCACTATACAAAACTTAGGGATTTTATTTTTCTTAAATTCTCCTCTATCTAACCTTTCCAAAATGCCTTACTTGTATTTTTTGGATTTTTTTTCCACAACTAGTTATGATTTTTTGAAGTACTGGCTATTTAATTATATTTTTAAGGCCTAATTAATCAATTAAACTGTTGGTGGTACGCGGATGCTGACGCGGCAGCGCTTTCCACGTGATGCCATGGGATTGCCTACTTAAAACGTCCGATGAGGAAGCTGACTCGGCGGCGGTGAACGTGATTTCATCCCGGCCATCCGATCTCGATCGGATGACCGTGATTAATCTCATGGTTTTGAAGGGATAAAATTAGAAAATCTAGCCAATTAAATCACGGTCGTCCAATCTAGTCATGCAAAACGGACATCAATGATCCATCATCCCCTGAGCATCGGAAGACGAATATCGTCTGCCTTCCACTGCTCGATCCAAGCTCAACTGAGCACATTTGACGGTGGAATCAACTCCAAAACATTCAGAGGGAAGATCTAAAAGGATCCTATGGTGGAAATCGCATGAAATAACATTTCGTTTTGAAAAAGACCTACACCTAGGGGAGAAATCTACGGTTGCTAGATTTTTATCTCATAGGAGCTAAAGACCGGTATTCTGTCGAATGAGGTAGCTTCATCTTGAAGAGATGAAGCAATGTTGAGAAGATCTCGAGCTGCCTCCTCACTGATTCCTTTGTGGACCAAATGCCACCACGAAGCTCACTGGAGTTGTTCTAGGGATGCCTTTTGGTGATCGAATTGCTCGGGGAACAATTCATTTCGACTTGATATAGTGTGGTAAAGGTGTGGAAAGAGTTAATTTGAGTTTGGCAGAGTTTTTGTGAGGTTGAACGAACGGGGCTCTCGGTTTCGTTCAGTGGTTGGTCTCGCCGGCAATGGAGTGCGCTAGGGATTTTGGGAGAAGAATCGGACTGTGCAGAATGCTCTAAAAAAGGTTTTTATGAAGTTTGAATGATGAAGAGGAGTATACAATCATCTCCAAGTGAAGTCAGATTGGATCGCCTTTGAGCGCCCCAGTGGTAGGTAGTGAGGTGGCGGTGAGACCGCCAGTGAGGGAGGATAGTGGGCTGCCATGGAGTGTACCACCTTCCCTAGGTGGACTAATGAAATGCCATGGGTGAACTCATCCTCTCATGGTCAAAGGCTGAGCCCAACAACCTTGGTTAGGTCAATGGTCCTCTTGTCCAAAAAGAGCCAAAGATGGCTGGAATGGGGTAAGGAGGTGGAGAACCCATACAAATGAGAATTTTGTCCCATTTTGGGTGGGTTGGTTCAATGGGTTTGACCCAAATTGAGTTCACCATGGGTTGGGTCCACTTGGGCAAGCCCATGGTGACCCAAATATGAGTCCTGCCAAGTTTGATTGGGTTTGGACTTAGTTTGGTTGGGTTTGGCTAGATCAAATGGGTTCAATTGGGTCAAGTTGACCAATTGGACCAAATTGGGTCAAATTGGAGACTTAGGTAAGTTCAATTAGTCATTTGGAATGCATTAGTGTAATTGGTTTGGTTTAATTTGAAGTGGATTTGGATTTGGTTCATTTGGATTTATTTAGGCCAAATGGGTTAAGTTAACCAATTTGGTCAAATTGGACAAATTAGATTGGGCATCGGTTAGGTTTGGGTTCAATTAATCATTTGAGAATAATTGCAAGTAGTGGTTTGAATTGGTTTGGGTTAGAGAATGATTTGGTTCAATTTGACCTTTAGGTCATATTGAGCTAAGTGGGTCAATTGTTGGGTTGACCAAATTGGGTTCAATTGAAGATTGGATCATGTTCAATAATCAAGTTATGATTGGTTAGAAGCATTAGCTTCAACCAATTTTGGCTTATGATTTGATTTGACATAATTTAGCCCTTTAGGTCAAATTGGGTCAACTTGAGTCAAAAGACTAAGTTGGCTTGATTAGATTCAATTGGTGTTTGAGTCATGTTCAATACTCAATTTATGATTGATAGGAGTCATTGATTGCAATTAATTTGGCATAGAACATGATTTGGTCCAATTTGCTCTTTCAGGTTAATTTGAGTCAATTTGGGTCAAATGATCAAATTGATTTTGTTTGACTCAATTGATTGTAATTTCGTAATCAAAGATGATCAACAATCATTTTGGAAGAGATTGAGTGAGTTGATTCAATCCAATTTGGTTTGTATTGAAGTTTGAATCACTAGTAATTTTGTCACATTGGGTCAAGTGGACCAATTTGGTTGAATTAGTTGAGTTGGTGTCAATCAGGTGTTAAGAGGGGTTCAAAGATGGATTTATAAGTGATTAGTGGCATTGATGGCAATTGATTTAGGCTTGATTGGGTTTTGAATCAAACTAGTCAATTTTATCACATTATGTCAAGTGGACCAATTGGGTTGAATTAGTTGTTGAGTTGGTGTCAATCAGGTGTTGAGAGGGGTTCAATGATGGATTCAGAAGTGATTAGTGGGTGGCCTTGATGGCAATTGATTTAGGCTTGATTGGATTTTGGATCATTTGAATTTCTTGGATTAAATGGGTTAACTTGGGTTAAGGTCCAAGTTAATTTGGTTTGGAGCTTGGATTGGAAAACCAAATTCAATTGTGATTAATGGAATAGGTTTGAGATTGGTTGGTTTCATTCATGTGAGTTTAGATTTGGATGAGTGAATGGATATGGATTTTGGTTTAGGCCATAGGATAGGTAGAACCTATTTGTTCTAAGACACCTCCTAAGCTCAGGATTTTGTTCTCTAAGTCTCTAAGCTTGGGTTTAGTATTTTCTTAATTACTAGAAGTGTATTATTATTAAGGAGATCGAAGTGCCTAGGAAGATTCCTAAATCTAGGATGAGAGGGGTTACTCCTCACTCCAAAAGTGAGGTCAACAACGTGTTTCTTTAATGTTGCCTCCTTACCAATTGTTGTGCTCTGATATCAAAACTTAATGAGGTGATGGTGAGGAAGTCTAGAATTAGACCTTGAAATTCTATGTAGGAGGCTCTAAGGGGTGTTAAATGAGATATTGAGTCATGGATTAAGATTTAATGAGTGGAATTAAGAAGAATCCTAAGTCATTGGCTAAGCAAGGTAGAGCTTAAAATCAGAAAATTCAAAATTTAATTTAAGCTAGTATTGGATGACATAGATGACTTAGGGCTTGAAACCTAAAACTACCTAAAACCTTTAAAGAAATATCTAGTTATGCTTTAGAAATGTTATATATATATATATATATATATATATATATATATATATATATATATATATATATATATATATATATATATATATATATATATATATATATATATATATATGTATGTATGTATGTGTGTGTGTGTGTGTGTGTGTGTGTGTGTGTGTCTTTTAACATATTTCTGATATTTTCTTAATATGACTAAATTAGAGTGGAACCTAGTCTAACCTATAGCTTAAAGTAAAATATTTGGTTTTACAAAAGAGACTAAAAGCTTGAAATAAAAAAAAAAAATTAAAACTCTTGTAAATAGTATAGGGATGTGTCAAGATTAAATCTAAAATTGTTCTTAATTTTCAAACTAGATGTCCTACAAAATAAGACTAAGTCCTATTTAGGTCTTCTTCGCCTGACCCCTTCAAGGAAAGATTTCGCTAGGATTTATAAGACAAACTTATGAAAATTTAATAAAAAGATAAAGTGAGAGGTAGCAAAGATTTCTATAATAAGATAGTTGAAGAAAATAAAAAGTAAAAAAATAAAAGTATCACTCACTAATGGTGTAGATTTAGGAAACCACAAAGTTTATTATTACCATCAAGCATCCACACCTCTCAAAGAACCCTAAATTTTGATTTTGATTGTTTTAATGATAATAATCCATATTCAATAAAAAATAAATAAATAGATTTCATATAAACTCTAATACCAAATAAAAAAGCAATAAAGGAGGAGATTCTTTATAACTCAATCCTCTTTAAATCATATTTTTATATATAATTAATTATTTTTCTAATAATTTAAACTTTTCTTTCATAATTTAAATTTTTAAATTCTTTATAATTAAATTTTAAAAAATTGCTTGCACACAATGTCATAGTAATAAAATAAAAATAAAATTTCATCATAAAAATTTATTTAAGTTAAAATACTCTAGTTTAAAATAATTAATTTAATAAAATACTTCATCATGCTCATAATAATGAATCTAATTTTTTTCTTATTCTACTTCTTATAATTGGTCTATTAATTTCATGTATTACATCAACTTATTAAAGAGCCATTTGAGATCAATTTTATTTTTTATTTTTTATTTTTTTGTTATTTTAAAAAATATATTTATTTTATATATTTTATTTTTATTATTTTTGAAAATACTTAAAATAATTTTAAATATTTTAAGTATTTTTAGAAAAATAATAATAACAAATATATTTTTCTTTATAAAAAATTTTAAATAAAATAAAATAAAAATAGAAGTGATCCCAAACAAACCCTAAATTTTATAATTTTTTTCTTAATATCACCTATATAAATATACAAATAGAGTGAACAAACAAAAAACTTTAGGATGAAGATATGAGACATTTAGACACATGCATTAAACAAATTATCAAATTAGTTGTAATTTCAATCTTTTTCCTTTAAAAAAACAAAATTTAAAATAATTGTCATCACGGAAGGTAATCACATGGGTTATCTCTAGGTGGGTGCTTTGTGGAGCCCACGCCTTTTCTCATCCATGGCCTCCATCACGTTACGGTCCACATCCAATAATACTCTTTTAAAACTACATGAATTATTGTTAAAAAATTTAAAAATAAAGCATAATTATAAGACGATCTAAAAAAATTTTCTGTAAATTCCCACTTTTTTAATAAATAAACAAAGCGTAAAGCAAGTTTTCCTTCCATAAATCAATATTCTTCCCGTCCCAACCCATCCTCTCCACTTCTGCCCGTTCCTCTACAGGCCATTATTCTGCCCCAAAAAATGATCTCCTCTCCCTCCACTTCCGCGGCCACGGCCGCAAGGAAGAAGCCGAGGTTCGACCCTCAGCCGGCGCAGGAGTCCAAGTGGCGAAGCGGGGCCCAGCAACGGATCTACGGCCGCCGGCTTCTCGAAGCCCTTCGGGTCACCCGTGGCGGAGGAGCCGGCGGCACACCGCCTGCAGGCCCGCAGGCCATCAAGCACGCTGCTGACTCGGCCCTTGCTCTTACAGCCCGAGGTCAGACCCGATGGAGTCGCTCCCTCCTCTTCGGCCGTTGCCGCCGTCGGAAAGTTCTCCTCAAAGCCGGAGGAAAGATCCGGCGACGGAGGCCTCCGCGTCCGCCGCGCAAGCTTATGGCAGAGGCGTTGCTTGAGCCGCGCTGAAGGGTAAGAAGGTAAGGGATCGCCTCCGCGTGTTGTCGAGGCTCGTCCCCGGCTGCCGGAAGCTATCTACGCCGAACCTTCTGGAAGAAGCGGCAGACTACGTGGCAGCGCTCGAGATGCAGGTCAAGACGATGCGAGCGCTCGCGAATGCTTTATCGGCCGCTGCCCTTTCTCCGCCGGCAGGCGATTCTGCTCCCGCTGCGGAGAGTTGAACGATGAATTTGGTACTTTATGTCTGAAATGAATAATAAAAGTTTTTTTTATGTGGAGATTTTTAGAAGTTTGTTGTATTACTTCTCTTATTCATCATATTCATGTAAATCTGACACTTTTGTATATGCCATTTGTGATTGTTCTTCCATCTAACCAAATCATCATGGTTTCTTTCTTTCTTTTTTCTTTAGTATCTTCATGGCTCTGTGATTTCTCCTGTTTCATTTCTATTTCTTAAGTTTATTGATCAAAATCCTTATTGATCATTTTAGTTTACCTCAAAATGTATGTAAACTGGATTTGCGACCTTCATCTTTATTTCTTTTTTCTGCCATATGATGAATCAATCTGATCAACCAAGCAACTAAGGGCATATACTGCTTTTATTTTATTTTTTTTCGAAGAAGCTGATTGTGATTTCTCGTAACATTCACTGCAATACTCTTTCCGATCTAAGAAAAATCTTGTTCTCGCATATAACAAAAGTATCCTGCTTTGTTTAAATTATTGAATCATCATTATCTATCTCATTTAGGCCGTTCATTCCAGCGGTCGCAATCAAACTGTAAAGTGCTATTCTTTGTAAAACAGCGATTTGAAAGTGAAATTTTCTGTAATGGAGTAAATGTAAAAGATTGATGAGTATGTCCTAATAATTATTAGCAGTTAGTTAAATGCTTTCATTCCTGAAAAGCAATGTTGGCCTTAGCAAATGACGGGTAAGTGAAGCTTGGCCTCGTATTGGTTTGATAGGTCTTACAATAGCAATTACTGTTGATTATTGTTTAAACAATATGAATTGCAACTAGTTGTTCATTATCAGCTTTTGCATCTTTGGTTATGAAAGATCCAAATCTTATCCGGAACTAAAATTAGTTCAGATTCATTTCATCTGATTTGAGTCGCAGCAAGTATGATCATTGGATAATTTCAATCTCTATTCGAATCCAAAAATGTTTGTTTGATTTTGATTATATATATTTTGACATTTAAGTTAGTAATTGTAAGAGATCTGCGCTTGGCACGGCAATGACAATGTGCACTGCATTACAGTGTCATTTAATGACACTGCGGTTTGCCTGTATTTTGAAAAATTTGTGAAAGCTGCAAC
The DNA here is from genome assembly GCA_021442155.1 of Cymbidium sinense. NCBI lineage: Eukaryota > Viridiplantae > Streptophyta > Magnoliopsida > Asparagales > Orchidaceae > Cymbidium > Cymbidium sinense. Next base: position 129,427,338 of record CM038220.1, on the reverse strand, counting down.
TTTCCACATGACCTAATTCCTGCAAAACTACAATTTGAGTTTTTTGAAAATTAAAAAAAAAAAAGCTCTAATGCACCTTTCTAGAATAGCCGATTCTTCTACATCTTCATCACTATTTTTTTAAATAATTATACCTGTCCCAAACAGATCGCTAATCTTTCCGATTGATATTAGTCGAGAACATATACATTATCTGCATCTCGAACATTTGTAAAGTGAATTTAGTAAAAAAGAGAAAAGGAGAGATTCTAGAATTAGAAGTTTTGGGATTTAATTAAATTTGATTACAAGGTGGTATTTCTCTGTGCTCTCTCAACCTTATATTTATAAGTTTAGGTCGAGATTCAATACCATAGGATAAGCTGCATATTGTGCTATAAATGGAACAAAAAATAGATAGGCGATAAATTAGATTTTGGAGATTTTTCTAAGAACATTAGGAAGATGACTTTGGCCTTATTAGAGTGAAATAGCATGAGAAATTAGGGTTTGGGCTACTAAGAGAGTCGGCCAATACATGACCGTTAAAACCATAAAAAACTTTAACTTTGAATTTAGGCTTTTAGTGTGATAAATATATTATTCATTTACATACACAAAGAAAATAGTTATATTATAAAAAAAAAGTATATTAATCACTCACAACATAATACTTCATTACCCTGCTACAAAAATAAATATATATGTTTTTATATGAAATCCAAGAAAAATGCAAAGAGAGGAAAGAAGAAGAGGCAGCTAAGTGTGTTGTAGATGAAAAAAAGATTAGTGGCTACTCATATGTAATTACTCAAAATCACTCCAACTCCACCTTGGGTGACACATATGAGTTAAAATTGATTATTTAAATATCTTAAATTAAATAATTAATTTTATAATGAAATTACAAAGAATCCCTCCATATTTTAAAATTTTGAATTTCAAAATTTTAAATTTTAAATTTTCAAAATCAATTTTTTATAATTCTGAGATATTTAAATATTATAAAGTATAAAATCTTACATTAAAATCATACAATAATCAAAATTATGAACACTACTTTGGATAAGTCTCTTGTTTGACAAAAGTTGCTATCTTTGCTCAAAACTCTAGTTAGTTATATTCATGCTTCTTAAGCTCATTGTGCTACATCAACTCCTTAAGATCGCAAAGAACTCTTTTATGATGAGTTAATTATAATACCTCAATTATGGAGTATTTATTGGTGTTGCTAACCTTGAAAATAATAAAATTGGCATAGAATGGATTTGCATGTCATGATTTTATCCTTCTACAAAACATTTTTCATGCATGTATTGAGGTTTTCTAACTCTATCATATATCATGTTATAGATGATTTTTTGGACAAGGTCAAGTATGTGGAGTTTATTATGGATTTTCAAACAAGACATTAAAGTCAAAAATTTATGATCATTTAAAGTTCTCACCAAAGAACATCAACAAAATCATAAGTTATTATGAATGATATGACCTCACAAAGAATCATAAAATATAAAATCACTTGGAAAAGAAATGTCATCAAGCTATTCATCATAAAATCACTTAGAAAAGAAATATCACCAAACAATTCATTAATTACTAATCTTAGGAACTTATGGCTTTGATAACAAATTTGGTGTAGACAATGATTGGTCTTCTTGATGGAGACCATTTAAGATTTGGAGATTTTTCTAAGAGATCTGGAAATATGACATGGCCTTGGTGAGAAGTAAAATAGCATAAGGAATTACAATTTGGACCACTAATAGAGTCGACCAATACATGATAGACAAGAATTTGAAAAATTTTAACTCTAAATTTAGGATTTTAATTGTGATAAAATTACTAATCATTTAGGCTTGAAACTCTGGAAAAATGCTTAGGAGTGGTACTTAGGATTTTATAATTTTTGGAATAATTTTAGTATTTTGTTAAGATTTTTTTCAAGATTAGGTCAAAGATTATCTGCTCTTGCTCTCACCACAATTATATGGAATTTGACTTTGGAAATTGTACATAAGGTTGAATAATAGTGCTAAAAATCTCAAAAACTTTAGTTCTACTTAAAATATAAAAAATTTCACTCAATTATAATAGTATAGGCCCACCTATTGAGTGATATAATAGGATTATGTCTTGCTCCATAAAACCTTAAGATGACCTTCCCTACTTGATTTTGAGTGGATTTTTTAGGATATATATAGTTTTACATGAAATTTCAAAAAAAAATAAAAATACAAACGTCCACCTTGACCAACCCATATGAGTTAAATTTGATTATTTAAATAATTTTAAATTATATAATCAATTTTATAATAAAATTACAAAGAATGCCACCATATTTTAAAATTTTGAGGTATTTGAATATTACAAATTATAATGACATTGAATTACATTAAAATCATATAATAATCAAAATTATAAATATTATCATTGCTTCTTTGAATGAGCTTGTTGTTTGACAATAAATAGTTTCTATCCTCTAATTGTTAATTATATTCATTCTCCATAAATTCTTTGTACCACATCAAGCTAATTGAGGTTCCCCATACTACAACCAAGTCATTAATCACTCCTATTATTTACATTGAGAAACCTATTCTAGTGACTTTTATTTCTCCTTCTGTTAGAAAATAATAATTGATAGTGATTATTTATTATTTTGATGCCAAAAATATGAAACATAGTAAATTTTAGGCAGCTTTTGCAATTGATTTTTCTCTGAGTAAAGTTGTGGGTGAGGATGTAAATTTAGCCAAAACATAAAGAGAAGTCAATGAAGACACTATTAGTGACTCGGGAACTATAGTCAATCAAGTAGTCAAAGAGCTGAGAGCTGGAGTAGGTTTAATTGTTGCTAAATATATTGTCTTAACCATTGATAATGAATCGAGAGTAGAAGTTAGACCATCAATTGTTGGTGAGCAAACAACATCTATTTGTTCTTCTTAGATAATGCTTGTTTGAGACATGTTGAGAATTCTTTGTCAACCTTTGTAAAAAATTAATTGACTCTTCGAGAAATAGAAGACATGACTTTAACAAGTCCTCAAGTGGAACTAATACAGTCACTGGAAAAATTTGCGAGCAACAAGCCAAAAAGAAAGCTAGGGTGCTGAGAGCTAGGGTTTTGTTCTCCCCTCTCCAGATTCTTCGACAGCAAGCGCTCTCTTCTACTCTCTTTGCTCAAGTAGACTGCTTTAAGCTTCTTCAATTCTCCCTCTACCCCATATCTGCCCAGCCTCTAGCCTTGAGGCCGAGGGTCTTCACTCATTTCCTCTTCTCCCATCTTTCTTAGCTTCTATCTCTACTCCCTATGGATATGCAATTAGATCAATTATTCTTGTCACATTTTCCTCCACTTTCATCTTCCCTGCCCTCCAATTCTACTTCAGTGCAGCATCTTGGGGTCAAAATCCCTCTGACACGAGTCGATCATTCAGGACTAAGACTTGCAATTGGAAATATCACGACTCTGATGAAGTTAGATTCTCAAAAAAGAACTACATGATGAACAAAAAAATGGCAACTCTCAAATTCAAGCAAGACTTCAATTATGATTGAAATCAAAAGCTTGTTCTAAGCGCTTTTCCTTCGCTCATGACAACAACTCTTGTCCCCTTAATATAATAAGTTTATCCAACAAAGAGGTTGTAGCATAAGTAAGTCTCATCATCCTTCCGTTCCTAAACCTCCTGTTCCACCCTCGACCATCCCCCTTCAATCGAATCCTCTTATAGCCCAAAACCCAGCTAATCTTATACATAACTTGCCTTTATTGAAACGATCAAGTATCCTCCACCTCAACCATTAGTGTTCTCAGCCAACTCCCAACCTAATCACCACCCCCTCAGGATGATCCCTTCAAGGTCACCGATCATACCATCTCGGTACATTCTAAACCTCCACCAAACACCTCCTCTTCCTACAACATCATCACCCACTCCACTATAATCTCTTCTACCCATCAACAATCCTTCAAGACCCAAGAAAACATTTTCAATAACTCTGGGAAAACCCCCCCTCGAATCAGAAAAGACTAAATCACCTCCCTCCCAAGCCAACACCATCCAAAAAGCCAACAATAAAAAGAATGGCAAGAAGTCCTCCAAATCTCACACCTCCTTATGTGATTCCCAATAATTGGATGTTGGAATATACGTGACCTATTAGCTAGCAACAGAGCAAATGATTGCTTAAGATTAGTTAAGGAATATCACATTGATGTATTTTGTCTCCTAGAAATCAAACTCAGACTCCTGTGATGACCACTTCCTTCTTCACAAACTACAGTTCTTCCCAAATGAGGAAAGTGTTAACAACTTTGAGTGTAGCTCGAGTGGCCGTATATGGATAAGTGGAATGCTGATTTAGTTTCCTTCAGACTAATAATTTGTACTCAACTTATCCGTGGTGAAATTATTCAAAGCAACTCTAATTCCTTCTTTATTACTTGCATCTATGCTCATAATGATGTTCACGATAGACTTGATCTTTGGAGCTCCATAAGGGATATCTCTTCTTCTATGAACTCCACTTAGATCATTATGGACAACAATAAAAAAAGTGGTGGGAATCCCCTACCCATCAACAGAACTTTTGATTTTAGAAATTGTGTTCATAACTGTAAGCTTATTGATCTCCCTAGCACTGAGTTGTTCTTTACCTAGTCCAACAACATATGGCAACCATATCCAATCAAGAATTAACAAAGTGTTGTGTAATATGAAATGGTTGGAATGGTTTTCTTCCTCCAACAAGTCTGAGCTCCTTTCTCTTCAGATTACTCTCCACTTGTCTCCTTTCTTCTTCACCAAACTTCTACAACACAGAGATTCATGTTCAGAAACTATTAGACTAACTTCTCCAATTTTAATGAAGTGATCAAGAGAGCCTGGAACACTTTCATCCTAGGAGATCCCTTTTACATCTTCTCCAAGAAAATCAAAATCACTAGAGATGCTCACAAGAAACAAACTTTGGGCCCCACCTCTCTTGACCATCAAATCAAACTCAAACAACAATAGGCAAAATACCCTTCTTCTACTTGAAAGAGATCCTGAAAATACTCCTTATTTATAATGTCAAGGATATAAATAGTACATATCATGAACTAGTAAAATGGGAAAGTTTATGGGACAAACAAAGAGCCAAAGCTCATTAGCTTACGAATTCAAATGATGATCATAAATACCTTTATTCATCCATCAAAGAGAGGAAAAACACCAATCTTATTAGAGAACTTCACACTAATCATGGTGTTGTTTCAAACCCTAATAAAATGGTTGAGGAAATATGCAAGTTTTACTCTTCTCTTTTCAACAAAGGTAGCCCTAAAGTGCTTAACATTCATGAGACCCTTATGGAAACACTCTCTCCTCCGAACAATCTTCAAAGTTCACAAATGAAGTCGAACCAAGAAATCTTTTCTACTCTTCAAGATATTAATGAAAATAAATCTCCTAGGCTTGATGGTTTTAATTCCAAATTTTTTACCCTTTGCTTGAATATAGTAAGTAATTCCGCTTAGCCTCACAACACTTCTTTAAAATCCAAAAGCTCCCCCAATATATTTAAACATAACCTTATCACTTTAATATCGAAGATCAAACACTCAAACTCCCTCTGATTTCAAGCTTATATCTTTGTGTAATATTTTTTATAAAATCATAGCAAAGATTTTGGCAAATAAACTTAAAAAAGTTCTTCTCACCATTATCCACCCTAGTCAATCAGTTTTTATCCAAAACAGAAACATTGCTGACAATATTGTCTTAGCTCATGAACTAAGCAGTGAATTCACCTCCTCCAACAAACAAGAGATCTTTTTAGCTAAGTTTGATTTAAGGAAAGCTTTTAATACTAGCAATCATCAATCTATCCTGTATCGACTTTACCAAAAGGCTTTCCCCAAAAGTTCACTAGGTAGATTGAAGCTTATATCTCAGACATTCCTTTTTCCATAGTGTTGAATGGTGAAATTAAAGGCTTCTTTAGTTCCTCAAATGGGCTAAGACAAGGTTGTCTTTTATCTCCTTTTTTTATTCACTGATGTGATGGATAGCTTCTCTTGTTTGCACGAAAATGAATCTTAGAAGATACATCTCCTATTCAATTGGGACTTGTCATATTTTGCATCTTCTTTTTAATGATGATCTTTTACCAGTGGTCAAAGTTAATCTTCAAACAGTCATATCCCTTAAATATAATCTTGACAAACTTGCCTATGTCATTGGGTTAGAAGTAAACGAAGAAAAGTCCCTCATTTATTCTTCTAAGATCATGAGCTGCAGTGAACAATTTTGCAGGATTCTCAAAGTGAAGCAAGGCTCTTTTCCCATCAAATAATTGGGTCTCCCTCTATTGTTGGCTCACTTAAATCTATTCACTTCAATTCATTATTTGGCAAGCTTTTTGCTTGGTTAACTAGCTAGAAATCTAAGTTTCATTTTTTGAGGGTAGATTTTAATTACTGAGATTTTATGTAAATAATTAGCACTTACTAGTTTAGATTAGTTGATATTCCCAAATATATTATCAAAAAGATTTCATCTTCTTTTGCTAAGCTTTTTTTTATCACAGTGGAGAAACAAACAAAATTCATCTTATATCTTGGGCCAAAACGAATCTCCCTAAAGATAAAGGAGGCACTGGTCTCCTTTCTATTTCTTCCCTAAATCTTCTCTCCAAGATTAAAATCTTTGGTAGCTCAATAAGACCTCCACACTAGCTAAATGGCTCACCAACAAGTATGGCTCCTTTTGGAACAAACTCCCAACTCATTCTTCCCCCCTATGGAAAGAAATAAAACAATATGATGTGTGATTCATGGAGAATCTTGACTTTCACTGTGGCAATGGAGCCTCCCTATCCTTATTCTTTGACCCTTGGTATTTGGGCAATTCCCTTTATGAGATATTTGGATCAAATTGCTTTGACATTTTTAATAGATCTCCTCTCTCTACATTGAGTTCAATTATCCATGCGGATTTTACCAGAAGGCCTCAAGTTAAGAAAATTACAATGTTACAACAATATCACGAGCATCCCTTTAGGCTCGGATAATGATATTGTTCATTGGAAGGAGAATAAAGTTCTTACAAATAAAATATTAAATTGAACATCTTTGGCCTTTATCGAAATCTTGAGTGGCCCAAAGAAATATGATTCAAAGGCTCTGTTATAAACCAAACAATATTTTATTGGATGGCCCATATCAAAGGACTTAAAACATCTGATGTAATTTATTCTAGAGATCTTAGGACTACATTTGATTGCTGCTTCTATAATTCCCATCTTTTTTTTGAATGTCAGTCCTCCATGTGGTTAACTAGAAGCCTATTGCCTGAACGGGAAGTTCTTCCTTATGTCAGTTACTCTGCAACAGGTTCTACATAAGGCTATAAAGAGGTTGTATTATCTTATCACTGCTATTACAATTTACACAATCTGGCGAGAAAAAACTGCACTATTCATCTTATTAGCGACTCAACTCTTCCTGTTCTGGCTGCAAAAATAAGAACAATGGTTACTTTTAAGATAAATCGGCGGACTCGTAAATCATCATGGCTAGCTCATGTATCTACACTGGAAGAATGGAGAATTGGTGGTACTTCTAGGCTATCAGAGTAATTTTGACTGCCTTCCAGCCTTTCGGTTTCTACTCTCCCTTCTACTTTTGACTATGTTTCCTGTGACATTTTTCTTTCGTTTGTATTTCAGACATTAAGGAGGTTTTTGTCGTAGTTAGCCCTCTATTCCTTCAGAACACCTTACTACACAAAGGTGGTTTCCCTCTCTGATGACATCTCTGCAACCATTGAACGCTGAACGATCTCATTACTTATGGTTTTCTTTTGTCTCGATGACCTGATTTTTTTTTAGCTCTTGTTCTTTGCAATTGTCTTGATTCTATTATAGGGCAGAGTTCATTAACCATTGGAATGCCAGTTTGGATGTTTAATCGATCTAAGTGAAAGATTTTATTGTGCAACAGCTGATCTAGTACTTCTGCTTACTTGCTCATCTATAATAGATGATTTTGCTTATCCAAGTCTGGTGGGAGTTGTCTCTCCTCATTGTGTTTTTGTTTTCTGCTTGTTTGTACTCTGTTTTCACTTCTCCTCTCTAGATTCTGTATCAGTCCTTATTAGGATTACTATTTGTAACAGTTTGTAGCCATTTACTTTGGAAATGAAATTGTCCCTTAATTTTTTAAAGTCACTGGAAAAGAAAGATATTGGGACTCCTTCGGCCAACTAATGTAGTTCTTCTAAAATGGCTTGAAGATTTATAAACTGAGGTCAGCCTAATGAAGTCATCTCTAAATCCTTTTAGGAGAAGTTGTGAGTGTTTGAGAGGTGGTTTGCATAAATGAGGTTTTCATTTTGTAAGTTGAATTAATTGCGGCAATAAGTGTCAGAGCTATGAGCGGAAACAATGCTAAGTTATCAGTCTTTGGGATTGACAAGGATGAATCTTTTTTTTGTTGGTTGCGAGTTTTACTTGAAGCATCTAATCTTGAGTGAAAAGATTCCTTGTGAAGTCACTTTAAATCATTCTTTGTAGTTTTTCCTTAACTCTCTTTTACTTAATGAATGGCTAAGTACTAATTGGCTCATTTAAGGATTGAGAAAGAAAAGAACGTAAACACTCAAAATTATAATGATAACAATTTTTAGTTTCTATTTATTGTGTTTTTAAAGTGGCATTTTAACTGATTTTGTTTTTTTTTTTTTTTTATTTCCCAGATTTCAAATGTTGAAAGCAGTTATAATGAATGAATTTAAAATTCAAATTTTAGGATTTAAATAAACATGATATATATGTCAATTAGACTATATATAAAATCCTCACAGAAATTAAACTATCAACGATCAATGGGGGCCCTTTGAAACTTTTTTATGCTGTCTAGTGGTTTTGCGAGATTAGTTCTTGATTTCTCAAAGACTTCTTTATACTCTCTTCATCCTTTCCTTTCCTCTTCTTCTTCCTCAATCTTCCCTGACTATTGCTGAAAATTGTGCTAAAACTTCTATGGATACCAACCTTAGTACCTTCTCAAAGCTCTTGGTGACGAACACCAACATCATCAAGCTTCAGTGTTTTGTAGTGAATTATTCACCGTGAATGAATATGCCAACTCAATTATGAAGGACGAGTTGTGTTGCTACGCAGACTAATTCATACTCTAGCCTCCAATTTGGTCGACATTATGAACTTTTTTGGATTGATTCTAGCCTTGATCATGCTAAACTCATTCATAAAGATAATAACTATTGTTCTACATATGCGCAAGAAGATCTCGTGGTCATCACTCTTTCCCCATAAAGGCATTCAAGGATGGATGTGTTATTCTTTTCTAACAACAATAATATATCTAGCCTCGAGAACAAGATCAAGAGGTGGAAGGATAGGTTTTACTTAGTGAAGTCGACAATAAGTGGCCAATTTCTACCAAATTGATTCCCTTCTCGAAGGAGAAATTAGAGTTGCCTAAGCTTCAAGAGAAAGAATATCATAATTTTATGAAATATTCTCATATTCCTCTAATCCACCATTGTAAGAATGCACACTCAAGAGGGGGGATGAATAGGTGTCTTATAAAAAAAATTCTTTAAAAAGAAAAATCAAATCCTACCTTTCATATTCAGTGAGAAAGAAACTTAATAAAACAAAACCAACAATCCATCACAAAGATAAGAGCAACAAAAAAAATTAAAAGAAAAAAAAGAGGGCACAAAAAATTGTAGAGGTTCAGGCCAACATACCTCGTTTACTCTTCATCTCTCTTACAAAAATCCACTATATCTTCTTTAACAAAACAAGCTAAAGTGAAGATGCCTCTCTCTTTAACAGGTAATGGAGATACCCTACACCGCTCCTCTTCTCTTTCAATAAAAAAAGTATGAGACTTCCTCTCCAATGTACAAAAAAATTTCTCTCACCAAAATAAAATCTCGCATAAACTCCCTACAAGAACAATCTCTCAAGTTAAAGCTCAACTCTCAATAGTAATGTGGATGAGAAAGAATAACCAAAATAAAGTACAACCTTACCAACAAAAGATCACTTAAGGAAAAAGCGAAAAGAGAATTCTCCCCTCTTTTTTAAGAGCTTCCTTAAGCCTCCCTTAACTCTCTTTCATTTAAATTCATGGTTAGGCTCCCTAAAAGGGATATTTATAGGGAGAAAGTTGAATAAAAATAAAAAATTAATTTTTTTAATAAAACATTTTATTATATTATACAATCTAACATCATATTGTATGATTAGTTCAATTTTTTAGAGTTCAAGGATACTAGATGATATGATTGACCCAAAGCAATCAATATTCGTAAGATACGACAAAGGTTCACACTGAACGAATAGTACAAATTGAAAATTCATCTCTCTGTTCATTATGTACGATTACATCGTATAGTATGGACAAATTAAGAAAAATTCTTCTCATTGAATCTCTTAAATTCTAGATTAAAATTAAGTAATTATTAAATAAATTCATATTATATGATTAATCAAATTAGACAAAATTGTAATTAATTGAATTAATCCTAACGCTAGAAATACTTAACAAAAATGAATAAGCATATAGTATGATTAGTCTAATTTTGGCAATATTAAAGGTAACTAATTTAATTGTGGGAACCAAAAATAGTTAACAATTATAGACAATCGTTCAATAGACCGATATGATATAAATCGTACAGTAAGATCGACTTTCAAAAAAAATAAATTAAAGAAAATTTTTATTTTATAATCTCTTAGGTCTCTGTGTGTGTGCTTGGTTATTTTTCATCATTCACATGCCAATTATAAGAAAGAAAAATAAATACAAATACTAGAAATAATGACACTACTTTAGGCTCAACTTGAGTCCTCTAGCATTAAATGTTCTTCATTTATAGTATTCATGAACTCTTCCTTGATCTAACTCATGAAAATAATCATTGTTTATGGTCTCTTAGTTAATCTTCATTAAGTTGCTTATTTATAGTACCTATATTGAAAGCTTACTAAAGCCTACACACAAATTGATAAGTGAAAATAATTATTCAAGCAAAAATATTTATCATCATCAATACTTAGAATCTTATGCGAAAGTTCATGGGATTAACAATCTCTCTATTTTTGATAATAGAAAATACTTTTGTTTGAGTTTGGGAGTTTAAAAAGTAAAAGAAAAATAAGATAGTTCACCCTCAATATGCAATGAATGAAATGATGTTTATGCAAAGATGTAAAAATAATTAAAAGCATGTAAAAATATGCAAAATAAATCTCAAAAAAAATTAAAAAATACTCATCTTTTCCCCCTTTTGACACATCAAAAATGAATGAAGGAAAAGACAAACATAAGTATGTAAAAATAAATCATACAAACATTAGTGGTACGATGGTATATTTTATGAATTTAAGTCAACCAAGTTTTTCTTGTAATATTCTTAACACATACTTATACAATAAGTATATTTATAATGTTTAACTAATGATCATATGATATGTTTCACTAACGGTTTCCTACTAACTCAACAATCATTTACTTATTATCCAACAATTCGATGATCATACTTCATAATCTATGTAAACGACATCAATCAATTTACTGAGCTTTTTAAATAAGTTTATAGCAAAAAAAAATATTGCATAGATTTCATTTAGATGACTAGAAATGCCATTACATGATTTGAATAGACGAACAATTATTATAAAGGGTCACGTAATGATAGATTGGAGAGGCATGGTTTTCTTTTGATCTTCACTGTTTTGGAGTTTTTTTATTGATATCTCCCCATTTTAGGGATTTTGTTTATACTTTCCAGTTTGAGGATTTTTTGTTCATCTTTTATCTTGATCTGTGCATCTCAGTCTATTGTCATTACTTGAATCATTTTGCAATTGACAATATCACATATATCAGCACTAATATTTATGCACATTACTTTTTATAAAATATAAAAATTAGAAAGAAAAAGATGTGAGTTACATAAAAAATTCTTAAATAATTATCATCATCAATCACGGCCGGACTTGGAATACCAAGACGAAATGATCGGACGGATAAAATAAAACATTTCTTAACATTCCAATCATAAATAAAATCTCCAATCTCCAATCGTAAAAGAGCCACTACAAACCACAAATAATTATACAATTTGTCCATACTTAAATATTCTAACAAAGTTCGAGAAAACACACTTTAAACATAACTCAACATGACATAATTACCTATCTCCAAGTCCTCTACGACGGCGAAACATGACTTTCCTTCTATCACCCATTTAATTAGTAGGATTACGAAAAGATTAAGCAATTAACAAATAAATATAATTCAAATCAATTATGCAATTACACTAAGAAACAAGAAGAAAGAACTAAGATGCATGCCGCTTTTATTATCACGCATATAAAAAAGAAATGCTCAAACAATCAAACCTATGGGAGGTGTATACATAAACATTTATGATACTATATGCAGATACATAAACATTTATCAAGAAGATATGGGCCAGATATACATAAACATTTATCATATAAACTTTTACTTTTACTTTTATCATCCTTCCAAGAGTCACAGTAAATACTCATTCAAAGAAGATCATTACCATCATCATTATTACCATTTGAATTATTTGTCAATTTCATTGGCCTCAATATTTTTTATGACAAGTACAAGGCCCCACCAATATCATAAGTGAACTCAGCCAACATATATATTCATACAGACAATTATAGACTACGCATATTAATTCATGATTAAAGAATCAACTTTATAAAATGATAACGTGACAAGTGATCTAAGATTCGTTATTATCCAACATGAAAAAGCAGTTGCATCACAGTTTAAGAAAGAAACAAGAAAAATCATCACAACTTATAGTACATGAAAAAATCATAATCATATGAACATATGTTTCATCATAAGAAATTAAGATATTTTTATCATAAATATAACATAATTACCCAATTTTAATTCATAGCTTTCGAACCTCCTTTAACGCTTCCTTCCTTAATTGAAATTCCTATAAAATCAAATATTAATTTAATCAATACTCAACCTCCTTATAATTTAACGCATCTCCCATATTCATTACCTATTTTCAGGTTAAAATTAAATCTTCAATTAATAATAATTATTATTATTATCATATTTTGTAACTTAATTATTAAATTATGTACATACGCAATATATTCCATTCTTCTCTTTTCAAGGATTAATTTTCCTAATTTAACCTATTTGTTGAAATTAATAAATCTTAAAAACTATAAACTTTAAATCAAAGTTTGAGATCATAATATTAATAAAAATTTCAATTAAACATCATTTTATAAATTATATACTTACATTACCTCGATTTTGCTCTAACATAATGCGACTTTCTTTTCTTCTTCACGCGACGACGCGGAGGTTCGGCTCTCCTTTCCTCCCCTCGGCACTCACTTCTTCCTTGTCACAACACGCCGACGTGAGGCCTTCTCTTCTCCTTCCCTGTCGATAGATGCCGACGCCTTGGCTAATCTGACGTAACCAGGTTGACCGCTTCTCCTTCTCCTCTATTGCCGACGACGGTCTCCTCCTTAAGCACGCAGTAGTCTCCCCTTTCTCCTTCTCTCGCTCGTGTTTTGGGAAACCGACTCCCCTCAGATTTTTTTTTTTTCTTTTTCAGCTGCACGTTACAAAATTTTCTTTTTCTTTATTATTATTTTTTTTCTCGATTATTGCAATCTCTCCTCTTATAAAATTTCGTCCTCAAATTAAATGACATTAATAAAATACACATACCTTTAATTAAACAATTGAGGATAAAGCTCTCGTGATTGATTCCTTCTCCCACGTAGCTTCGATCCGATCCATGTTTCCACAAGATAATGGACAAATGGAATTTCCTATTCTGATGCTTGACATCATAATCTATAATTCTTTCTCCTCCACAAATGTGAGATCAAATATCAATAGATCAACAATAATCTTGTTGTTTCATCAAGAATATATATTTTCGCAGGGAAATGTGAAACACATTGTGCACTCCTTGTGAAGAAAATATAGCACTTTCCCAATTCTTTCCAAGATTTCATATGGATTAATATAATCAACTTTCCAACTTTGTCAAATCGCTTTTATACCTTTATCATGACGATTTTAAGAAATACAAATTCTTCCACTTCAAACTCTATCGAGCAAGATCATAATATTTCTCTCTTATCAATGCCTTTTAATCTATCACGGATCAATCAGATCTTTTCAGTGGCTTCATCTACTACATCTGCACTAATGATTCTTCTTTCACCTGTCTCCACCCAACAAAGCGTTCTGCATTTCCTTCCATACAATGCTTCATAAGGAGTCATACCAATACTTGCTTGAAAGCTATCATTGTAGTAAATTCAATCAAAATAATTTCCTCCAAAATCAAGAATACAAAGTCTAAGCAAATCTTCAAGTGTTTGAATTGTTCTTTCTGACGTAAGTTTGAGGATGAAATGCAAGATCGAAAGTAAGTTTTCTAAAGCTTGAATTTTTCTCAAGATGTAATCGCCATCCCAATCATTATGATTTTGGCACACCATGTAACTTCACGATTTCATCAACATATTTCCTAGCTTTCAACTAAGATCGATTTGATAGATATAAAGTGATTTAAGTCAACCTATCAATAATAACCCAAATAAGATCGCATCCTTTCTCGGATCTAGTAAGCCAACAACAAAATCAATAGAATATCATCCCATTTCCACTCGAAGGATGTAAAAGTCCACTTGGCTTCTGATATTCAGTTTTAACCATCTGACATGATTGACATTTATAAACAAATTCACCTACACTTCTTTTCATTCCTGGCCACCAAAATATTTTCTTAAGATCTGATACATTTTGCTACCGCCTGATGAATTGTATAATTTGAATGATGTGCTTCATGTAAGATATCTTTCCTCAAATCTCCAACATAATGCAAACCCTACCATGATACTTCAAGAATCCCTCTTCATCGATTTCAAAATCTTCAGACCTACTTTTACCAAATCTAAAATTTTCAAAAGTCATCATCTCGGTGTAGAGCATCTCGTATTATGTCTTTCAAATTTGATCAGATAACCATTTAATTTAACAATAAAACATGATCATCTCAGAATTTAATAATAAAATTTCTAATTTTTCTAAATCTTTAATCAATTCCTCCTTGAGAGATCAACCAATAAATACTACGATTTTTTCTACTTAAAGCATCAAGAACTACATTTGCCTTCCATGATGATATGAATATCTAAATCATAATCTTTAATGAGTTCCAACCATCTCCTTTGCCTTAAATTTAGCTCCTTCGAGTAAAGATATATTTCAAGCTTTGATGAAAACTTCACACCTTACCCATATAAATAATGCCTCCAAATTTTAATGCAAATACCACCGCTAGCTCAGATCAAGTTGGATAATTCTTTTCATGATTTTTCAATCAAGGCATAAGCAATCACTCTTCCATTCTGCATAAGTACACATCCCAAGCCTTAATGATGCATCACTATAAATTTGAAATCCTTCGTCCGATGGAATAGCATCTGCGCATTAAACAATTCTTTTTTGAAAAGCCTTTTCACACCGACCATTCACCATTCAAATTTGCTCGAAGTTAGCTCATACATGACATCAGGAAAACCCTTCAACGAATCTCCTAATATCCTCAACCTAAGAAACTGTGATAAGAATTTGCTTCATTTGCTCACTGACTACTCAAACCCTTCACTACTAATCATGTGCTCCAAGAATATGATGTTATTTAACCAAAATTAACACTTTAAAAATTTTGCATACAATTCATTTCCTTTCAGAGCTTGCAAAATAATGCGAAGATGATTTTCATGAGCTGCTTCATCTCGTGAATAAATTAGAATATCATCTATGAATACAATCACAAATGAATCTAAAAAGGGTTTAAAGATTCTATTCATGAGATCCATAAATACAACTGGAGCATTTGTTAAGCATCACCACAAACTCATAGTTCATACCTTGAATGCGCCTTTGTATATCTTCTTCTTGATTCTCAATCGATGATAACCCGATCTTAAATCAATCTTGAAAACATCAAGCTCCTTCCTTCAGTTGGTCAAAGATCATCAATTCTTGGCAGGATATTTATTCTTGATGTGAGTTTATTAAGCTCTCATGTCGATCATGCGCTCATCTTTCTTTTTTTTCACAAATAATATAGGAGCTCCCGAGGAGATGTCTTGCACGATAAATCCTTCTCACATTTCTTGTAGGCGATTCTTTTCTTGTAATTCTTTAGCTCATTATATGGCACTTTTCTTCTGATTTTGCACGTTGAATTAAATCAATAGAAATCATCTCTCGAGGTAAATCGGTAAATCATCTAGAAAAACTTCGGATACTCTTTTTTCTTATTATCATCATCTATCTTCTTTTCTTTAGTAACATCAATAATTTGAGCAAGCTTCATAGCCTTTTCTTTAGCATCTTTTGAACTTTTAAGCAAGACACCATCATAGTTAATACTCCTTTACTGAACTTTGAATTCTTCGAATATTGAATTTGTATCTTTTTTAGAACAATCTATAGTAACAAAATGTTTAAATTTAGTCAATCCATTCTAAAATCACATCAATTCATATATTGGCGATCTTATTAAATCAGTATTCAAACTTCTTTCCGCAGATGTTTAGGTTCCTGCAAACATTTTTTATTCATTTGAGACCCATTTGGCATTCTTCTTGAAAACTTCTGACATTTTCATAATTTGTAATCAGATTCACATTCTTCTTGGATATAAATGAATGTGATGCTCAAATATCAAATAAAACTCTAAGCGATTTCCAATAAAGATGATATAATTGAATAGACATATAAAACAAATATATATCTCAGCCTTACAAAATTATGGCGATCTTAATTTAATTAAAGACATACATGTGATGACATCAGTGAGTCTTTTGCTTCTTTGTTGCGTGAGTGCATAAACTTCGAGTATTATTCGAGTTTGAGATGGGGCGACGCTGTCGATTTCATTCTTTTCTTTTGCAGTCCTCGAAGGTTGAACACTTGTCCAGCATCCTTAAAGGTTCTGGCGAAGATAGGGCAAGATTTTGCCATATGTCATGGTTGATGGCACTAATAGCAAGTGTTTGTGCCTGAGAGGCACTCTCCTTTGTGACTCTTCCACATTTTGGGCATGTGGCATATTACTGGCGTAGGTATCGACTTCTTCTTCCAGGTTTGATTTTTCGGTTTGAACATTCGCAGGGTGCTATCATCATTCCTCCTCTTACGAATATCCCTCCTCGGTAGCTTGCATAATTCTATCCTTCTGGCAGCTCCACATATAGTTATCACCCAATCACATCGATTATATCCTTCACCGTAAACTTATGACATTTTCTTACGCATTTGGTATCGGTGAGTATCGGCGAAAGCGTTATCTGAACTCGTATTACATTATAGGCGATCTCCAGTATCGTCGATGAATTTGTCTGTATATGTCTCTAGGAGAGGTACAAACCAGGTCTCTAAAGTCTTCACAAAGTCCTTCCATGAAATAAGATTGCAGACCTCCCCCAAATTTCTCTTGTATGCGTCCCAACCATCTCCGCTCAAAACAAAAGCCAAACAACTCTCTTCTTGGAGGCATGACATATTTTCTAAAATTTTTCTATTCGCGTCGGATTTTACGATTCTATAAGTCCTCCTGAGAAAAGATGGTCTCATATCTTGAAATAATTTAATTATTTATCCTCCACTTCCACTATGATGATTCATATCATCGAGTCGCTTCCATCATTGTGTAAATGCATCTATAAAGTGAAGAAGCGGTTGCACCAGTGCTCGAGTGCCTCTATTTTTTATGATCTTCCGAATTGATTTCATAGGCACGAGCTGAATTAATTATAGCAGATTATTCAATCATATGCAAATTTATTCATAAAATTTATCCTCTTCTAATGTCTTTGATTTTAATCATTACTTAAATCTAAATATAAAATCTAAAATCTCGCTCTTGTCGCGATCGGCGGGAGAGCTTGGAATCTGGGCGAAACGACGTCGGATGGATAAAATAAAACATTTCTTAACATTTCCAATCATAAATAAAATCTCCAATCTCCAATCAAAAAGTCCTACAAATCACAAATAATTATACAATTTATCCATACATAAATATTAACAAAGTTCGGGAGAAAACACTTTAAACATAACTCAGCGGCGTAATTACCATCTCAAGTCCCTGCGGCGATCATGACTTTCTATCAACCATTTAATTAGTAGGATTCGAAAAGATTAAGCTAACAAATGAATATAATTCATGTCAATTATCTTTATTACACTATAGTAAATAAGAAGAAAGAAAGTATGCATCTTTTTTATTGTCGCGCGTCATAAAAGAAATCTGCTCAAACAAGCCACATGGGAGGTAGGTATCATAAACATTTCGATAGCATATATGGGTGGGTATCATAAACATTTATTATATAAACTTTTACTTTTACTTTTATCTTCCAAGAGTCACGTCAATACTCATTCAACAAGTAGATCTATTATCGTTGTCGTTTATGATTTATGGCCTTTGAATTATTTGTCAATTTCATTGGCGCTTTTGACTTATTTTGCGCGGTACATTGCATCCCTGATCTGTAAGGTGAACTCAGGTTTATCTGCATTCATAGACAATTATCTTATTATGCGTTAATTCATGATTATTAATCGATTGAACTTTATAAAATGATAAGCATTAATGATATGATCTAACATTAATTATTATCCAACAAAGAAGGTAAACATCCAGTTTAAGAAAAGCGAAAAATCATCATAACTGCGGCGTGAAAAAATTATAATCGTATGAACATCGTTTCATCTTAAGAAATTAAGATATCTTTTCCATAAATAAACATGTTAACTTTATAGTTTCCTCTTGACCTCATTTCCTTTAACGTTTTTTTCTTAATTGAAATTCTTATAGAATCAAATATTAATTTAATCAATACTCTTGAACCTCCTTACATATAGCTTTTATAATTTAACGCATCCATCTTATTCATTACTATTTTCTAAGTTAAAATTAAATCTTCAATTAATAATAATATATTATTATCATATTTTGTAACTTAATTATTAAATTATGTACATACACAATATATTCCATTCTTCTCTTTTCAAAGATTAATTTTCCTAATTTAACCTATTTGTTGAAATTAATAAATCTTAAGTTAAAACTATAAACTTTAAATCAAAGTTTGAGATCATAATATTAACATAAAATTTCAATTAAACATCATTTTATAAATTATATACTTACATTACCTCTCGGTTTTTTTGCCCTCTGCATCGACCTTTCACTCACGCATGCCGGAGGCTCGACTCCTTTCCTCCCGTCGGCACTTCGCTTCTTCCTCGATTGCGTCGGTGCGTCGGCAAGGCCTTCTCTTCTCCTTCCATGGCCGCGTTGGCCTTAGCATAGAACAGGGCGTGTAGCCCGGCTCTTCTTCTCCTCGGTCGTCGGCGGTCTCACTTTGGGAACGCGCCTGGAAGAGTCTCCCCTTTCTCCTTCTCTTTATCTCTCTCACGTGTTTTGGGCTTCCCTCCCCTTACTCTTTTTTTTTTTTCTGCGCACTTGCGGTTACAAAATTTTCTTTTTCTTTATTATTATTATTATTATTTTTTCGATTATTACATCATCATAGACAATTTTTAAGTATTTGGTTAGGTGAGCGATTTATACTTCTACTATATAGTGTTTGAATTCTAAATAATACTTAATTATGAATATGTAATATAAGAAAGTTCAAAAAAAACATTGCATTAATCTTATAATTCACATAATATGATAAAAAAAAGAAAAAAAACAGTAACTAAAAAGTCATACAAAACAAACATGCTAAGTGTGACTAATGAATTAATACAATACAGCATCGAGTACAAGACATAATAGCTAAGAAAATAAAGTCTACATCAGATGTAGAAAAAAGTAAATAGAATTGACTATAATAAATGAAAAAAAAGGAAAAAGAAGAACCTAGATCTCAGATGATCTCTCATCCAATGGTAGTGGTTGGAAGATGATATGGGGTGAGTCAAATTGAGCTCGAAACCAAGTTTTATCCTCTGCTGCTACCGCTAGTACTCCTCCTAATGATGTGTCTATCGAGTTTGAGCTCAAGTCATGCAAAATGCTCAGTCCATGCATCCAAGGGGTAGTAGTAGTGTGCTAATGGATCCCCCTCTCTAATTATCTCCTCTTCTTCTATCACTACTACAACTAGAGCTGACCATCTCTTCTCACTATAAATAATGTGGAAGGGATGATCTGTGAAGTGAGGAGTGTGGTCTAGTGCTTCAAGGAAAAGTGAGATTGTATTTGAAATATAATAGATAAGCAATCATGTGTCCTAAGGCTAGATTATATTTTCTTTTAGATTTTGGACTTTTGATGATGATAAGATTTTTAATGTAACAAATCAAAATATCCACAATATTGAATTGTGCATGGGTCATCGGCTTTAGCAATCATGTGTCCTAAGGCTAGATTTTTAATGCAGAAGTATGTGACGATGAAAAGAAGTGTGATGCTAATGCGATCATCGGCTTTAGCAATGATACTGTGTTTAAGCACATGTTGAAAAACATGTGCATTTAGCACAAGTCACTAACTAAGAATTGGGGATGATGAAGTGGAGAATCTCTAATAACCTTATTAGCAGATGACCAATATATGTGGTCATTAGCAATACTATGGTTAGATAAACCAGTATTTGAGACGCGAAGCTATTCGTGTAAGTCAATATCAAAAATAAAATTTCCCTACCAAAAACTCTAGACTAGATAAGGGTATGGGCAGAGTTGATAACTTGATTGGCAAAAAAATCAAAAAGAAGCTCGAAGTGAAAGGTTAGGTGAGAGAAATCAATAATTGAAGGGTTGTGCTAGCAAAAAAGTCAAATATGGGATAAAGCAACTTATCTTATAAAAGTGGCTCCGAATCCATGATCCCACACTCCTTGTACTTCAAATATGCAGCATCTTCATTTTTGGACCTAGAATAGTTATCGCACCTTCTACCACGACATCTTTTATTAACCATTGGAAGGATCTTGGAAATAAAAGAGCTCAAGAAAATATGAAAAGTGGAGGAAAAAAGTTGTGAGAGAGAATAAAAATAATGGGCTATTTCTAAAGTTTTGGTCTGTGAGATTATACAATACAAACTGGTTTGGTACTAACTAATTTAGATCATCCCAATGGTTGTATTAATGGTTACTTCAACTGAATCAATCATACATTATGATTAGAAAATCATATAATATGATTAAATAACATTAAGCATCCCAACATTGACTTTAAACAACTAGTTGACTAGTTCAATTGTATAGTACGATCGTGGATCGTACATTACGATTTATTTTATTGTAAATGTCCAAGCGCTCGTTCCAAATGTTTTAACAATCTAAATAGATCAATCGTACAATATGATTGTACAATATGATTACAACATTTTAATTTTAGCTGAAAGTAAAAAAGAAATGAGATTAAGGGAACAATTTGAAAAGATGGAACAAAATAAAAATATGAATGAAAGATTTAAAAGAAACATACTTTAAAAGAAAATAAAACAAAGTAAACAATGTATAAAAATAAGGATGCATGTAAAAGTAAAAGACACAAAATGAAAATGTGCAAAGTACTAAAATCTATCACAGCTAAGCATGATTTAAGTAACAAAACTTATTAAAACTAAGTTTTTTGAATAAATATCCACTAAATGATTTTCCATATCAATGAATTGAATATCGCAATCTCCTTTCATAGTATGATCTCTAATAAAGTGGTGTCGAACATCTATGTGTTTGCTACATAAGTGCTGAATAGAATTTTTAGTTGTGCAAATAACATTAGTGTTATCACACCTAATTGGAATCATACATATCTGTAAGCCTATATCTAGAAGTTGTTGC
Source organism: Cymbidium sinense (assembly GCA_021442155.1). Taxonomy (NCBI): domain Eukaryota; kingdom Viridiplantae; phylum Streptophyta; class Magnoliopsida; order Asparagales; family Orchidaceae; genus Cymbidium; species Cymbidium sinense. Next base: position 129,405,405 of record CM038220.1, on the reverse strand, counting down.
TTCAGTCATAAGACTTGGATAACACAACTTCCAGTAAAAAAGTATTAAAAATTAACAGTTAATAAAGCAACATAATTTTATTTCTTCCTAAACCAAAAAAACTAATGAGTGGCCTACAAACTGAAATATACCATAAGTGTTTTTTCAATCAACTTTACACTCTACAAAATCAGAATCAAAATATTCAACAAGATCAAAAAAGTGCTCTCATGAGAGTACTAAATTCTTTAATTACGTGTCCCAATCAAATATTTCAAAATGAGACTCTTTTGGATTAGCAATCATGCATAAATACAAACACTAAACATGATATCAAGTTTGCTAGCATTCAAATAAAATAAAGAGCCTATCATCCCACGATATTTCTTATGGTCAACAGACTTATCTGAAGGATCCTTGTCTAACTAAATCTTAGGGCTCATGGGGGTGTTAATGCTCATACATCCTTTTAATATAAACTTTTTTATTAGCTTTGTAGTATATTTAGATTGACTTAAGAATATATCTTTTTGTCCTTGTTTAACATTAAATCCCAAGAAGTAAGCTCACCCATCATGCTCATCTCAAATTTTTTGCTCATTAGTCTTAAAAAACTTCACACTAAAAAGAGCTAGTATATCCAAATAGTATATCATCAATATAAATCTGCACAAGAAGAATATTAAAATTTGTTCTTCTGATAAACAATGTAGTATCAATAGATCTTTTAACAAAAGAATTTTCCAACAAAAAAGAGTCAGGTCTATCATACCAAGCATGAGAAGCTTGTTTCAAACCATTCAAGGCCTTTTTTAATTTATAAATATAATCAGAAAATAACGAGCTTTCAAATGTAGGTGGCTATTCAACAAACACTTCTTATTCTATAACACCATTTAGAAAATCACTTTTAACATCTATCTAAAAAAGTTTAAAACCTTTAAAACAAGCAAATACGAGCAATAACTTAATAGCTTCTAGATAAGCAACAGTGCAAAAGCTTCCTCAAAATTAATGTCTTTTATTTGATTAAAACCTTTAGCCACAAGCTTTGCTATGTTCCTAACAACAACGCTAAAGTCATTTAATTTATTTTTGAATATCCACTTTGTTCCATTCATACTTTGAGATGAGATTCTAGGCACTAATTCTCAAATATCATTTCTAACAAATTGATTCAAGTATTCCTGCATTGCTCAACTCAAAATTATCAAATATTTCTACATTGGTGGGTTCAATCATGGATATGAATATTGTATGGAAACTTCTTCTCTAATGCTATATTTAGTTTTGACACCTTTAGATGGGTTTCTTATGATCAAATCATAGGGATGACTCAAAACATATCTCCACTATTTAAGTAGTCTCCCCTAGCATCCTGATTTTCTTTCAAACCCAAATTCTTAAGTTTAAGCACTAAATCTTTCTCATTTATAAGCTCTCTAGATTAGGAAGGTACAATAAATTCATCAAAAATAATATGTACTAACTCTTCTGCCAATAAGGTTCTCCTTTTGAAGATTCTACAAGCTTTTCCTACAGAGGAGTAACCTAGAAAAATTATCTCATCATATTTAAAAATCAAAAGACTAGTGGTGGTGACAATCCTCTTGTTGATAAGACTAGAGAGGGAGTCCAAGAGAAACTTGAATTATGGAGGTCAACCTTAGAGTCTAAAGATTTTCGTTTGAGTAGATCTAAAACTGAATATATGGAGTGCAATTTTAGTTGTAGAAGTTATGGTGGTGGTGTTGTGGCATTGGGTGACCAAGTCATTAAAAAGAGTGAGTGATTATTCGGATATCTAGGTTCTATTGTTCAAAATGATTATGAAATAGATGGAGATGTTATAGTAGAATTCAAGTTGGATGGTTGAAGTGGAGGAATGCATCTGGCCTATTGTGTGATAGAAAAGTACCACTTAGACTTAAGAGAAAATTTTATAAGATGGTGATAAGAGATGCAATGATTTATGGTGCAGAATGTTGGCCAATAAAAGAGAAGTAGAAAACTAAGTTAAGTGTTGCAGAGATAAGGATGCTCAGGTGGATGAGTGGATTTACTCTGAGAGATAAAATGTGAAATGAGTATGTTCGGGAAAAGTTGGAATAGCTCCAGTGGTAGATAAGATTAGAAAGAGTCGTCTTAGATGGTTTGGCCGTCCGATGACCCGATTAGGAGAGTAAATGTATTAGATTTGTCTTACTTGTATTAAGAAAGGTAAATGTAGACCTAAAAAGACTTGGTTAAGATGTATAAAAAATGACCTTAGTTTACTTGAATTAAATGAGAATTCGACACATAATAGGACACAATGGAGAGAAAAAGGATTCATAGGCTGATCCCGCATAGTGGGATAAAGGCTTATTATTATTATTGTTGTTGTTGTTATTTAAAAATCAAGCTTCCCCAAATTACTTTTCATATTATTCAATGCAAGGCATTTACACCAAAAACATACAAATGAGAAAGATTTAGAGTCTTACCTTTGAGAAGTCATAAGAGATTTTATTTAGATTAGATCTAATGTTTAATCAATTAAGCACATAACAAGCAATCTTAACTACCTCAGGCCAAAAATATTTAGGAAACTTGTACTCACTAAGCATGGATCTAGTAGCTTCTATGAGCCATTTATTCTATTATTTTGCTACTACATTCTATTGTAGTGTCGTAAGGCCTGAAATGTTGTGCTCAATTCCAATCTTATTATAGAAAACATCAAATTTTATCATTTTCAAATTATTCACTATGATCACTATGAATAGATTAGGATTTGAATGATATTGTTTTGAAATTGTTTTAACTTTTTAATTTCTCTGTGTACTAATTCAAAAGTGCATTCCTATGTAGCATGCATTAAAGGTAAACTATTTTAAGTAATAATATATTCCTTTTCATTTTAAATTTTTTTTTCTCTCTCTCATGATTTCTCTTATTTACAAGGATTTTCTCGAAAATCGAAGAATGGTTCTTAGTCAATCGCCATTTTACCCTCTACTTCTAAAAATAAACTTATATAAGTGGCGTCCTTTGAGATCCCTATTCACTTTTGCTTTTACTATCTCCAAGCATTCTTGACTTTTTTGCATTTCTGATTGGAATTTTCCCGTATACGTAAATGCACATGCCGATCAAATAATATAAAATTGAGTAAAATATCGTTCTCACGAGAATTTGAGTAAAATGTGTAATTAAAAATTAAGCTAATTACTAATTATCCAAAATGAAATTTTTATTCAACTAAATTTGAAATCTGAAATTAAACTTACACTTAATGATTAGAAATGAAAAAATATTATATATTATATAACTTATTTTTTCTTTAGAAAATTCCAATGTTGTTCTTTATGATTTCAAGTTAGTACTCTGGATCTTATTATATTTTTTATTTTTATTTTATTCAAAAATAACATTGGATTCTTTTAAATATTTTATAGTGTCAATCAGGAACATAAGTATTAAGCCATCTATGTCTAGATCAATTTAATCATGCCACTTACTTTACTTAGCTCACCTACTGGTCTACTTAAATTTTAAGTGATTGCATTTATTGAATTTCCTTAATTAGCAACTGCGGATCCAAAATAGCATATGCAAATGTCTATTCAGTAAATTCATCTCTTTTTCCTACTATTCTTCTAGGACTTTAGATATCTCTATATCACAATTCATTTTAACTTCACACTTAGTCAGATTATGAATAGATGAAGTGCAAGGAAGAACAAAATATATTTTCATATAAAGCACAAATAATTTTCTTATATAAATCTAAACATCAAGTTTGATGCAATAACATCAACACAAAAATATATAAATCCCAAGCATTTTATGTTTTAGTGCTCCACATTAAAAAAGAACATATTTAAATTTGTAAAACAAGATGCTAGAATAATCAGAGAAAAAGGAAAGAGAGAACCAAATCTTCATGTGGGATCCGAAAATTCGCCACCGACCTCTTTTGAAAAAGAAAAGAGTTGTTTAAGTCTTGGTGAATTTTTGGGATCTCATTCTGGCGATTCATTTGGGGATATGTTTTCTTTTAAATCTAGTCAATCTAAGTTATAATTGCAATGGAGTATAAAAAAAACAAAAAAACATGAAATGACAAAAAAAAAATATTAGAAATGATAAGTCAAAAGTGAAAATTCTAAAGTTTCTAAATAAAGTCTTAAACCATTTGAGATTTTATTTAGTGCATGTGCTTAGTATATTCTGTCTTATTGTACCCATATTTTTGGAAGAAAGGTGATAGCGTTGCTATTTTCAATTGTTAATTTTTACCTTTGAACCCCCAGAATGGCTCTCCAGAACACAGCTGTTACTGTCACTCTTGGAGATGGCACCGACATCCGCAGCAACGCGTCATCAATCTTGAAAATCTTGGGGCTACCATCAGGTTGGTAGCATTGACTTCCCGACCATCACGCATCAAGAGCAAGTTCTTGGAGCCTCAACTTCAAGTCCCCATCTTACGCCATGTGCAACAATCTCTAAAGAGGCTGGCGGCGTCGTGACCTCTTCTTCGAGGCACCTCAAAAGAAACTTTCGTCTTTGAGGCTTGGTGCTCAGACGTCAAGAGGGTTGTTGGCGACTGTCTCCTTAGTCCCTCGAGAATAACACAATCCGGTTTGAACCATTTGCCCGAGGCGTGATCTTTGAACTTCTTCATCCGGAATCAAGCTTAGCAAGGAAAGAAGGAAAAAGTCTTGAGCTACGTGCTCAACACTTCTTACCGGTCGCACGGTAGACAATAATGGTGGCGGTGAGTGTTCTACCATCGGTTTGATAACCTGGGTTAAGCGGAATAAACTCTTGATCACTTATCGACGGACGACGGCGTCAGCTCACTCTTCCGAGGAAACCAAATCATATCTGCAAAGTGCATTAGGTTCTCCAAGTTCTTAAGGAGAGGGCGATGAAAAGAAGTGTCAGTCGCATCAGCGATCTTGGGGCTGCTCCTCGAAACCTCATCCCATAACTCCGGCAGACGCCAACCAATGTCCAGTCCCAGCGGTGTGACACTTGGACCACGTGTCCAAGAATCCACCGCTGAAAGATCCCGGTGGAAAGGTAAGCAAATATGGAGGCCTAGGCCTCAAAAAGAAATTATCTTAGAGCAAATACACGGCGTGACATCCGTTTACACTCGGAGATCCTACTTCAGTTATCGATGATGGGAGCAAGAGGGCCCCGAGATGATAAAGTATATAGACACACTTGGAGAATCCTTGAGGATTAGTCGCCAATCAACTCCGCCCCATCGAGAGGAGGTCAGCTTCGATCGAAACCCTTTAATTGAAGAAGTTTCGATTCCACATTTGAAATCGGAAGTCCATTGGAGACGTCGATGAAAGTGTCGAGGGGATGAAGAAGAAGAGGATGCTTCTTTGTTGAAATAGTGTACATACGTAGTGCAATTAGTCGGTGAAGCCATCAAGTCGTAAATAGGCATAATAAATGCGGCTGATACCTCAACCGAAACAAAATGTTCAAATAGAAGAAGCATCCTCGATTCTTGAGGAACAACAAGAAGAATAAAGAAGAAAGGGAAGAAAATCTCACCTTCGCCGATACAACCACTTTGGCAGAGGCGCAGAGACAAATTCAGCGCCAAATGAAAGCCAAAGATAAAGAAATCGCTTAGTTGAATACGAAAATGAGCAAAATGATAATGCAGATGACTGCGATGATCATTGATGTAAAATACTACTGGCGAGTCCAACACTCCCTCAAATAATCATCGGTCCGTAGTGCCCCATGACAATCCTCCAATAAACCGATCCGCATGCTTGAGAGTCCAAATTGGCGTGAAGGATTGAAATAAACGGCTTCGGCAATCACTTCTCGAATGTACAAAGTATATCACGAAGCCGTAGCTCTCAACTTGATATTATCTTGAATGAGAAGATCAAATTTATCATACCGGAGCGAGCGAGAAAAATGGTGGCAAGATTGTATCCATAGATGATCAAATTTCATACCCAAAGGGATATTCAATAAGTTTAATCTATTCAACGGAAATGGTAATCCCAAAGACATCGCCATTCAAAGATCTTGTGTGTGGGGTAATAATGCATTATTATTCCGAGTTAGTAGTTTAACTTGCTTTGAATGGTATGTTGAGTTATTCGGTCAAGACTTTTGTCGAACTTGAAAACAAGTTAGTTAAAAGGTTCAGCGATCGAAGACAATTGTTGATCTCTCCCTTGAGAAGAGGAAGAAAGACGAGTCAGTAACCAGATATATCACGCGTTGGCAAAATATGAGTATGAAATGCACTCAAAGCTAAACTATTCAAGCATGCACTCAGCGTCAATAGAGTGTAAAAAAAGAGGAATGAGTATAACCACAATTATTACCATCGTGCTCGGCCATCCAATTGAAGATTGCTATATATTCAAATTGTTGCGGAAATATAGAAATGGAGAAATTGCTCGGACGATGTATTAGTGCGTCAGAAGAAAGAATCTCTGAAGGTAATCCTCATCTCTAATGCCATCAAACAAAGATAAAGGTAAAGAAAAACTGGTCGATGATGAAGGATGGCAAGTTGCAGTCCCTAAAAAGACTGTAAAAATGTTGAAGCGATTGGAAAGTGTTCCAGGTATTCAGTGGAAATCATCACTTGAGCCCACACTTAAGATAAAACAAAATCCAAGTTATGAAAAGGCTAATTCATCTCACGAAAGACGGTCTAGCCAAATACCGCAAGGGAAGACCAAGAAGCCTGCCAAACGGAAGAATAAATTAAAGAAAAAGAAGAAAACTGTAGCGCAAAACGTTACCAATACTATAGATGATCCCAATTTAACACAAAGAATCATCAATAATGTGGATGAATATATCTGAAGAGCGACTCATCACACTTGCGAATTCATTACTAATCTTGATAAATGAAGAAAGGAAGAAGGCGAAGAACTTCCAAGTCTTCCTTGATGATACATGAAGTTGATAACTTAAAGAACTGTTTCCCAAATGAAGATGAATCGAGCTACTATGTCGTGACATGAAGAATGTAAAGTTGGTGATTACGAATTTTCTAACTATCATTAGATTAGGAGATGTTGAAGCAAGCGAGTCATCGAAGATTGGATGCAAAAATGCTTCAAGTGCGGTTGAAAGCGGTCAGTCTTTCATCTCAGCAAGAAAAGAGCCGATAAATAAAGATAAAGGAAAAGAAATGAAATCAATGAAAAGTCATCCCTAAGGATTCAAATAAGAAACATTCACCAATAAAGGGATCAATATTATCTACCAGGAAAATTTAATAGTGTATATGAAGCACTTCGATGTCGGAAGATCTCAACACAGTGAAGTTCTCGAAAGGAGAAGTTGAAGCATATGAGCGTTGTCGCGAGACCTTGTATGTTCAAGCCTAGCCATCACACTTTGAAGAAGATCTTATGCTGGAGCATAAGCATGTCGTCTCGTATGTTGGTGAAAGTGATGAAATTATGATCTGCAATCTTAATTGATCCGGGTTCCTCAGGTGAATCTTATAAACTTGAGAACTCTTAGATCTATCTAGATGTACATCAGGGGACGAGATAAAGTCACGATTCAGGATTGATGAGAATGGACAAAAACTATTGGGTCATTTATCCTTTCTTAAATTTGGAGACCTACCGCGAAGCTAAATTTCATGTGATCGATGTAGATACTTCATTGAGCTCTTACGGGTGGACCATGGCTTCATAAGTATTGTCCCATACATATTGCATCGATGTATGAAATATACAAAGGATGGAGAAGAATGTCAAATTGTGGGTGGCGACACCTTTTGCGGTCATGAAATGAAGATATATTAATATCTTTCCTTAGAGGGAATTAAAGCAACAATTAATCTTGCATCTACTTCAAAACCCATAAAAGAATAAGTTAAGAAGAAGGGTGAAAATAAAACAAATAAAGGAAAGGAGATTGTTTCAAATATCCATAGGATATAAAGAACAAGTCTAAAATTAATATCTTGTCCATCATCAGGCGTGATCTTGAAGAAGAAGAGGAATGTGTTCCATTCAAATCCAAAGGTTCATGAATCTTCAAGTAAATCACAGATTGAAAAGGATTATTTATCGATTATGAGTTTGAATCCTTTTTTTACTACTTTAAAACAATCATAGATCCATCGGCAGACTACTTGTAGTCACTCTCCTCATTTTAAAGAAATCACCCCAAACTCACAAAGTTGAGGAATTGGTGACCTTCCCATGTATCCTCTCCACAAAAACACGGGCGAGCTGTTTTATAAATCAGGGGTATTAAGAAGACTGATTGGGTAATCTGAGTTATCTAAGAGAGAAGAAGCCATGCCCTGAATACCAAAATATTACTCTCCAAAGATGCAAAACTTAATGCAAACATGGGGTCCATCTTTGGAGCAGTAAAACTCTTTGAAATGATGTGGTATCCAAAAGGTTCTCAAACCATTGGTAGAAGAAACACACTACCAAGTCTTTGGTTTCATCCAGACGATGGTCCATGAGAATACACATTCTTTATAGAGGAATAGAAGTTGAGAATGACATTTTAATAGTCTCAAATAATGAAAAGTGGAAGTCGGGCGGCACGAAGAGCTTGAAGATGGTGGGAAGACCTTATGGATGAACAAAATTAATTTGGAGGCGAGGAGGATCCTGTCGCGTTCATCGCTTCTACTTCACGAAGATAAAGTGGAGGAATTAAAAACCTTTGTGAATTGAGGATTGCTTTGCACGGACATATCTTTGAAATGTCGCTTATCCGATAGCGGTTCACGAGCAATTAAGCGGATCGACCGGTCAAGCAAGCCTAAGAATGAGATTGGAGGTTGAAACGGTAGTTGCGAAACCAAGCTCATTGAAGGCGGTTTATTCGAGAAGAAAAATATCTTGTGGATAGCTAATATGTCCCTGAAGAAGAAGAATTGGTGATATCGTATTGACTTGATTTAAACAAAGCATGTCCAAAGAATGACTTTCCGATCCATGTATCAAAACTATTAGTGGATAACACTTCAAATCATGACATGTTCTAATTTATGGATGGATCGTCAGGTTACAATCAAATCAAATGGCACGAAGATGAAAGCATACATCATTCGGACACCAATGACATATATTATTACGATCATGCTTGAAAAATGTCGGATACATACCAAAGGGTTATGACACGAATCTTTTGGCGAGTTGATTCATCAAAAGTAGAGTCTATGTTGATGACCTTGTCGAGTATAGATCGCAAAGATCATCGATGATTTAAGGATTGTCTTTGAAAGAATTAGAAAATATGATCTCAAGATGAATCCTCTCAAGTCTTTGGAGTCTCTTGGAAAGTTCCTTGGATATATTGTCGTTGTAGATGGATTCGATCCCAACAAAATCAAGGCAATAGTTGAAATGCCTCCTCCAAGGAGCCTTCGTCAACTCCGCTCCATATAGGGACATCTTGCATTCATTAAAAGATTTATATCAAATCTATTAGACAGATGCCGACCCTTTACAAAACTAATGAAGAAGGATATTCCTTTCAAATGGGACGAAGAATGTCAAGAGGCATTCGACAATATCAAGAGATATCTGTTGAATCCACCTATTCTTGCAGCACCAATCCCAGGAAAGCCTCTCATCACGTACCGGCGACTACGGAAGAATCTTTGGGTTCTTTGTTGGCAACATAATGAATAAGGAAAGGAAGGCTTACTATTACACATTAGTCTAATAAGAGTGGAAGCGTTATTCTCAATTGAAAGCATTGTTTGGCGTTAATTTTCTTTGCCAAAAGCTACGTCATTACATGTTATCTCATAAAATTACCCTTATTAAGGATCGATCCGTTGAAGTTCTTGATGACAAGACCAGCGCGTTAAACAGCGATGGGTTGTCCTCTTCTGATTTGATATTACATATGTTCCCTGAAAGCGGTGAAGGCGGTACGATTTTCTTCTCATCCGGTCCGTAAAGATGATCTTCCTGATGAGCAAATCATGCACATATATGAAAAAGTAAAGCAACAAATGTGAGAATTATATTTTGATGGAGTTTCATCCATCAAATACATTCAACCCTCAAATCTCTCAAAGGCTCGAGGTGGTATCGGTCTCATCTTGATCACACTAAAAGGTAGCATAATGAGACATTCTTATAGATTAACTCAGCCACGAACCAATAATGAAGCAGAAGCATTGGTGGCAGGTTTAGAGGAAGTCATTTCCATGGGAGTCAGAATTTATGGCGATTCTCAACTCGTCATCAATCAAGTGTTGGGCCTTTACAAAATCAACAAGCTTGAATTTCTTATCCTGGCGAGTTCTCCTTATGAAGCAAATTCCAAATGTCATTATGACTCGAGTCTCGAAGCGAATAGCAGCGGTGTTTAGCTAATTAGCTAAAGAAATGGCGGTATGAGCGATGAAATCTTAGTGTTTGCATCGTCGAGTCTAGAGCAATAAGTGTAAAATCCCCATTGAAGAGGGGTCATCAAATCAAATCAGCGGGATCATGTTGCTCTCACTCCCTTTCAAAGTCAACAAGACAAGCCTCATTCGGATGAAAGACTTCAACAGGAAGCGCACAAAAATGAAAGTATAGAAGAAGGAAGGCAGAGCCTTGTCATTTACTTCAAGAAGGCAAATTACAAGTAAATAAGATAATGCCTGACTTGAGAAAAGGCTTGTTATATGCTTATGTTGGCAATACCCTTCGTAGATCCTTGACGGATGTCTGATGTTTGGGAATAGAACAAAGTAATTATTGAAATCCATCAAGGACTTTGTGGTGTCGTCAGTCTAAATGACTTTCAAATTAAAATAATGGATCTTATTGGCCGTCATGGTAAAAGATTGTATCAATCATGCCAGATGCCATGAATGCGGTCGGTAATATAATTCATCGATCTCCAAATCCGTTGCAGCGATAGCATCTTGGTTTGAGTCTTTGGGGAGATATAATTGAGCAGATTGATTCATCATCAGCTTATCTTAGCGACCTTAATCATTTCTCTGTGGGTGAAGTCACCATTTAAAAGTTCTTGACGTGACCTTCTTTTGATATTGTCTATAGATTTGGTGTACCAGAATCATTTGACAATGGATACTTTAAAAGCTAAAGTTTATAAATTCTTGTCGACATAAGATTGATTGGCGATATTCGTCAATTTATAATCGAGCGAATGGCTTGGGCATTTAATAAAATATTAGTCAAATTGCTTAGAAAAATTCTCAAATAAAAAAGGGTGGCATGTCAAGCTTGTGGAAGCGTTATGGGCTTCTTGTACCACTTACAGACTCTGAAATCCCCATGCACTTAGTGTTTGGGGCGAAGTAATTTTGTTCTCGAAGTTGAATTACCCCGCTCAGGAGCCATTCAACAAAATCTTACCCAAAATGAGAATGTTCGTCTGAATGGAAGAGCTTGATCTTGGCAGTTAGGCTCCTTCGGCAAAATCTAGAAGTCTATCGGCGAGAATGCAAGCATTCGATCATCTGCGAGCTTTTCGAAGGAGAATTGGTCACAGTCTTTGAAGACCAATCATCCCTCATCGTAAAATTGGCGGTAATTTGAACCTGGGAAGGGACCCTTTGTTATTGAAAAGGTATATCGAGGAGAGTCGGCTCGTTGACTTCAAGGTGTGACCAATGTCGCGATCGATGGTGTATTTAAAGAATATGCACGTGAAAGTGATTGGATAAATCACGCAGAAAAGTTTCATTCTAATCACGTGTAAATTTTTTTATTGGAAATTCTCTTGTAACAGAATGCATTTTAAAATAAAATAAAATCCCCTTGAGGAGGCATTTTTTAAAATTTTATAGTAAAGTGTCGTTCTGTAGGCAGGGGACTTCCTTTTGGGTTGACATCGTCTAGTCTTGAGATCCATATATACATACTCAAAATTATATATTCAAATTCTCAAATTTAAAGTCTTCTTGACGAAGAAAATTTTCAAGTCTACAAACCAAAGTTGGATATACATTTATCATCAAATTTAAAGGCTCGAGTTGGTGTATAAGGTCGGACTCAACCGCGAAATATGGCTGGCAGTGCCTTACTCAACCGCGAAAGGTAGTAAGAGATCCCCATCTCTTTTAGCAGAGGATAAAATCCTTTGCTCAAGTCCGCACTCAGTAGGTGTATAAGATTAACTCAACCTATCGGTAAGTCATTGAGTCTGCTACTCAACCATGCAAAGTAGTAAGGGATCCTCTCTTACGTTAGTTCAAAGACAAGAGCATCCAAATCTCAAATCTCTCCAACTTGGTGAGTTCAAGTGACCGATTGGAAAATCATCCATTGGTCATAAGATCATTTCAAAATCTAACAAATATATATATATCCTTTTCGAGAGAGTTTGGAATCAAATACAAATGTGAAATCTCAACTCTTGATAAAATTATTAAGTAAAAGCAAAGCAGAAGGAAATTCTTCTTCATCAGTCGATCAAGCAAGCAGAAGAAGAAGCCATCCCAATGTTAGGTAAAGCTAAAAAAGGCGAACTAAGGGAGTTGTCATCAAGATGTCCATTATATGTGCAAAGCATAAGATTAATGACTCTGCCATTGAACACAAGCTCACGAGAGTAGGTGTATATCCTTCTACAAGCCCACAAGCGAAGAAGAGAAGGTAATTTCATATTATCGATTAAGACAATTCAGGAATTTCCTCCATCAAATCCGTCAAGGCATGAAGCCAGGATAAAATGAGACACAAAATATGAATCCTCGAGATAAAATCTTCAACAAGTCCGTCAAAGCAAGCGTGGGGAGAAGACATCTCTCATCAACTCCATCAAGTCAGCGAGCAGCGGCAGGGAGGAAAATACAAATTTCAAATTTGAGATGGAATCTTCAACAGTCAGTCAAAGCACAAAGCATAGGATGAAGATGTTCTCGTCTCACCAACAAATCATCAACTTAGTCTGCTTTAAAGCACAAAACCGAGGCGGAGAAAATGAGATGAAATGTCTTCCAGCAGTCATCAGCATGGCAGGGGCAGAAGGCGTCTATCAACTCTTCAATCCAGTGGTAAGGCAGCAGGGGCGAAGGAAAATATAAATTTCAAACTCTCTGGAGGAAGTTTTCAACAAGTCCGTCAAAGCATAAAGCATAGGACCGAAGATGTTCTCATCTTGCCAACAAATCATTAACTCCATCAAGTCCGCTAAGGCACAAAGTCAAGACAGGAGGAAAATACAAATTCCAAATTTGATAAAATCTTTTCAAAAGCATGAAAGCACGGGGAGAAGACATTCTCATCTCATCAACTTCATCAAGTCCGCTAAGGCACGAAGCCAAGACAGGAGGAAAATATAAATTTCAAATTCTCAGGAGGAAGTTTTCAATAAGTCCGTCAAAGCACAAAATCAAGGACCGAAGACATTCCAAAATCTCTTGACAATTGATGATATGATGAAAGCATCTCCTTCATCTAGTATATACACAAAAGCATTGAATGACTTAGGTTCAAATATTTGAAGATGAAATTCAAATGCTTACTTGACACGAGTTAATACTCACTTATCAAACGGTGACGTATTATAAAAGTTGTTGAAATTACAACTTAACGTGACATTCAAATCTTGGAGATCCAGTCAACTTATTTGCAACAAACATGCGTCTATATTTGTTGGGAGAATTTGTTGATCTCCACATATCGTCCAAATCAACGATGCATAAAGTTAATACCATCATTAAAGTAATATTATGAAGGATTTAAAACCCTGTCGCGATCATAAATCAAATTCATCTCGATTTGAAAATTCGACTTCGTAATGCGTCGAAAATATTAAAATTAATTAAATGAAAAAAATATCAAATCAATTAACAATTGATCAAATAATTAAAATCGATTTTTAATGAAATTATTGCGATCGGAAAGTCTGATGATCGGCGACTTAATTCGTGGCGATCCGCCATATCGTCGCGAAACTATCAACGACTCCTTCGGCGATGATTCGAGTGCGCGAATGTCGATCAATTATGGCGTCACACAATTTAAACTAAATTTGCCGTCGGCGTTTTTAAGCGACCTCCGATCGCGAAATCGCGTGTTCGTTCGAAACACAAAATCAACATATTGCTGGGGTTTATTATTAGGATGATTTATAAATTTCGATTAATAATTATCTTAATTAAGTTAATGTGCAATTAGTCTAAGTAATTCTCTAATCCTTATCTTAATCCTACCTTTCCAATAAAATCACTTAATCCCATTGACCGTTTGGGCCTCGAATCAGGTAAATAAAATCACAAATGATCATATCCTCATTCACATTCGCGGCTCTCTCCGCATGACTCCTTCTCAGCTCCTCTCGTTTCTGTTCGCTCCACACGCGGTTCATCCTCTCTTCCTCTCTTCGTGTGACTCCCGTCGTCCTTCAGTGAGCCTCCAGCTTTAAGTGGATGAAACTCTTAAATCTCTCTTCCTTTCCATGTGCAATCAAGTTCTAGGTTGTTTATTCAACCTCTTCCTTTCTTGCTGGGTTAACTAGGTTTTACCTAAAGTATTGTGATTATAAAATCAAAGGAAGTGATGAGTATATGGTATTTCATGTTGATTGACGATCTCCAAATTCTTTGAAATCTACCGCTTTGGTTTTATGCTTTGATTGAGCGATCCTTCTTCACATATGTCCTTTTTTTTTCTCTCCGATTAACCGATCAAGCTCGGCTTTCTTTTCGTTTCTCCTGTTTACACATGAAGTAGGTCTTTCCCAATTGGTGTTATTCTGCATTCTTTCATGGGATCTGCTGAGATGGTGTCATTATTTCATTTATCGATAACAAACTTGCTATGGACTTTGCATCATGTTCAATTTCAAATCCATGTTTTCTTCTAAGTTAGGCAAAGATGGTTTTATAATGAAATTCAATCTTTGTTTACTACATTCTTGTTCGTAGAATACTCTCTTTAATGAGCGATTTTAGTAATCAAGGTATTCTTGAATGAGTGTTGATTTTCTTTATACACTAATACATACATATAGAAGATGCATTGCGTGGAACTTATATCATTTGATATGTGCCTTCTAAAAATGGCATTACCCTGCACTTGGATTATTCCTGTTCGCACTGAAGTCTTGGGTTTTTGTTGTCATCTACAATCTAGCCAATAATTATATTTTCCTTTACCTATCTATTGAGGGATGATTGAATGATAACAGTTCAGCGGAAGGACTTGGGAAGAATAAAAAATATATATATATAATAAGGATTTTTGAATTTTAGTTTTATAGTCATATGGACATTTTACAAAATCTGAAACTTTGTTTGCATGATATCAAATGTAATTTGGTTGTTTGCCTTATTTGATTTATCACTTGGACATCACTTTAAAAAGAGGATGAAGATTAGCTTTTTTGATATTTGCTATTGTCTCTTCAATAAATATTACAAATAACTATTTAGTTAAATTTTTAGATTTGTGGGGATGATTTATGACATGATTGCTTCTTGTATCCCTTCTATCATTTGTTACTTATAATTATGCAAATGAATGTTTATTAAATGCAAATGAATGTTATTAAAGTAAACTCTCGATTTTTTGCATTTAGCAAACTAATATATTCTTGTCTATGAGGGTTGAAGTTTGAATATTTTACAAAAAAGTATTTTAGCTTCAATCGTGATTCATATATATGAGCTTGGCATGTTACTACTAATGAAGGAGAGGATGAAATTGGCTTTGAGCTTAGTCCTACTTGCATACTATTTTTATCATGACATCTTATTATGCAAATGAAATGAAATTTGATTTGGAAAGATGTTTACATGTAATTACAAGCTTATGTTATCTGCTCTATTTGAATATTCAAAATACAAAATTCAGTGAAATGGTGATGAAAATGATCATATAAAAGTATGAGTTTATATTTTAATTTCATGCTGTGAATGCAAATTTGTTAAATTGCTTTTGTGTTATAAGTCTCTCACGTTTCCAATGTGGCGGAAACTTGTGATAATGCTGCCGTTGTTCATAGAAATCGATGTGATAAATATCCATTCACATTTCTCCAATGTGGTGGGAAAACTTGATAATCTGCTTCGTTTCTCCGGTGGCAAAACTTTGATAAGTAAATATCGCTTCTCCAACGTGGCGGAAAATCGTATGTGATAAATGAGCGTTTTCTCCCGTGGCGGAAAATCTATCTTATAAGTACATACGTTTCCGGCGTGGTAGGAAAATCTTCTTATACATTCGTTCTCATAACGGAAAATTTGTTATATAAGTACTTGTTCGCGTTTGTCGATGTGGCGAAATGATATGTTTATGTTAACCCATTACGCGCTTGGCGTGATGGGCAAATAAATTCGTCAGCGGTCTCAAGACACTATCATACGCTTTCTTGGCGTGGTGGGAAAACTAATCTCCGGCAGATCGGGATGGGGAAACTTTAAACATAATATCATGTAAGTATCCCATCATGTCTTTTGATGTATTGATTAATGCTTATCTCCTTGAACGCATCTGTGAGACAAATATTTGATTAAAATTTCAATCTCTTGCAATATTAATTATATGTCCGCGTCTTTTGCTTAAACATAAGTTTAGTATGTATCTATTTTATCTTATTTGTTCATTTTCTGATAATCCACATATCATGATGCATATGACATAGAAAGGGATATATGAAATGATGTTGGATTAGACTTGCAAATGTCTATTCATATGAAATAATGTTAGATATATTTAAAACATCAAATTAGAAAGAACTTACAAGTCAAGACGACACAAAATGACTCCTTTTGCAAGTTGGATGAATTCCTTTAAAAAAAAACTTAGACTTGCAATATATCTTGTGAGGAAGAAAAGAAAAATAGAAGAATAAACTTCAGGGAGAAATCCTCTCTTATTTATAAATCTCAACTTTCTCTTTTGTCACTTGTTTATGACATTGATGTTTGTGCTTTGTCATGAGTTTGTATCTGAGGGGATGAAATTTGATTTAAATGTCGTATCATCTGACATGGCATGTGAGAAAATTTTGAATTCCTGTCATTTACCTTTAATGTTTATGAAAAAATATAGATTTAAAGAAAAATAAAATTTCTCTTTTTTATTTCTTAATGAAATTTGATGAGTACTTGTGCCCCTTTTATCATGAGCTTGCATGTTAAAGAGGTGGATTTAAATTAATTCACTTGTCTCTTAATGACATGTAACATATATTCTTATTTTGTCATTTGTCTCATAATGGCATGCTATATCGTTTTATAATGTCATATGACAAGCATGATCTAAAAGTGTTCTTAACTCCCCATTTTTTTTTTAATATGCTTATGACAGCATAGATTTATTTACAAAAGAATCAGATTGATTCTGAATTAATATACATTCTCTTTATATTTATTGGGCTTTATATTTGATCCAATGGGCTTTTTTAAAAATGGGCTCCTAAAATGTTAAATTTCAACCCCTTTTATTTGCTGATTGATTACATGAGAGAGAGTATTGCTTGTTGATTGATTTAAGAGAAGCGTCGCTAAATAGTGTTTCTCTCAAAAAAAAGCGTCAATCTATCTTGTAGTAATGACATTTTACTGTATCAAATAGGCTCCTAAAATGCTCAATTTCAGCCCCTATTACTTGATTGGTTTACATAGAGGGTATTTGGCTTTAAATAGAGTTCATATACTAAATAAATGTCAATCTATCTTTCGTGATGACATTTTACTTGATCAAATCTAAATGCTCAATTTATTTATTCTTGCGATTGGTTACATAAGAGAGGGTATTTGGCCTAAATAGTGTTCATATCATACCCCCTAAATAAATGTCAATTTCTATCTTGGATCAATGACATTATACTTGATCAAATAGGCTCACAAATACTCAATTTCTTTTATTTCATTGGGTTATAAAAGTATTTGACCTAAATAGTGTTTATATCATTTAAATTCCCGATTTGGTGGGGCGTCGGATTAACACAAAATCTCATATAAAACTTCGGGTTTGCATTTTGGTGCATCGTCGTATAAATTCAACTACTTCAACTTAGATATTCATATGTCATACAATATTTTTACAAACGGATCATGTATGTATGTTGAAGTATTGATGATCAAATATCTAGAAAGGCGTGTAATTCAAATGCAAGATAAAAAGAAGCAGTCTTACTTAGGTTTGGTGCTTGGGCCGTCAAGTTAATAAAACTCAAAAAAATATATCAAAATTTGACAAATAAACTTCAACTTAGGCATCTAATGTATACGATTCAAAAACGAATCTCGTATGTATGTTGAAGTGATTATTAAGTCAAATATAAAAGAAACAGTGTTATCTTCGGTTTGGTGGGAGGGTCATCTAAAATATCAAAATCAAGCCAAAATTGATCTACATTTTAACTTATACATCTGATATTTTAAAAGAAACAGTCTTTCGTATGTGTGTTGAAATGTTTAAACATTTAAGAACATATGAAGTTAGATATAAAAGCAAAAGAATAGATCTTCTGGTTTGATCAGATTAAAATAACGTAAAATTTGATATTATAAAATTTCAAACTAATAATATCGAAGTTAATTATATAATTATAAGATATGAATCAATTGACATAACTTCAAGATCGCAAGAAGAAAAAATCTCAAGCCCGATCCTCTATGTTCAAAGAAATATGTGGGATCCGAAAATTCGCCACCAACCTCTTTTTGAAAAGAAAAGAATTGTTTAAGTGTTGATGAAAATTTCAGAAGGCATATGAATAGTAAATAAGACACTACTGAGATTTCGTTCTTTGGTGAACTTTTATATCTGTTCAGGTTTCCTATAGTAAACTCACATAGTTAATTACCTCTCCCAATCGAGAGCGGCTTTCGATTAAAATTTGATCATGAATGTTAAATAACGAATATATATAATTGCAGTGAGTGGGGTTCAGAATTTATGAAATATATATACAAGTATCTATTCTTTGTAAAATATTTATTGGACATATGAATGTCTAAGTTGAAGTAGTTGAATTTGACATAGCATTATGCACAAAATCTGGCGAGTTTTGATATGGGATTTTTAGGTTTTGTTATTAGCCCACATCTAGGTATCGATATGGTATGATGAACATATTTAGGTCAAATATCCTCTTTTTATATAACCAATCAAATAAAAGTGAAATTGAGTATTTTAGGGCTGTTGATCAGTATAATGTCGTTGATTGATAGAATGGCATTTATTTTGGGGTATGGTATGAACACTATTTAAGCCAAATACCCTCTCTTATGTAACCAATCAGCAAAAATAGGGGATGGCGAGCATTTTAGAAACTGTTTGATCAATAATGTTGATGCAAGATAGAGATAGACATTTATTTAGGGGTATGGTATGAACTATTTAGAGAATCTACCTCTCTTAACCGTCGAGCGATAGGCTAAAATTGAGCATTTTAGGGCTGTTATTTGATAAAATAAAATGATCTGAGATAGAGATTGATATTTATTTAGGGTATGGTATGCTATTTAGAATATACATCTGTAACAAATCAACAAGCAATACTCTGTATGTCAATCGAAATAAAGGAAATTTAACATTTTAGGAGCCCATTTTTAAAAAAGCTCATTGGATCAAATATAAAGCCCAATAAATATAAAGAGAATGTGTATTAATTCTAAAGTGCATCAATCCTAGATGGGCCCTCTCTTGTTGTAAAGAAATCTATGCTTAAGTCATTAAAGCATATTAAAAAAAATGGCAAAGGGAGTTAAGAACACTCCTTTTTAGATCTATGCTCGTCATATGACATTAAGAGAAAATGAAAATGATATAAGTATCACATGTCATTAAGAGACAAATGAAAAAGATACAAATGCATGTTACATGTCATTAAGAGATAAGTGGATTAATTAAAATCCACCACGCAATCTATTAAAAATGACTCATCAAATTTCATTAAGGAGATATGACAATAAGAGAGTTTATTTTTTCCTCAAATCCATATTTTTGTCATATAACATTAAAAGTAAATAACAAAGGAGAATTCAAAATTTTTCTCAGCATCATGTGCGTAATGTATGACATGTGGCGTGAAATTGAGTTCATCCTTGCATGCAAACTCATGACAAACCTGAACATGTGTCGATAAATAAAACAAGTGAGAAAAGGAGAAAGTTGGGTGAGCTTATAAATAAGAGAGGATTTACCTCTCATGAAGCCTTATTCTCCTATTTTTCTTTTCTTTCTCACAAGACATTGCAAGTCTAAGTTTTTTATTTTAAAGGAATTCATCCTACTTGCAAAAGGAGTCAATTTGTGTCGTCTTGACTTTTGTTCACTGTTTGATGTTTTAAATATATCTAACATCATTTTAATAGACATTTGCAAGTCTAATCTAACATCATTTCATATATCCTCCATGTTATTTATCATCGTAGATATATAAGGATTATTGCAAAATGAACAAGATAAAATAAATGTACATCTTAAAGTTATGTTTTGCAAAAGAACATAACATATAATTAACATTTAGGAGATTAAAATTTTAATCAAATATTTCTTGCCAGCATCAATAAGTAGAGATTGAGATAAGCGTTAATCAATACATCAAGTGGTGTGTGATAGGATAGCTTACATGATATTATGTTTAAAGCATAATTATACATATGTATGGCATCAAAATTCAAATAATACTTCAAGTATTTGCATTTTTTGTTATAAAATTTTAAATGACGCTCGTCATCGTAAGAGGCCCGGAGACTAGGCTTATTATAGCGAAAAGGCGTGCATGATAGAAAATTTATTATTTGCCCACCGCGCCAGGCGTCGTGGGTTAACCTGGCAATATCGTTCACTGCGTTGGACAAGCGAGCAGTACTTATATGATAAATTTTTCGCGAACAGATTATAAGAACATTTCTCTGCCGTTGGAGAAACGCAGTGCACTTATAAGAATGGTTTTCCGTCACATTTGAAACGCATGCGCTTTATCACATAACAGATTTCTCCGCCACGCCGAGAAACATGTACTTTATCACAAGTTTTCGCCACGCCGGAGTGAGCGATTTATCAGTTTTTCCGCCACATCGGAGAAATGTGAACGATTTTATCACAAAGAATTTCCGCCACGCGTAACAACCGAACAAGTATTTATCATAAATTTCTCTGCCACGTTGGAGAAACGTGAGCAGGTGCTTATAGCACAAAGCAATTTAATAATTTTGCATTCACATGTATATGAAATTAAAATATAACTGATACCCCCTTACTATAGCATCATTTTCATCACCATGAATTTTGCATTTTGAATATTCAAATAACAAGTTGTAACATAAGCTTGTAATTACGTGTAAGCATCTTTCCAAATCTGAAATTGCATATTTCATTTGCCTGATAATAAGATGTCAAGTGATAAAAATAGGCAAGTATGCAAGGAAGGACTAAGCTCAAAAGCCAATCATTCCCTTCATCCTCTCCTTCATTAGAAGGAAGTAACTAGCTCATATATATATGAACGAAATTTCGAGCTAAAATAATTGCTAAAATATTCAAACAAACTTCAACCCTCATAGACAAGTAACCATATTAGTTTTACTGCAAAAAAAACTGAAAGTTTACTTTAGAACATTCATTTGCATTTAGCTAAACATTCATTTGCATAATTATAAGTAACCAAATAATAGGGATGAGGACAAGCGTAGAGCAATCATGTCATAAATCATCACCACAATCAAAATTTGATTTAACTAAATTTGCATGATAATAAGGTGTCAGTATGAAAGAGGCAAGTATGCAAGTGAGAACATGCTCAAAAGCTAATCGTTCCCTTCATCCTCTTTTTAAAGTAATGGTCAAGTGATAAACCAAATAAGGCAAACAACCAAATTATATTTGATATCATGCAAACAAAGTTCCAGATTTTGTAAAATGTCCATATGACCATAAAACTAAAATTCAAAAATCCTTATTATATATATATATATATATATATGTTTTATTCTTCCCAAGTCCCTCCGCTGAACTGTTATCATTCAATCATCCCTCACTAGGGTAAAGGAAAAGAATTATTGCCAGATTGATACAACAAAACCCCAAGACTTCAAAGGTGAATAGAATAATCCAAGTGCTGGTAATGCCATTTTAAGGCACATATCAAGTGATACAAGTTCCACGCAATGCATCTTCTATATGTATGTATTAGTGTATAAAGAAAATTAACACTCATTCAGCAATACCCTTGATATTACTAAAATCGTTCATTAAAGCAAGAGTATTCTCTACGTGAACAAGAATGTAGTAAAAAGCTGCAAGACTCCTGCTACGGTAAGCTGCCTATTATAGAAAACCATCTTTGCCTTCAACTTAGTAAGAAGACATGGATTTGAAATTGAACATGATGCCCAAGTCCATAGCAGAAGTTTGTTATCAGCATAAATGAAACATAATGACACCATCTCAGCAGATCCCATGAAAGAATGCAGAATAACACCAATTGGGAAAGGCCTCCTACATGTGTAAACAGGAGAAAAGAAAAGAAGGTCGAGCTTGATCGGTTAACCGGAGAGAAAAAAAAAGGACATAGGTGAAGAAGGATCACTCAATCAAAGCATAAAACCAAAGCGAGATTTCAGCAATCAGGAGCGATCCGTGAATCAACATGAAATACCATGTACTCATCACTTCCTTTTGATTTTACAATCACAATAGACTTTAGGTAAAACCTAGTTAACCCGCAAAGCAAGAAAAGAAGAGGTTGAATAGAAACAACTTAGAACTTCCGATAGGGAAAGGAAGAGGTAGAGTTCGGTTAAGCTTGGTCGATCCACACTTAGTTCTGGCTAGGGCTCACGGGGATCTGACGGAGTCGCGACGAGAGAGAGGAAGAGAGGAGGAACCGCATGTGAGAGCTTGAGAAAAGGAAACAAGAGAGGGACCTCTGCGTGAGAAGGGAGTTGCGTGAGAGAGTCGTGTGTGCAAAATGTCGTGAATGAGGGATAGGATCATTCGTGGGATTTAGGGCTAGCCGTGTGATTCGATTGGCTACCCAAATGGTGGCCAATGGGATTAAGTGGGCGGCCGATTTTATTGGATATGTAGGCGGTAGGATTAAGATAAGGATTAGGGAGAATTACTTAGACTAATTGCACATTAACTTAATAATTAAGATAATTAGCCCTAATCACAGAAATTTTGATCGAATCATCCTAATAATAAACCCTAGCAATATGGGTGTTGATTTTAGGTGTTTCTGTTGTGCCGAACGCAACGGCGCGATCGATTTTGCGATCGGAGGTCGTTTAAGCAACGTCGGCGACGGTCGAAGTGAAATTAGGTTTAAATTGACGTCTTGAATCGATGTTTCGCGACACTTTGTTGAATCGATCGCTGAAGGCGCTTTGATTTTTTGCGATGGCGTGATCAATTTCGAGCGAAGTCGTTCGCCATTCGCTTCCCAACTTCAATATAATAATTTTATTAAAATTGATTTCATTTAATTAATTTTAATAATATTACGTCAATTTTCAAATCGGGCAATTTGATTTATTGTCGGGGGGTTTTAAACCCTATTCATACGATGTTACTTCCCTTAATGATTGGTATTAACTTTTATGCATCATTTGATTTGTGACTGATATGTGAGATCAACACTTCAAAGCACCCACTTGATTGCCTTCTTTTCGCTTCCTTGTAGAAATGCTAAGAAACCCCAGCCGCAAATCTTTGGCATGGATCTTCTTCTTAGTACCTCTAGCAAGATCAATACTCTATCACATAGCCCACACACTGAAGAAAACACGAACACTAACACACACACACACACACACACACTGGGAGTGTTACTCTCCATGTGCCTCTCACACTTACTCACCATTCAAAACCTCTTTAAATAGCCAACTAATCCCTATTTATAGCCTGCACTCTTTGTGGTGGTTGCTCCTTTGAATATGGGTACAAAAACTATCCAAACTGCTTGACAAAACGCTCAATCAGATCTATTATGCATCACAACGCAAAGGTAGCTATGAGCAATGTATCCTGCGACGACGAATGAATGGTGTTGGCTTTATCTTTTGCTTGATTCTTAAGCTCAGACGTTATGTGGATGTGTGTCTCGTGGTACATACCTAATGGATTCTCCTGAGAAATTTTCTAAATCTTCAATGCTGCAACGTTGAGAGTACAACGCTTGAGCACTAGCATTTCTATTTTTTGCTCTAATTTCAATCTTGTTCTAACGCCACAACGCCACTGATGCTGCTAGCCTTTCTTTTTTGCTTCAAAATAGTTCAAGTCCAGTATCGTGATGCTACTTGTGCAGCGCCTAGGCATTGGCTCTTCTTTTTGTCATCTCTATTTTTAGAATTTTATTGAAACATCGAAAATAAACTGCAAATAACTTGTTTAAACACAGAATAAGCATAAAAAAATATAATTTAAATATAAAAATTTGACTACATAATATACTAGTCAATTTCTCACTTCTTTTTTCTCCCAAAAATCCTAACTTTCTCCTCTTCTTTCCATCAAAGCTTCCTTGAGATACAACGGCTTCCACCTTCAGCAATAACACCAAAGCATTCATCAAGGGCTCCTTTCCTAGAAGTGACAAAGATGAATCAGCCCAACCTGGAGTCCATTTAAGTGAGATATGTGTTCAATGATAGCATCAAGCTTTGCCTAGCAAAGGCCAATGATACACTGAACACTCTTTATGAAGATCAAATTTGCTGATATAGGGATTAGTTCAGCTTGGACTTAATTTTCCACCGTATGCAGAATTAATAGAAATATTCACTTTCCATTAAGTGATCCTAGCTCAAGTTATGCCAAACTCATTCATGAGCATAATGTTAGTCATCCTTTACATATGCTAAAAGATCCATTGGTCATTGAATTTGTTCAAGCATTTATTTATTGTGCAGATTGGTTCTATTCTTTGCTACAGGAATTAGAACAATCGAGCTGGAACAATGTTCGAGAGTGAAAAAATCAATTTTGTTTTGTGAGCTACCCAGGATAATGATCAATGCCAACTAATCTACAACTATTCCCAGAGAAAATGACAACCCTTAACAAGCTTACCCCGAAAAAGGATAAGAGATTGTCAATTCTCAAGAAGTTGAGCTTAAAGTTGACGAGTTGCTCAAGGATAGCTTTGTCAAAAGAAAGCTAGTCCATAAATGAATTTGTCATTTAGTTCTTACTGTTCTATTTTCATTTGCTCTACTCACCAAATTCCCCGAGTGCTAATATAAGTTTTCTTGCAACCACTATCAGTGTTGGTCAAGTTCCTCCCCTCTAAGTGCTGATATTGAAGCTTACTTAGAAAGTGCTAAGGATGAGGCTGAAGAGACTGAAGCTCCATGAATTGAGCCTTTAGTTGTGAGTGTTCTTGACTACATCTCACCTTGTTGTAAATTTTATATATTTTTTCTGTTTTTCACATGTGAGTTATCTTTTCAATTCACTTTGCATGAAAAAGCTCAAATAAAAGTTGAAAAAAGAAAACCCACCACAAGATCTTCCTTAGCAAGGTTGAGAACCCACAAAACGGAATCCTGAAATGTATAGAGAACCCACTATGGGAGCTACAAAGATAGAAGCAATCTCTTGCTCCTTAGAAAGACCAGCTCGCCCTAATGCAACGACTTCTTCTGCAAGTTTTTTGAAACATTTTAGACTTCTCAAGCAGAGCTTGATGTATCCACAATGGAGAAGGCGCCTGCTGCTGAAGTGGCATCTTCTTCAAGAAAACAAAAAGATTTTAATATTGGAAATAAATAAAGATATAGAGATAGTTGATTTATCCCATGACTGGCATGACGCTAACATCTCATCGTACTCCCATGCATTCGAGCTCCAACCAGTAATAAGCTCACAAGCTTATCCTAAAGAATTGGAAGACAGAGAGAGAGAGAGAGAGAGAGAGAGAGGGATTATCACATGTCATTGATGTTAAGTCAAACCATGGCTTGCCAAAGCTCATATTTGGTAGCTTCTTCTCACAAGAAATTAATGAATGTAGTTGATGCAATGAGTAGATTTAACAAGAATAATGTTGAAGAAATCATCAAATTGAAAAATGACAAACTTGCTTGAGATGTGAAGATCAATCAGCAAAAGAATGCCCTTGAAGATTGTTATAATCAAATTGTCAAAATGAAGGAAAAATCTGCTGCTAATGAAGCAACTATCCACAAGCAGAATGATGATCTATAGGTAATGCCATATAGAGATTGTTGACTAAAAGCAACCATGATCATGATCTCGAGCATGACTAAAGCACTCCACCAGAAAACAAAATATTTAGAGAGCAATAGCTTTACATTAATCAGCGAGTTTCAGAAGGCCAATGAGAAACTATCAGTTATGAAAAGTCTAGATCAGTTCTTTGTCAAACTCACGAAAAATTGGATATATCACAAGCTTCTTCAAGAAAAATATAAAGGCATTGGATTATATTTGGAAAGCTTTGTGAGAAGGATAAACTTTCTCAAGGGTGGTCTTCTTTGAAACTTTCGAGAACACGATGGAAGAACCAAGCTCGAGTGACGAAGAAGATGATGAAGATGGTGATAGCTCTACTAATGTATAATAATCATGCTTGTAATTATAATTGTGTTTGTAATTATAGCTCTCATATAACAAATGAAATCCATTTTTTGGCTAACTATATCTTTTATTTTATAATTGTTATGTGAATGAATGCTATGAAGTATATGAGGTTGGCACTTAGCCTTTATTATGAACTTGAAATCATATAGAATTTCCTATTTAGCAAATAAGCTAGCTCTACCCCCAGTTAGTCCTCTAATCAGATAGTCACCTTTAATGTATCATGTGATAGACTATATGCCGACCTTCTGATAGTCTCAACAATAACTAACATTTAGACTCACCATAGAAGAGACTCGATCACTACTCATTGCAAATCTTATCGCAAAGAGAGAAGGCGTGCCTTCTCAACTGGACTAATGGCATCATATAAAACTGTTACGGAAGGAAAAAGATTTTTTGATGCTTGAACATTAAAGAGTATTGTAATTATTTGTATAAATTATATTATTTAATGATGATTCCAAGATAGGATATAAAAAGAAATCCTATCGGTGAATTCAATAATTGAAGAACCCATATTTGATGAATTCTCTCATATTTGAAATGTTGAAAACTAAGTTCCATTTTGGTGAGTTCAATAAACTCCTGCAAGTAACTGAATTCGTCTTGTGAATATATGAACTAACTTTGCGAATAGCTGAAGCCGTATGAATATATGAATTTTTTTGTGCATAGATAATCTTTTGCGAATATATGATTTGAACTTTCAGTCTTTGACCTTGAATAATTTTTGAATTATCATCGATCATGAAGATAAATTTCTTTAGTTAAATGGCTTTTTTAATTAACATCGCTTTCTAAAAGATTTTATTGTTTCTTTTATTGAATGCATTAATATGGTCATTTAATGTTCTCTCTTCTTTTGAATAATTCTTAAGAGAAATCAAATGTAATGACTTTGCTAAGTGCTAACTATCCATCTCTCGTGGGCCTTCAACTCACCTTTAGATTTAATTCTGAGGGCTTTGTGAGCTACCTACAGAACCCCTGGGTGCTTCCATCATTCCTACAGGGAGTACTCATACAACTTCTAAGCTTAGTTCATTTAATTCTATTTCATTTTTTTTTTTTTTTGAATTATAACGAAGGAAAGAGATCATAGGTTTTGACCAGAAAATGTGATATAAATTCGATATGTATTCAGGTGGTAAACTTGTTTAAGCGAGTTCCCTGAGTGTGGGGACTTTAAAAAATTAAATGAATTGAGAAAGAAAAAATTTAGAGAAAAAATCCTTTTAGGTCATCACCGCTTTATGTCCTTGGAACTTTTCTCGTGTGAGTAGTCAACTTATAAACCCCTACTCCAACTTGCTCCTTAATGACATATGACATTATCCATGTCGACTCTAGCTTTTCGATAGCCATATTGCAAGCTGCTAGGTTAGCTTTCTTCAACACTAAGTCACTAGGCTAGAACTGCTTCTCCCTGACATTAGTATTGTAATACTTAGCAACCCATCTTTTTACCTTTTGCTTTATTAATGATTGAATTTGCAACCCCTCCAATAAGTCAAGGACTATTTACATTCCTTCATCATTTGTTGCTCTCCACTCTTCAAGTTTAGATTCTTCAAATTTTGATATAGCGACTACTCTTTGAGTATAGATTGTATTAACTAGCAAAATTGCATTTTTCTCCATGAGAAAGAATAAATGGCATATCCCCACTAGCAATAGATGAAGTAGTCTTAAGAGCCTACAGAACTAATGGAAGTACTTCAGCTCATTTACTCTTAGGACCTTCAACAATCTTCCTGATAAGCTTGAGGATAAACTTGTTTGCAACCTCAACTTGACCATTGGTTTTCGGGTGGTGAACCGAAGCGAATTTAAGACATTCCTCGATTTTACCAAAAGTCTTTTACTTTATGATCAACAAATTGTCATTATCCATGATGATCACCATAGACAACCCATACCTACAAATGATATTTATCTAGATGAAGTTGGAAACAACTTCGATGGTGATTTTAGCAAGTGCCTTGACTTCTATGAATCTTGAAAAATAGTCAATCATTACCAAAATATACCACCTCTGACCTTTTGAAAGTGGGAATGAACCGAGGAGGTCCATACCCCAAACAACAAAAGGTTATGGACTGATAATTAGATGAATCCTATGTGAAGATTGAAGCTACATAAGAGATTTTCTATCATTGCTCACATCGTCTATGGAACTCCTCTACATCCTTACGAAGTGTAGGCTAGAAATAACCTTGTCATAGAACTCTATTTGCCAATATTTTGCCTCTAGAATGACTATCATATTCTCTTGAATGAACTTCTTTTAACATATCAACGACTTCATTCTCCTTGACACAGCGAAGAAGAAAAGATGAGATGAATCTCCTGAATAATTTGTCGCCAATGAGCAAGTACTTTGTAGATTTGATTTTAAACCTTCGTGTGTTTGTAACGCTAGAAGATATAATGTCAGTTTTGAGGTACTCAATGAAATGATCTACCTAAGTTGATTTTGCTTTTGCATCAACCTCCATAACCTCAGATTCTTCAATAGTTGGGCGAATTAGTTCTGCAACTAGTCCATAATCAAGATTCCCCAATTTTGATAATAGATCAATAAACTAATTTTCCTCCCTGAGGATATGCTCTATTCTAAAATATTCAAATGTCTCAATCTTTGTTTTCACCTTGTACAAATATTTATGCATAATTTCTTCTCTTACTTCATATTAGTCATTCATTTGATTTACCATGAGTTGTGAATCAGATTTAATAAGTGATTCACGCCAACTCCATAAGCAAATCTCATACCAGTAATCAAAGTCTCATATTTTGTCTAATTATTGATCCCGAATAAATTTGACTGCAGTGGCTCAACAAAATCCCTATGGGATTATGGAGCATCATCCCAATGCCAACACCTTGAGCTCTTGATGTCTAATTAATAAATAAAGTGCACAGCTCTTCTTTAGATATGTTGACTTCTTTAGAATCATAAGATTCAAAAAATCTGCTAGAAAACCAACTAGAGTTTGTGCCTTGATCATAGTCCTTAGCACATAAGAGATATTGAATATACTAAGTTCGATAGCCCATTTAAGAAGTCTTCCAAAATGAACAAACTTAGGAAGTATTGAATTTAGTGGATGATCAATTACAACTTGTACTAAATGCACTTAGAAATATGGCGCAACCTCCACACTAAAATGATTAGAGCAAACACTAATTTCTCCATGATAGGATACCTAAGTTTGGCTCCCCTCAAGATTTTACTGACATAATATACAAGAAATTGCTTTTTATTCTCTTCTCCTAACAAAACTGAACTAACGACTTCTCTTCCTACTACAAGATACATAAATAGTTCTTCTATAAGTTTTGGGCTTTTAAGCAGAGTTGGAGATCATAAAAACTTCTTCAATAGCAAAAAAAGCTTGCTCACACTCCTCAAACCAGGCGAAGTGTTTAGAACTTCTAAGAACTTTAAAGAAGATAAACATCAATCCCCAAATTTTGAAACGAATCTACTTAAACCAATAATCCAACCTATCAACATTTGAATCTCCTTGATCTTCTTCAGAGATGGCATCTCCAGAATTACTTTCACCTTCTCAAGATTGACTTTGATACCTTCTAGAGTGAGTAGATAGCCAAAAATTTTACCTAACCCAACTCCAAAAGTATATTTAAGTGGATTGAGCTTCATGCTAAATCATCTTAGTGTATTAAAAGTATCCTTCAAGTCTTCAATATACTCCTTCAATGACTTACTTTTAATAAATCATCAATTCACACCACAATATTTTTTTTCTTTTTGAATAGAAAATTTACATCCATGAGCAATTGATAAGTGGCACCAATATTTTTAAGCCTAAAGGACATTACATTATAACAATAAATACTATCTTTAGTAAAAAAATAGTTTTTTCAATATCCACTAGATGAATCTTGATCTAGTGATAATCAAAAAAAATTCTAAAAAGCTCATGACAAAATTAGCTGATAGCAGAGGGTACTAAAGCATCAATACATAGTAGAGGATAGTTGTCCTTGGGACAAGCATAACTAAAATTTGTAAAGTTGAAGCACATTATCTACTTGTCATTCAACCTTGATGTCGGATAGCATTGGCAAACCACCCCGACTACTAAAACTCCCAAATGAATCCTACATTGAGCAGCTTCTTAACCACTTGAATAAGTTTAACAAGTGTAGCACCATGGGTCCCATCTTCAGCTTAAACAGCCTAGCTCTGGGATCTACAGTCAACCTATAGCATGTGACATCAATATCGATACATGGCATCTCAACAATAGACCAAGCGAATACATCCTATACCCCATGAGTATTGAAATCAATTTACATCTAAATTCAGCATTGAAAGAAGAACTTATTCGAAAAGTTCTACCGACTTCCCCTTCTTCAAAGGCGACTTCTTCTACATATTCAGTAGCATCCAAGCTACTTCCCTTCTTCATCTCCAATTGTGGAATATCCTCCTGAACATTACTTACCACTTTTAAATAGCAGGTTCTCGATTACAATAAATTTCCTAGAACTGTTATGGATTTCTCCTCCCTACGAAATTTCAAAACAATATGATAAGTAGGTACGACCACCTTGAACATGATCAACAAAGAATGATTGAAAAAATCATTGTAAGTAGTATGAGCATCTACTACTACAAATCGACTATAGCAATAAAATGCTTTATCCCTTCTCCCCAAGTAACTAAAAGGGAGATTATTCTACAAGTTTCCTTGTGCTCCCCAGAGAAACCAAATAGTGGTCCTAAGGTGAGAACCAATTGTAAGTTCCCCATACCCATCTTATCAAATACACTTTTAAATAAAATATTCATTGAATTATCCGTACCAATGAATATACAGCCATTCTGAAAATTTATGATCAATGTATCGATCACAATGGCATCATTATAAGGGGGTTCCCCTTCACTGGTAAATCTTCATCAATGAAAATTATTGGTGGTTAGCTAACCACCACCAACTTAGATGAATTTGTCAAATTCACCTCTCTTGGTCGAAGTCATTTAAGGCTAGATTGTTGAGAAGCTTCTAGTCCACTCCTCAAAATATGGCAATTACCACCCCCATAATATGAATTATTTATGTTAACACGGGCTCATCGTTTGTCTCTTTAATAGGTGTCATCCCATATCTCTAAGTATTGGCTTCAAAAGTAATAAACTCTTTCAACTTTCTAGCTTTAAAGAGAACTTCAATCAAACTTCTTAGATGTCAACACTCTTCAATGTCATAGTTGTGCTCCTTACGGTATACATAATACTTCTTCAGGTCATGCATGTGACCATTCACAATCATCAGTGAAGATCTTTTAAAAGTAATCTTTATTTTGAATGACCTCTATAATTTATGTCACACCCTGATACCACCCTTATACTGTCAATCAAGTGTAGAATAGGATGATTATTGATATATTCCAGACACGCAACCGGCTACTACTTTAACGAGAAGTGAAATTATCTAATCAAATCATCACAAAATTTAAAATTCATATACTACTTAATTCATATCACCAAATTGGAAGATTTAAAAATCTTTAAGTGCACATAAACGCAGAAACCAAAGATCAGATAAGTTTTAAAAGTTTTAATCTTCCCAAAACTATACACTCAAAACTGCATAAATCAACAAAACGACTAAATTTTCTACCCACCTCGCCTTTTCGAAATTATCAATCCAGAAGATCATGTTTAAAGTTTAGGAGATCAATAATGCCTAAAAAGCTAACAAGATTAAATAATCGTCAGATATTTAAAATTTGCATAAAGTAAATGATAAATTATGTAGAAATGTAAGAATAATACGTAGAGAAGAATGTATCAATAATTTGTCATTTCATGGACATCGCTCATTTATTCTTATTAATGAAAGTAATTTCGCTTTATATCAAATCATTTTCCTAAAATGTCATTTATAATCGTAGTTTGACTTTCATACATAGCCATACCACGCCTGTCTAAGGGGGCAAGGAACCATACTACTTACCTAATTGACACATCAGACACTAACGGCCCAACCTCAATGTCGAGTGGGATGCTAAGATCCTCGCCACGGCCATCTCGTCAAAAACTTTCTTATCTCAAGCAGATATCTATAACATAGTCTTCCTATCACAATTTTCCTGACATTTTTATATTTATCACATTCATGCATAATACATGTTTTAACACATTTCCATATGCCCAGCAAAATCATATACTATTAAAGAAAAAATTTTATAATCATCATTTCATACTGGCCAAGAAT
Source organism: Cymbidium sinense (assembly GCA_021442155.1). Lineage (NCBI taxonomy): Eukaryota > Viridiplantae > Streptophyta > Magnoliopsida > Asparagales > Orchidaceae > Cymbidium > Cymbidium sinense. The sequence goes on along the minus strand of CM038220.1, from coordinate 129,372,650 downwards.
GAAGATTTGTAATGATACAATACGTAAAATATCATACGTTATTCATATTATAATTTAAAAAAACAAAGCATACATAACTATATAAATGAATTTAAATTAAGAATTATGTCTCACCTTAACGTCTGCGCCACAAGGATACCGACGCTTCCTCAAGTACAAAACCTATAATTACTCACTCAATACATGAAACTCATAAATACATTTAACACCTGAGTATCACCGCCTTAAATCAGATTCTTCTTACGAAATTGATGTCTCCTCATCATCTTTTCAAACACGTGAGCACACACCGTAATCTTAACTAATGCCAATACTAATTACCCGATTAAATTAACAAACTAAAATTAACAAAATGCCAATACTAATCCCCAATCTAATATACAAAATTGCAACTCACTTAACATTACTAACTCCCTACACGATTTCGCACCAAGGGGTTTACCGAAAGTAAAAGGAATAAAAGAAATTCAAGAACACGTAACTCCAGTTCCGACGGCCAGACCGGAAATCCCCATCCGAGCCGGTTCACGGACTTCCCAACCCGTGATTTACCACGGACGCCGACGGTTCAGGCGGCAGATCGGCGGTCCGCGAAGCACAGGATTCCACGGCCGTTGGCTCACCCGGAGTAGACCGCCGGCGACGTTTTCCAACCCGAAGACGCTACTCAGAGGCTGCGACTCGAAGCGACGGCGAAGGGCGGCTTCTGAAGCCGGCGGTGAGGAAAAAGAAAGGAGGAAATTATCGCCAGGGCCCAGAGGAAATGAAATAAGAAAGCTGCGGGAGATTACCTTCCTTCGATCCAACCATACACGCGTTAAATCCTTAATCCGACCGCTGCATGCCTAGGGGATACAGTAATATTGCTACAATAACGACGGATTAATTAGATAAAAAAAATTTAATTAGCAAATAAGCTAAATTGGATATTACAATTTATACCATTGAAACTCTCAACAAAGTCACTATAAGCAGATGACAAATTGGAGATAGTGACCTCCTCTCGACTCTTTCATCATGACTCCTATCATCAAATCAAATTCATCTTTCAAAATGACGAACTCAGTGCTTCTCAAAGCTTCTTCTATCTTCTCATCCCATAGGACAACCTCTTTCTTCATTCTCAAATTTATTGAATTTCCTATTCAAAGGGCAATGTTGCACCGTATTCTTCACTCCTGAGGTGCTCACCAATTATATTCCCCAGCAAAAGTATGATTGTTGGCCAGCTCAAACAACTTGACTAGCATTCTTGTGTATTGTAAAACCAACGCGTACTGGAAAAGACCCTCTTGGAGGCCCAGAGCCAATGCAACATAAGCAACTATAGACTCAAGATATCTGACTTCCAGCCTTTTCCTCTAAAATGAATGATGAAATTTCTAAAGGATCCCTAAGCTATTGGCAAATTCATAGTAAAACCTGCAAACTCTTATGAAGCTTTTAGGCTTACAAACTATGTGATAAACATGTGCTTACAAGAAGTAACTACCTGGGTAAGAATCAAACCAACGTAGAGTTGGTTCCATCAAAGTCATAAAGAATGAATGACATTCAACACATCATTAATCCTCAATAAGCAAACGATGGATTCGAATGATACCACATGATCCATAGGATCTAGTCTCTCTTTATGTGATTTCGAAGATGGAATCTTTACTTTTTTGGTGCTTCGACCTCCATAATCTCCTTGGAAAAAGCATTCTCTAGCAATTTTCTACTTCCATCATCTCTTCTCCTACTGTCATCTTCCCTTCTCTCCACCCTGTGATCGGATGGAGGAATCTTCACTATCTGAAGTAAATATCATCATCTTCTCATAGCATAGTTGACAAAGCTCTTTTATCTCTTTCTATTGGTACTTCTCTTTTGTGTACCACTGATTCAGAAGAATCATATGGCATTTGGACATTTGGAGTCACCATTGACACATGCTCCAATGCCTCTCTATTATTGTTAACATATGCTCCCTCCCCTCATTCATTTGTTGAACCACGACTTCTTTGGGGAAGTCCATGTTTTTTAAAATCTCTCTGTTGATGTCTGCCCCATGCAAAGCTCTTCTAATTTCTGACATGATCCGTGCTCGTTGCACCTTAATAAGATGTTGAATCTTGATTTATTTGTGGTCTCACATTACAAAGGTAAGAGCCAAAAGAGAAAAAAGTAAGAATACAAAGAGATAGAGAAAGATGGAGGAAAAACTCACAGAATTGAACTTTTGAAAAGTAAGGAAAAAAGGATCCTCCACCCCGTGGTGGTCCTTCCACATTTATAGATTTGGATCACCCTGAGAGGTACATAATTAGTTACATAAATAAATAAAATATAATGTAACTAATTGTGTTGTGCAATTAGTTATGCGATTTTAGAATTAGTTACATGGGTCGTTCCTTCTTAAAATGCCAGTTATAAACTGCTGAGAATAAACCAAGTATTCTTAGAATATTCCTTATGAGCATTATCCCTTATCTTGAACACAATCCAAAGGTGTCAAACCTTATTATGAACCCAATCCAAAGGCAATTTGGTTAGACATAATATAAGAGACTTTGTCATGCCATTATGCATATACCCCCAAAAAAAACTAAGAATTGGTTAGAGTTGTACTTAATCTAAAAAATTGAATTATCTTTTTATGATTTTTGTCTATTAGGTAAATAGACTAAAATATTATTTCAATCACTTAGGATGATTGTTTCTTCAAGACAACTAAAAATTTTACATATAAATCTATATGGAGTAATTTGCATGGTTTGTCTAGATGATAAGTCTTATGCATTTATAATTATAAATAATTTTACTAGATTCACTCGAGTAAGATTTTTCTCACAAAAAATGATTTTTAATGAAATCAAAACTTTTGCCTTCTGGATTAGAGTATAAGATAACTAATCTCTACAATCCATAAGGACCATATTGAAGAGTTTAAAATATTTTATAAATAGTTTAAAATAAAACATAAATTTTTTGCCCTAAAAAATGGTATAGTTAAGAGAAAAAAATAAAACCTTAGATGAGGTAGCTCATTCAATGATAAACAAAAATAAATTATCAAAATTTTTTGAACAAAGATTAAAAACACTATTTATTATTCACTTAATCATGTAAACATCTAACTTGTACTAAAAAAGACTCCTTATAAATTATTCAAAAGAAGGAAATCAAATTTATCTCATTTACATTTGTTTGGCTACAAATGTTTGTATTAAATGATAGAAATCTAACTTAAAAAAGTTTAACACAAAAATAGATGAAACAATATTTTTGGGTTACTTTGCTTCAAGCAAGTCACTTAGAATGATTTGTAAAAGAAGTTTAATATAATATATTGAGTATGTTTTTATTAGAAAATAGTTTTTTATAAAATGACCATTGATTCAATTCTATTTCTTAAATAATATAGTTTTGATTTTCTAGAGTTATTAAGATTTATTTAGATAATATTTTTTTGGTGCTACCAATGAGTTAATGCATTATGAGATTTCTAATATTATGAGCAAGAAATTCAAAATGAGCATGTTGGGTGAGTTTAATTATTTCTTAAAATTTCTAGTAAAATAAGAAGAGATGTTACCTTTTTATGTCAAGTAAATTACACCCACAAATTGATTAAGAAATTTAATATGGGATGATTCAAAAGTATAGAAAATCCCAAGAGCATTAATATTTAGCTTGATAAAGATCAAAATAATAAATCTATAAACATTAAATTATAAAGAGTTATGATAGATTCTATATGGTATCTTACCATTACTAATCTTCATTTTGGCGTATCCTTAGAGACCCCTAGCTCTTTAGACTGACTATATGAATTAAAATGGCTAAGCCAATTCATACCTAACCCAAATCTAACCTAGTCATTTCTTAATCCAACATTGGCCATAATTTGACCTACCTTTAGGCTATGCTTAGCCTTCAGAAGTTTTAAGCTTCATTCTGCCTTTTAAAAGCCCTAGATTTGGTGGATTGACTTTGGCCCAACCTTAGCATTACTAGACCTTATTTGCTCAGACCTATAAGTGAACCAATATGACATAGATTAGTACTTAAGCCCTTTTAGCCTAGCTTACAACCTCCTTAAGTGATCTAGATATTCTTTTTAGGCCCTTGGTGAGGCATTAACATCACTTACTTAATGACTCCTAATAGTCAGTGATAGCCTAGAGTAAAATTGCTTCTTTTCGTTTGTTTACCTTCTAAAAGAGTTATTAGCCTATTAGCCCCACTTAGTCAACATCTCTCCAAGTTACACTCATGCCCTCCTCAATCTTTAGTAGACAACTTCTTTTTCAACCTTTGAGGAGTGTCTGGAAAGTGTGAACCAGTATCGCCAGTAAGGAACTCACTCTTAAACTCGCGAAAAGTATGTAGTTCCTTCCCTCTATTTAAGCTAGCAATCTATGAATTACCCTGCTCTAAGTCATTCCAAGCTACCTACTGGGACAAGCATAGTGAGGGTCTAGATCAATGGTTCCCGAGGGCTAATTCAAGTTCTAGAATAACCAGTGCAAGTCTTTTCAATTACAGTAAGAGCTAAGTTGATAGCTTTCTCTTTCTCAATTTAAAAGCAAAGTTGTTACTTGACTTAATAGACAAATTTCTCTTCTAGATATTTAAGCTAAGCTATCTCTGGTTAGTTATTGACATCCCTTTTGGACCTTAGACAGGTACCTTTTTGACCATTAAGCTAAGTTCTTTCTCATCTCAGCCCTTAAGTTGAGTTCCTTTTCTTCTCATCCTTTGGCCAACTTGCTTTTTAACCTTAATTATTGGTGTCGCCTTAATCTTACCATCAAGTTTCTGCTTCACTTTACCATTATCTCCTTAATCTTATGTATTGAAGTGTTCTCAACCAAGTTATTATTTTCTTTACCTATATTAGTAATATCCTTCAACATTATTTGCTAATGATTGTAATATTATATGATAAATTGATGTATTTTGCAAAATCATCCCTTTTAAACATTCACAAGGTGCATATTTATATTTTTTGTGATAATGTCTCACCTTGAGATTTACATATAACCCTCACACATAGCATCACTAACTTAGTCTTTTCATCACTAGCACAGTGCTATAATAAAAGCATAGCCCCTTATAAATATTCCCCATTTCAAATTCTTCTATTTGGTCAATTAGAGATTTTCATATGAGATCATGAATTTCAGAGCCTATGAGGCTAAAGTCATCTTCTTAATCCTTTATTGCTACCACTAAAGCTATCAACAACCTCCCTCCTCAATGCTCCTGAGATCATCTCTTGCCTCATGGTCAAGGCTCTATTAGATTTATGAAATCACTCAGAAACCTGGAGTTTTGTCCTCAATCTACTTATTAAGACCTCTTTGAGCCATCACCAAGTAGATTCTTGAAGGCCCTTCTCTGATTCTCTCAATGAGATGACTAAGGAAGGGTCAACAACTGCCATCTTCAACAAGAAAAAATATCAACTCTAGAAGGTGATATAGCTACCACCATTTATGAGCAACATCATCTACCTAAGGCTCCTTGTCAACATTAGATTAATGCCTCCTGTCAAATCAACTTCACAGTTGATGGATCATAATGTTGTCGAGTTCAATTTATATGGATATCTTTATTCTCATCCTCTAATTTTTCCATTAAGCTCTTAAACTAAGAAGCCTTGAATTGTCATCTAGTTGTTGGTGACTTATCACTGAAAATTGGGAAACTATTAACTCCATAACCAATGGCTCTCTTACTAACTTTTGATTTAAAAATTTTAAAGTTTCAAAATATAGTACTTATGCCTATGGTGAGTTCTGAATCTTGCTTACTATAAGGTCATTAGAAGTTTAGATTCAATCAATTACATCTCTAATCGAGATCAAATTTCTTGTGCGCTAGATCATCTCATGATTGCTCAATATGTGCACACACATAACATAAGGCCTATTAGTGTGCAACTATCATCCTCCAACTCACCCAATTCCCTCTTACTCTCTCGATGTGTAATTATCATCCTTTTACTCACCATCTTCTAATTGGTAGACACATGTGCCCCCAAAATAACTTTATCCAAACCTAAAAATCTTAATGAGGTACTTCACTATTCATGAAATTAGCACTTCATTAATCATCATTAAGCATAATTAAACACCTATTAATTGCCCCATGAGAGTCACAAAATAAAAAAAATATGTAATCATTTGCAGTAGTTATTGTACATATAATCTAGAATAGTACATTATGTCCTCCAATATACTTTGATTATATAGATTAACCATACACATCAACTAGGATAATATGCATTTTCCAATAACAAATTCCCAATGAAAAGTATAACATAGAATCTATAAATTAATGCATTTCATAAGTTTTAATGAAAAAAATAAGTAATAATAAACATGAATGAGATCTAACAAAAATACAAAACATTCATGTATTATAGTTGGTGACCATATGGTACCATCATCGCCTTGATGAGATACCATTAGTGGTGGCTAACTAATAATTTGGTTTACTTATAATGCTACAAGAAATATAGTCACTATTGACAGAAAAAGTTTATGAATTGTCATTAAATCAAGAGATATTATGCACTAACTACATCAAGATTATCACTCACCTTTTATAAGACAATGGAGAACACTAAATTAAAAAATTAATAATAAAAACTTTTACGCCCTTTTGGACAAGGTCTCAGCTCCAATTCATAACAAGCAACATTGTCAATTATAATTCAAAAGCTCATCGCTCCATTATGGACAACTCAATGATACTAATTCATGGAACGAAGCTACCACCAAAATTGATCACCATTATCTTCCATACACTCCACCCTTCTAACTTCTCAGTGGATAATACATGACCACTTCTCTGTGCCAAATTCCAATCTGACTGTAATAAAAGGTAATAATGCCATATAATATAATGGGAAAGCTTTTAATCTCTTGAGTAGGATAAAACCCCAATTTACAATATAAATATCCCTCGTAATAATGTGTTATGAATATTTTGTGCTTTTCATAAATAATAAATATATTTGAGTTGCGAGAAATAATTGAACTCGAAGCCCAAGACTCTAAATAAAATATTGAATAATGAAATACAAAGTAGGTCCTTCTTCACTTAATAAAGTTATTGTTCATTAGTGTTTTATCTTCTCGCACAAACTCTCCCCCTTCTCTTCAAATCCTTATTCTCCAAAAGTAGCTTTGCTAATCAATGCTTACATAACTTTTTGAAGCACTGAAACTAATGACAACACCATGAAAAAATATTAACGATGGAGATACTAAATGGTGAAATGTTGTGGCAGCCCAAAAAATGCAAAAATTTTCTTTTCTTTCTTTTTTTTTTTTTTTGATACTTCATTTTCATAATTGTTAAGCTAAGACATCAAACCTCAAATCTCATTGAGATTCTAAATATTATTGGGATAAAGGCCTCGCATAACCTCTAAGTGATACTAAGTTTCCTGTAAGTGTAATACAAGGTAGATTTAAAGTTGTAGTTAGACTATATTCATAAAAATATAAGTTGTAATTCGAGTCAAGAAAATAATCTTTTTACAAATTATTGTAAGCTTGTGTACATTAAATTGATGGGAGCTTTGTGCACTAAATATGCCCTTATATTGGTTAACAAATGTGATCAATAAGAAAAAAAAAATCAGTACAAAAAAATGTCTTTGATCATCATTCCTTATTTTAAACATGGATTAGATTAGGGTACTTTTAGCCAAGTGGATTTAGAAAGGCAAATCATTTTCCCTACTAGCTAAGGAATGAGACATAAGATATATACACAATTAATTTTTTTGGATAAGATTGACACACACAACAGAGTAAAAGAGTGTTGGCATACATTAGAGATAAAGATAAGTCATCATAGGCCCAAGGAGAAAATTTAAGGCTTATATTTAATTACTAAGCTACCGTGATTATCTTTCACATAGAATAATCAACACCATATATGTATGCATGCATGCATGTATGTATATATGTACATCCCACGAGATATCTACATAAATTGTAAGCAGTTATACAAGATAAAATTTGGTTCTTGTAGGACAATCACACCAATCTATGTTGAGAGTGTTATGATTTGTTCTAGATTAAGCTTTAATAAGCACATTTAACTGCAAATAAAACATCACCTAGAGATTTTGCTCTCATTTTTACGAAGATTTTAGATCTAGCCCTAGGTTTCCCATATAAGCAAGCACCTATGATTAATTAATCCTCTCAATTGTGAGAGATAACTTTCAATTAAAGCTAATCATTAGATTGCTATTCCTTAGTGTATAGTGGCAACAATTTGCATTTAGAACTGATAAATTATATTACCCTTAACACCATTAACTTAAAATAGATAGTGGATGAAATGATAACGAGCACGATCATGATCACATGTTTCTGCACAGCTGTCATGATTCCTAATCTACTTAGTTAAAGGTGGCAGTTAAACCAACTTAATTGACGGATCCTTGTTGCATCCATGGATTGCATCGTTCAAGGGAACTTTATAAACATAGGATGAATGCTTATATGAGGAGAAATTTTTAAGTTAACCTTAGCTAAGAAAGACTTTATGTCTTATCAAATATACCATATAATTTACAACTCAAGAGGTTAAGTTATCGAGAAACATACAAGCTGCGACCATCACTGATATAATATAAGAAAAATCACATGATCAAATGGCCTTGATAATAAAAGGAATATAATGAGGATATTAAGAGATCAAACCACCCGATTAGAAGAACGTAATTATAATTGTAATTTAGTGTGGTAATTAAAGGGTTAAACCACCCAATCAGAGGATAATATGTCATGTCCTTATTCGCTTAAAATCATTTAAGAGTGATCATGATGATATGTTTGATGTGACATTAACTCCTTATGAACTAGAGTTTTTATTAAATTATCACTCTCTATAACAACAACAACAACAAGAAGCCTTAATCCCACTAGGTGGGGTCGGCTACATGAATCCTTCGCCTCCATCAGTGTCCTATTATGTGTCAAATTCTCATCTAATTCAAGTATACTAAGATCAATTTTATACATCTTAACCAAGTCTTTTAGGTCTACTCTACCTTTCTTAACATAAGGCAAATCTAATTCTACTCTCCTAATCATCTGACTAGAGCTTTATGGCCAAACCATCTAAGGCACTCTCCCTAATCTTATCTACCACCTAAACTTTTTCCAACATACTATTTTGCATTCTATCTCTCGAGTAAAACCACTCATCCACCTAAGCATCCTCATCTGTAACACTTAACTTCTTTATGCTTCTCTTTATTGGCCAACATTCTGCACTATAAGTCATCGTGTCTTACCACCATCTTATAAAATTTTCCCTTAAGTTTAAGTGGAACTTTTCTATCACATAATAAAATGCATTACTCCACTTCAACCATCCAACTTGAATTCTACTAATAACATCTCCACCTATTTCACCATCATTTTGAACAATAGAGCCTAAATATCTCAATAACTCTTATTAATGACTTGATCACCAAAAGTCACAACACTACTATCACTAAAACTTCTACAACTAAAATTACACTCCATATATTCGCTTTTAGATCTACTTAAATAAAATCTTTAGACTCTAAAGTTGACCTCCATAATTCAAGTTTCTCTCCACTCTCTAGTCTTATCAACAAGAAGAATGTCATCAAAGAAAAGCATACACCAAGGTACATCTTGTAAATGCCTCGTAAGAACATCCATAACTAAAGTAAAAGATAAGGGCTTAATGTTGATCTTGATGTAATCCAACCAAATAGGAAAATATTTTGTCAATCCTTGTGTTTGGACACAAGTAATTCTAGTATACATATCCTTAATGAATATAACCAATATTAACTCTCGCTCTAACTCTCCAAAGAACATCTCTTGAGACTTTATCATAAGCTTTCTAAATCAATAAATATCATATGATCCTTCTTACTTTCTATGCTTCTATTAAACCTCTTAACAAATGTATAGCATCCATAGTAGATCTACGCATGAAACCAAAGATTGTGAGAAACTTCAGATCACATCGTAATCTATGCTCACTATTTCTCCCATAATTTTAATGTATGGTACATTAACTTAATTCTCTATAATTTGCACACTCTGCATCACCTTTATTCTTAAATATAGAACCAAACTTTTTCCACTATCTCGATCTTTTTCTTTAAAATAACATTAAAAGATTTGTAAGCAAGAAATTCCTCGATCTCCTAAACATTTCCACACATCTATTGGAATATTATCCTGCCCTACTTTTCCACATTTCATTTTCTTTAAAGCTTCACTAACTTCGATTTACTAATACGATATAGAAATGAAATTTCTATTTTGTAGATTAAGGCTAAAATCAATCGTACTTTCGATCCTTCATCAAAGTTTATCAAAATATCTCATCCACCTATTTTCAATATCTTTTCTAAGCACTTTATTATTTTCATCCTTAATATCACAACTGTCTTTACTTCTCCTATCTTTGCTTGTAACTTATACATACATCTTTCACCTTCTTTGTATCTAATCTATCAGATAAATCACTAAAGTTAAATTTTCAGATCATATATCGCTTTCTTAATCTCTATAGCCACTTTATATCTTTCCCAATTCTCCAATTTTTACATCTAAACCAAGTTTTATAACAATTCTTATTTCTATCTTTTTCGCATACACTCGACTCACCAACTATTCTTATTAAAAGCTTTTTTTGATTCTCCAAGACATCTTTAGAACTGCTTAATTTCACTTGATTTTTTTTCCACATAACGTTATTATTTAACACCCCAAATTTTAATATCTTATACATTCTTAAAATATTTTTATTTCATGTTCTTAAAGTCATTCCCCATCTAATCCTGTGACAATAATTTAGTTTATTTTTTCTCTTATAATCTTTCATCTTAAAATCTAAAACTAATAATGATGACTTAAAATTTCACTGTATGACCTTACAATCTTTACAATTTAAACGATCTATTTTTCTTATCGAAAATAATCAATCTGTTTTACTAGATCATTTTTATAAGAATAATATGTCATCTCTTTTCTTAAAAAAAAAGATAAAGAACTACAAAAATCATGAAAACAAAATCTAATAGTTACCTTCTTTCATTACCACTCCAAATCCATAACCACCATGAATACTTTTAAAATCTTCTACTACTCTACCAACACGCCCATTTAAATCTCCTCCAATAAATACTTTTTCTTCAAGAGATTCTGTTTCAGATTAATCCTCTAATTCATTCCAAAATGGGAATGGATTTTCACTTTATGTTTTTTGAATGATGATTTTATATCTTATAATCTACTTTAATTTCTCACATTTTGTCAAAACTTAAGTTTGACATGATTTACAATAGAGCTTAGAACATGTTAATGATGCTATCTCCTCCAGTTCGAGTTTTCAACATGATCATCATTAAGATATTTAAGTGATGATTTTTTATTATTATAGACTTTATCAACTCTACTTATATGAAAATTAAAAATCGAGTTTATGATTGTACATTTTAATCTTGATTCTAAGAGTCCTTTGAAATTTCTTTACTAAAATTATTAATGATCATATAGAAATATAAAAATAATTTTTTTCACAATGAATACTTAACTTTCAACTAGTTTTATCAAATTTTGTTCTTCTGAGATGGAGAATCAGATTAGTTAAGAGACTTATGACTTTATCAAATACACAAAGCGGCTCACTTGAGAGCATGCACATGTATCAATTTTTAATATTTAGATTTTTAAAACGCATGTACATTTTTAAAATAATTATATATTGTCAAAATATTAGCACATTTATCGAAGCAAGAATAACTTGAGTCAATTCCAACTTTTAGCTCATACAATATCCTAAGCACTATAGCACATATGTTTTGACACATACGAGCACCTACTTTAAGTGATGTGCATGCATACCAATGCATTTGCACGATACACCATCACAACTTTTGTGTCCATGTATAATGCATTTGCATGAAATAATTTTATGATATTTTAATGCGTTTCAAAAGGATTGACTCATAATACATACACATAACTTGAAAATGATTAAACTTACTTATTGCTCAATATTTTAAAGTATTTACACTAATTTTAAAGAAGCTAACACAACTTTCAATGTATAATATATGAATTAAGCAATTATCTCATAAGATTTGTGTAAGTTTAAATTGTACATATTTGATTATTCGCGTGAAGATTTTATCATTGAAGTGCGCATGGAGTTTCTTTTATGAAATATTAAAACTAAATGCATTCTCCACTTGTATGAGTGTATTGTAGATTCAATAGCGTGTTTACAAATTAGATTCTATTTTATATTAATTTTCTAAAAGGACGAGATTTATCTATATGATTTGTATATTATTTGATGAGCCCCTTGAGACATCTTTGTTCAATTATAAATAGAATGGCTCGTTCAGTTAATTTTATTCAAGTTTCATTACATTTACTATATGTTCTAAAAATTATAAGTGCAGGGGAGTTTTGTTCGTCGCTTATAAATAAATTCTCAAAGTTCAACTCAAATCGCCTATAAGTGCTATTTAAATTTAATTTTTCTAAATTTCATTTCAAGAATTTATAATTTTATATTTTACCTTAATTTCAATTTAATTATCAATTTAAATTCATCAATCACTTCATTTTGTCCTATTTAAGTTTCTAATCACTAAGAAATTCAGTTGCATTTTGTCAATCTCTTTGTTTCTTCCACACATAAGAGGGAGAGAGACTGCTTTAAAAGTATTATGCTTGTCCGTCACGCCAAAAAAAAATGCACATGATCGGTGTCATCGACAATATAACCATGAGTCTTCTACCCTACTGCACCAAGAAAGACGTATATGAATCTTCAGGTATCTACTTAAAGAGGTGCATATAGATTTTCTCATTGCATTGAAACAACACACACGAGTACTTAATAGTTTTTTTTAAACCATGCTAAGAAAATAGCACAAGAGGCATAAGCATCACAAGCATCTCCTATGAATTTCCACAACACACAAGTACTAAGAAAATGTGTAGAGTTATGCTTGTCCCAGCAGGAAAGGCTTTGAGGAGCTTACAAACAAGAGAGATAATAAGCTACTTGCATGAAGGGAGAAAAGAGTGAGGAAGAGGGGCTTGTCACCAAGGAATGAGGGAGAATAGCCATTGGGATGGAAAGATAAGAGTAAGGCTTGCAGGTTCTACGAGGAGAGGGGTGAGCAAAGTGAAGGTGAGGGAAACAATCGGTGGGTTGCAGGCGTGAGATCGAGGAGTGCAAGAGGTAGGTTAATGCTTGTTGAACAACGAGAGAGCTCTCGCATGTGAGGAGACGGGATGGGGACGAAGTGGTTGTGTCGAGCATGAAAAGGAGGTGGGTTGAGAAAAAAATTGGATAAGTGGGGGACGCTAGTGAAAAAAAAATAGAGCTACAGACATTAATTTTTAAGACTTAATTTATAACAAAGGTCATTGCTCTAAATGAAAAGAGAAAGGTCATTGGCTCTCTCTCTCTCTCTCTCTCTCTCTCTCTCTCTCTCTCTCTCTCTCTCTCTCTCTCTCTCTCTCTCTCTCGTGAAATTTGACCTAGTTTTGAAACTGCATACTAGAAGAAGAAGAAGAAATGATAGGCGAGCCATAGTTTCATGGGAGTAGGATTTTACGCTTTTCAAATTATAATCCTAGTAATATTAATACTGAAGTTAGTAATATTAATAACAATATCAATATTAAAATCATTTTACTTATATTTTTAAAATGAATAAATTATGCATATAGATCTTTTCTCGCATATTATTATTTCTCATATATTTCAATTTGCTTGTCATCGCCTAGAAGCATGTGCAAACTTTGTGAATCATTTTGTGCACCATCTCATACAAGAGCCCTTTCTTATCAAAGGTCAACCAAACGATTTCAATGTCAATCGTAGCATTTTAGAAGATGTGCCCGTAGTCCATCAGAATGGAATCAATCACCGAAGGGTCATTTTAAAAACTTTTGACATTCCGAATGCAACAATGTGGTTCATTTTACAATCAAAACAATTTGAGTCCGATTTACGTGCATTACATCCATCGATCATCGTTTTCATTGGTGTTAAATAGAGTCAATTAGCAAGCCCCCTTCTTAAATAATCCTAACACTCCAATGCACTTGTGCATTTCATTTTGTAAGCGGGTGTCGGTTAGATAATTTTAACAATTTGTTTTCAATGTTCATTTTTAGTGTCATGTTTTATATTGTTGAGTTGTGGTACTTGCATGTAAGCCAACAGTTCTATAAAATAAATAAATAATTTCCATTGCACTGCAAGACAATGCTTAAATCATTAGTTTTCTTAAAACAACGAATTTACTAATTAAGAGTAAAGGTATAGAAAAAAAATAATGAAAGTGGCCTGAATACAATGACAAAAAAAAAGTGTTAATAAAACTGATAGATCAAACTAATGTGAGATGTATATAAAAAAAAGATACATAGACAGCATGATTGGTGAAAAAAACTGCATTCAACATTTACATTAGTGAATGTAAAATGGCAATTACATGAAACTAACACTAACTATTCTATTTAAGTTTCTAATTCTGGCAGAAGAAAGAAATTCGTCAGGAAAGTTTGATAATTTTTAGCTCAAATCAAAATAAATAAGTCAGCTAACAATCATTTCTTGCCCTAATTAAACTTGAATTAATCCTAATGACATAATTCGATATGGATCAAAAATATGAAACACACAAGTAGACATAATAAATAAATTCAAACATATATACATGATTCTGAATGTACATAAGAGTTAAAAAAATTATCTTAAAATATCAAAAAATCAATAAAATCAAATTAACATCCCGAGACTTAAAATGTCTAACAATTGCTATAACCAATTCATAAGTACAAGGTCAGAAGCTTCTAATTAAGAGTTAAAGGGTGGTTAACGGCATAGCCCGTAAGATTCTAAGAACCATGCCTTACTCTTTAATGTTGAATTTCTCAGCAATTATAAGACGCACATCATCCGCTTTAGCTAGGATCTCAAGAAAAGGAAGCAATGAAATCAAAGTGTAGTCGGAGGGATCGTTAAACCAACTCTAGATAGGTACACCATTATTCACTTGCAAATGCAAAACCTACAATTAGCAGAGAGGAATATGCCATTCAAACATAGGGGATGTTTGGTTTGCTTAAAAAAATACATTACATTCCAAATGCAGTAAAAAAAAAATTTGTTGTTTGATTGGCTGAAAAATGAATGCAATGTAAAATTTCAATGCATTCTTTTTTTCAACCTTTAATTCAAATCAAGTGAAAAAAGATTTCACCCAATTTAAGCAATTTTCATTTACACCAGTCAATGTAAAGTAAGTTACAACCTCCCCACTACTTGCCACCCACTGCCATCGGCAACCTACCTCTACCACAAGCCACCATTGGCAACTGACCTCTGCCACCAGCCGCCACAACCTGCCGCCAGTGACCAACTCTGCCGCCCCCGCCACTCGCCACTAGCGAACATTTTTGAGATTTATATTAATTTTACTTTTACTCAAACCAAACACTAAAAATCAAATTTTTTAATTTGATTTACATCCATCCAAACAGCAACAAAGCATTTCAAACAAACTACATTCATTTTACATTAAATTTTTTTAACAATACATTCTTTTTTAACCAACCAAAAACCCCTTAATACAGATTATGAAAGAAGAGAAAATTAGATTAATCATTTTTAAGATTAAAATTGCAATTATTAACATTATAGTAAAAACTAATAAACAAGCATCATGGGATCTAATGAAAATTTTCTGGGAGCTAACGTGACAGATAGTCTGCTAGCTAAAAGCCAACCAATGTTAATGGAAGGATTGAAAAAACATATCCGTGGGTTTTTGAAACATATTGTTCAACAAAAATATTCAAAATATTTCTGAATGTCAAAACCTTATGATGGTTAAAGAAAGGATTCAATATGAGATTTTGAAGATGGAAACCAATTAATTCATAAGTAGTGTGTTGCTTCTCGATATTGCAGATTTACTTGAGCTACAAATTCTGCAACAAATACATTTTCCTACATTTAAGGTGAAACTGGGAGATAGGATCAAAAAAGCTAGCTACCTGAAGCGGATTATCCATTATGACAACCTTTGGAAGGTCTTGTCCTGAAATAGTCTGGTCCTTCATATAGCCTCCATTAGAAAATATGCCTGATTACCTATAAATGCGTTCAGAAATGAGATCTCCTTTGGGATCAAGTGCATCCAATAAATGTTCAGCATAGATGCTTTTAATAACTGTGAAAACTACTATCCCAAACATTTCGGCAAGTTTTTCAAGGAAGGTCTGAAGGTGGGGCCGCCTTTTTACATATACTGTATTCTCCTTCCTGTCAAAGAAATCAGGAAATGTGAAATCAGAATTTTCGCAATGTTCCAGTGTAGAATTGACTAGAGTTTCTGCTGGAAACAATCAGTTAACTCACAAGAGTTTATTATGAAGTAAGTTGAACTACATTACTAGTATAAACTCTTGCCAATGTTACAAGTCAAAGCTTAAAAAGATCACAAACAGATTGATTAGAATAAAAGATACGAGCTTTATCACAACATCAAATGAGATTGGATATTCAAACCAACTTATCTATCAAAAACAAGAAGAGCAGAATTAGGATGTGCATAAGTTTTGTATGATTAAAAGAAAACATAATGACCAGGAGGCTCCCCAACCAAACAGGCAAGTTAACCAAGATTTGTTAGTTTGTTGTGCCAACCTAAGTTTACTGCTCAAAGTTAACCTGAACAATGAATTCAGCTACTTCGCACAAATTTGGCCATTGGATTTAGCCACATTGTGTTCCATTTACACTTGGAGATGCATAAGAGGTTACATGAAAGAAAGCTACAAGAAGGTGATATAGCATGTTACAAAGCTCCAAGCATCAAGAGTGCAACCTTACAAAATAGAGGCTCATCTATGTTAACAATTACATGCTGAACTGCTTGATATGTAGGATATACGATGATACAGAAAAGAACAGAGAAGCCTAGTAAAACATTACTTCTTCTTATCTCAACGGTACATACAAGTGTTGTATCTATACTAGTACAGCGTACAGGTTGTTAGTGAGCTGATGGTGGTGATTATAAGTGCAGAGTTTGTTACAGGTGGACAGTGGTGATAAAATTTGTATAAGATGGAGTAGCAATAGCTAGTTACAAACATGTGGAAGCTGTGTTGAGATATTAACATCCCGCCTCAAGATGACAATCTCGGTAGAGAATGCCAGCTTGGAGCCAAGCTGCTTGTCGCAAAACCTTGGAAAAACTTAATAAAGAAATCTGCTATATGATTTTGGGTGGCAATGTGATCCACATGCACAATTATTTGGTTTCTCTTTATATATTCTTGAATGTAATGGCAATCTATTTTAATATGTTTGGTTCTGACACAAAACATTGGATTGTAGGCACAGGCAATTGCCGTGGTATTGTCACAACTCACAATAAAGGGCATGAGGAACTGGTATTTTGAAGTCTAGTAGGTGGCGTCATAACAATATGATATCAGTGTCAGCAGGGGTGAGAGCTTTATATTGTACTTCAATGGATGAGCAGGCAATCGTGGTTTGCTTCTTGACAGACTATAAAATGAGAGTATGATTAAGGCAAGAAATCCAGAAGTTGATTGTCGGACAGTTAGATCTCCTGAATAAGCAGTGAGTTGTAGTTTAGTAAGAAAGATTGGTAGGCCAAGTTGTTTTGCTCCTTGTACGTATTGAAGTAACCTTTTATGCTACTGAAAGTACTTGTAAAGAGGCCGATGCATGAACTGACAAGCTTGATTTACAGTAAAGGTGATGTCTGGATGAGTAGGGGTAAGATATTATCAAGAGCTAATGATGTGATGGTAAAGAACTGGATTCGAGAATTCTTTAACAACATTGTCCATGTGCTGCCGTTTCAGAGAACAAGGATTTGTAATTGGTTTACAGTTGGTCATTCTAGATTTATGTAGAATATCTTGGGCATATGAGGATTAATGGAAGATGCCATATGATGTTTATTGTGCCTAGAGATTAAGATAGAGTCCTAAATTTTTATTTTTGAACTTCTATTGGAGACTATGAAACATAGTGGTTCTTGTGGCAGTGTTATTTCCGATAAGTAGGATGTCCCCCACGTAAAATAGTGTGTAGATTTGAATACTGTTCTTGTGCAAGCAAAAAAAGAGCAGTCAATTGAACTTGGATGAAACCAAGTGTATGAAGATAACTAGATAAAGTAGCAAGCCATTGATTGGATGCTTGTTTGAGTCTTTACCTTGAGAAGGTAGACATGATTTGGATGTTAAGTGTTGGTGAAAATAAGTGGTTGAATCATGTAAACAGTTTCGATGAAGTGATCATGGAGGAAGGCAATGGAGACATCGAGTTAAAGTATTTTCCATCTATAGGTGAGAGCAACTGTCAGAAATATGTGAATAGTAGGCATTTTGGTGACAGGATTGAAGGTTTAGGTGTAGTCTAAACCTTATTATTATTTGAAGCTTTGAGCTCTTCAGCAAGCTTTGTAGCGGGCAAAAGAGACATCAACATTATATATGGTTCTGAACATCCATGAGCAACTAATGACATTTTGGTTGGGGAATTGAGGGACTAAGAGCCATGTACCCTGTGGTTGTAGTGCTTAGAACTCCTCAGGCATAGCTTGTCACCAACTAGGATCTTTGGCGGCTAATGAGTGACTTATAAAATCTGATTGGTGGAATTGATGAGTAAGTTCAAGAATTTATTGTAGTTCTAAATGCCCTATTTTAAGATGGGTTTGCATATGATGAGCAGGCTACATGGTAGGAGGTGGCGGTGTGGGTGATAAGGCGGATGATGGGCATGGGGAGGCTAGCTGATTTGTTGCTGAAGTAGAAGCAAAAGTAGGCTAAGTGGATTAGGTTGATAGTTGCTGTGGAGGTTTGCTATAAGGTGGAGATTGGCATAAGAAGGAGAGGACAAAGATGGGATGGATTGTTGTGTGAGTTGGGTTTGGAGTGATGATGGAAGGGAAAATAGTTTCATTGAATATATCATGTCAGGAAATATAGAGCGTGCTGGTTTGATGAAAGACATTTGTAACTTTTTGGAGTTGAAGCGTATCCAACGGATACACAGCTTGTACAGAGAGGAGAGAGTTCATTATTTGGCGAAGCTAGGGGAAGCATTGATAGCCAAATATCTTTAGATGGGTGAGGTTTGGTGAGTGATGCTGTAGTAGCTCATAAGATGTGAAGTTTGTGTTGGTGGATGGCAGGCAGTTAAGCAGCATGCAGTTAGGAGAACATCAACCCATAAGTGATGAAATAGAGAGGCTCCAATGAAGAACAAGGTGACAATGTTTTCATTTAGTGCCACCATTTTGTTTAGATGTGTAGGGACATGTGTATTGGCAACGGATACCCCATTGTTTGAGAAAATTTTAGAATTGGAAGTTTATGTATTGACACCACCATCAATGCAAAAGATTTTGATTTCTTTGTCGAACCTGAGTTTTGAATTCAACGAATTTTGAGTAGTTTCAATTTTGTTGTGGAGAACATAAACCCAATATAAATAGGAGTAATCATCAATAAAAAACAACATAGTATTTATATTATTGTATAGATAAAGTGGGGGAGAATCCCGAAACAACTAAATGAATAATTTCTATTGGTTGTGCTGCCTATGATGTAGATTAAGTAAATACTAATTTGTGACTTTTTGCTAAATGATATGAAGTGCAATGTGAGTCTTTGAACAAGGCTTTTAGCCAAAATTGATAGTATCTTGGGGGATGGGTGGCCAAGATGATGATCTGCTAAATGGGTGAGGCAGCATGGAGTGAGGAATGTTGCATTGGGTAAACTCCATCAATGCTGGGTCCTTCAAGAAGTGTTTTGTTGAACTGCAGGTCCTTCATATGATATCCATTAGCAGTGATGGTGATGGAGCATAAATTGGTGGATGTAAATTTGTGAACATATATCAGTTATAGACAAGGTTGAGAACATGATGAAGATTGGAAAGGGACAACTTACTATTTGGTGTTGGTAAGAGGCCTTGACTGGTGTGAGCAATGGACAATGTTTGGCCATTTCCAAGAATGAAATTGTTGTTCACATTGTATTCCATTGGATTGGAAATATGGTTCTCATCTGAGGTCAAGTGTGCAATTGCTCTGCTCTTAAGATACCAATTGCTATCAAAGCTGGACTGATTTCCAACATATAGTGCAATCAATGGTTGATATGTCTTCTTGCGTTGATGCAAGCATTTGAGTGTAGAATGACCAATTTAGTTACATATTTGATAGATTAAAGATTAAAGCAAAGGAGGAGAATTTGCAGGTATTTCAGTTAGAGCTGGGATTGTTGGTTGGGCAATGTGCTAAGGACAGCGAGGGTGTTCAACTATATGGGTTAGGATGTTTGGATCGTTCACGTCCTCATGCAGTTGTTAGTGCCATAGGCTTCAAAAGATTTAGTTCCTTGCTGCATAGTAAGATATAGAGGTCATGTAGGCTAATTTGTTGAGATTAGGCCTGATTGTTATCTTAGGAGCATGATCAATTGGAGGAAGGTCCTTAAGGGTACAAAGGAGCGGCAATAGCATTATAACAACTTTGGATTTGATCTCGAAGAGGTACTGGTCATGATTTTTCTCCCATTATGAGGTCGTGCAGCTTGTTCTTCAATTGAAGGATTTAAGATCTATTATATGACTATAGGCAACATTCCACAATTGCCCAGTGTAATGATTAATTTTTGATCAATTAGTGTCCATTTTGTATATTTGGGATTGAAGATGTGTTGCCGATGGGATCCATTTTGTACTTTGTTGCACAAGTGCAAGTGTCCTCTAGGAATCCCTTATATCTTTTAGCCCAAAATAGTTTTAGAATTTGAGCCTTCCTGGTTAGGTGATTATCTAGAGTAAACTGAATAGAGACAATATTCTTGACATTTGCCTCTAGGAACTTTAGTTGAGTTGATGTGGGATTATCGTTGGTAGGGACAATGAGCTTTCCAGTGGAGGAAGCAGTGGGTGAACCTATGATGATGTGAAGAAAAGAATATGTTATATGGCTTAAGCTTTGATACCATGAAGAATTATATTGTTAAATTGCTTGAGATGAGGGATATACCACGATATAGAGAGTAAGGAAAGAAAACTGTAGTAAAGCCTTATTTCTTCTTACCTCAATAATGCATACGGGTGATGTATTTATGTTAGTACAATGTAGAGGTTATTAGCGAGCTAATGGAGGTGATTATAAATGCAGAATTCGTTATAGATGAACGGTGGTGATCAAGTTTGTACATATGGTGGAGCAACAATAGTTAGTTATTAATATGTGGAGGCTATGTTGAGATACTAACAGTATGAAGAGACTAGCCAACTATTCCTTATCTAATAAAATTTATCCCTTAATCTCCTGGGGTTTTACAAGCATAACACATCTAACGCTCAAACTTTCTTATTTACTTGTATAACACTTAAAATTATTTTAATGTATCAAACCTAGCACTCGTTTACCTCTTTCCCCTCTCTCCAATAAGTATGACACTAGGGCGTAAATGCTGCACACAAACTACTTTCCAGCCACAGAAAATGTCTTCTTTGGTGACTTATGAAAGTATTCAGCCCAAAACTTTTGTCCTTCTTTTAAGGATAGCATCAGTAGCTCCTTCAATTTCATGCCTAATAAAAAAAAATCAAGTGGATGTCATGTGGAAATCCTTTCACAAGTCTCTTCCTTTATCTAGAGCATCGTAATGAAACCTATAACAAACCAATGAACGACCATGCTTAGATTATAGCAAATTAGCCTAACAAAACTCTGCCCATCTAATCTTTGGATAATTTTATGACATCTCCCATATCACTTTTTCTAATAAAATCAATCGCATCCAATCCGAATGCCATTAATTGTCGTTTTCTTGAAAAAAAAAAGTATGCAAAAACCTAATTCGAGACGAAACCTAATCCTAGTAAGAATTCCGAGTTTTTCTGAACGCTTGAGACCTCCAAGGCCTCATTGTCGCCTTTAATGCTCAGATCTGAGAACCTTGCAACTACCAAAGCTATTTTCTGTAAATGGAAATCATCGCCAGTGCAATATCGATGAAATAGGTTAAGGTAAAGGGAAGAGATAGATGTATACACAGCTACAGAGTTCAAGGACCCTCAATCGATAAGCTTGTTCTTGAGCCTGCTCCCATGACTGGAACGAATGCCCCTTCATCCACTCCGGTAAGAACGAACGGAGCTGAGAGTGACAGATTGCGAGCAGCATTTAGATTTTGGTGCTGGACTTAACGGGAGGGAAAAATGAAACGCACGTTTCGGTGTGTAATTTTAGGTGATATTCCATTTTTAAAAAAAGGGGGATTTACGTACATAACCCTCAATACTATAAATTTACCTATCTAATACATAATATTTAAATATTACTTTTCTAACATCCTAAATACACAAATACATCAAATATATCACTCCCCCCTATGATGCACTGACACTTTAAAAAATAAGATCCACACCGGACTGACATCTGGATACACTCTTATCACGACCTTGAGTCAAATATCATAACTAAATGTACGGACAAATAAAATAAAACTTTATCTAACATTCTTAATTTTAAACAAAATTACACAATATGTTTCTCCAACTCATATAAGAGTCACTACAATCCACAATACAATTAATATTTTTCTACACATATAACATATCTACTAAACGAATTCATATATTTACAATTTAAAACATAAATCAACATAATCAACATAAATACATATCTCTTGAAGTCTCTCTACTGCGATAAACATAACATTCCCTTCTATCATCCATTTAGTTAAGATGATTACCTAAAAAATATAAACAACTTGCAATTGAATAAAATTCAAAATGATTATCTTTTCTATATAAAAATAAGAAAACAGAAATAGTATATAACATGTATATAAAAGAAATTTCTCAAACAATCAAACATATAGGAGATGTGTACAAATTAACATTCATTATGAACTTTACTTTTATATTTATCAATCATTTTATGAGTCATGATCTAAACCTTTTACCAAAAGAAAACATTAACCAAAACTCATCTAAAGGACAGTAGTAATTCTATTTTACCATTCCATTGGCCCTTTTTTTCGTTCACGAATTTTGTCGTCCCCGAGGTCTCATAAGAAGGTGAACTCCACTTTCAATACATTTAGCATCTGATTTATCTGGTATCATATGATTCATAACAAGAAATCGGTTAACTTTATAAAATGTAAGTAATGATATAATCCCAGCATTTGCTATTATTGACATGAAGAAATAGGAAAATAAATCACAATTTATGAAGAAAACGGAAAAATAAATCACAATTTATAATACATGAAAAAGTCATAATCACGTACAAATGTATTTCATCACAGGAAAATAAATAAACTTTTATCATAAATATAAGAATATAATTACCTACTTTAATTTGCAGCTTCCTCTTGAATCTCTTTTCCTTTAACACTTTTTTTCTTAATTGAAGTTCATATAAAATAAAATATTGATTGGATCAATATTGAAAGCAAATTATTTTATTTTATTCATTTCTTGTCTACGATACGTATATATCTTTTATTATTTAATGATCACATTCATTAATAATTTATTATGTATTTTCTAAATCAAGTTAAATTAACCTTTAATTCATTTAATATAGTGATATTTATACATGTCTAATTTGTCATATAATACTCTCTAATTTCTATTATTTTTCTTAATATAAAAATATTAAGTGTTAAAGTGACTTAATATAGATAAATTTTATTTTCATTTAATGTTTATCATTTCTCTTAAAATGATTCTTAATTAATTAACGATAATATAACTTAGCATAGGTTTAATATTTCATTTAATTTGTAATTATATTTCATATATAAAGATTTAATACTTAATTACTAAAATTTGATTTATGCTACATATTCCCAAATTAAAGTCCTTATTGAAATCTATAAATCATATGTTAAAATTGAATAATAAAGAGAAAATCATATTTCCAAATTAAATATATAATTATATATATTATTTATTTACTTACCTCTTTCCTCCTTCCCTCATTGCCCTAACCCATCGCCATGACCTTCTCTTGCTTGTGCACTAAAAACCACGGCTCAAAGAAGCAGGGAAGCCACCTCACTCTTCTAGGGCATGCACCATACTCCCATCCTCCCGTCATTCACAAGGGTTCCCTCCTCTTTCTTCCTTCTGGCCGACACATGAGGCTCTCCTCCTCCTCTATCATCCCAGACGGGTGCTTCATTGCACGCACCTTAAGGAAGTTGTCTTCCCCTTTTTTTCCTCTCTTGTTTCCTCTTTCGCTATTTTGGGGTTTTGTTTCTGTCTGAGCGTACCCTTCACTTCTTCTATTTGCAACTAATCATCGCGTCGCGGCATTTGGATTTTTTTTTTTCAATTATTACAATCTCTCCCTCTTATAAAAATTTTCGTCCTCGAAATTTAATGACAATAATATAAATAAACATACATTTGATCAAACATATGAAGGTAAAGTCCTCGCATTTTCGATTCTTTCTCCCACGTAGCTTCTCGTTTTAATCTATAAATAAACATACATTTGATGACAATAATATAAATACACATACATTTGATGACAACAATATAAATAAACATGCATTTGATCAAACATATGAAGGTAAAGTCCTCGCATTTTCGATTCTTTCTCCCACGTAGCTTCTCGTTTTAATCTATAAATAAACATACATTTGATGACAATAATATAAATAAACATACATTTGATCAAACATATGAAGGTAAAGTCCTCACATTTTCGATTCTTTCTCCCACATAGCTTCTCGTTTTAATCCATATTTCCATAATACATGGACAAATGGAATTTTCCTATTCCTAAGATGCTTAACATCATAGTCTATAATTCTTTCAGGCTTCTCCACAAATGTGATATCAGGCTGAATATCAATAGGATCAGCAATAATCTTATTGGCTTCATCAATAACATATTTTAGTAGAAGAGGAATATGAAACACATTGTGCACTCCTTGTATGTGAGAAGGTAAAGCCAGTCTATAAGCCACTTTTCTAATTCTTTTCAAGATTTCATATGGACCAATGTAGCATGGGCTCAACTTTCCAACCTCATCAAATCATTTTTATACCTTTCATGGGGCTAACTTTAAGAAATACAAATTATCCCACTTCAAACTCTACTGGTCGATGTTTAGTATCATAATATTTTCTCTGTCTATCTTAAACATCTTTTAATCTATCACGAATCAATCAGATCTTTTCAGTGGCTTCATCTACAACATCTACACCAATGATTCTTCTTTCACCCGTCTCCACCCAACAAAGTGGAGTTCTGCACTTCCTTTCATACAATACTTCACAGGGAGTCATACCAATACTTGCTTGAAAGCTATTATTATAGGCAAACTCAATCAAAGACAAATAAATTTCTAATTTCCCCCAAAATCAAGGGTACAAAGTCTAAACAAATCTTTAAGTATTTGAATTATTTTTTCTGACTGGCCATCAGTTTAAGGATGAAATATTATATTGAAAGTAAGCTTGGTACTTAAAGCTTCTTGAATTTTTCTCCATAATTTAGATGTAAATCGGTCATCTCGATCAAACACTATAGATTTTGGCACACTATGTAACTTCATAATTTCATCAACATACATCATTGTTAGCTTTTCAACAGTATCAGATTATTTGATAGGCATAAAATGTGCAGATTTAGTCAACCTATTAATAAAAACCCAAATAGCATCACAACGACTTCTGGATCTAGATAAGCCAACCACAAAATTCATAATAATATCATCTCATTTCCACTGAGGTATTGGTAAGGGCTGTAAAAGTCCACTTAGCTTCTGATGTTCAACCTTAACCATCTGGCATGATGGACACTTGTAGACAAATTTAGTTATACTTCTTTTCATCCCTGGCCACCAAAATAATTCTTTAAGATCTTGATACATTTTGCTATTGCTTTGATGAATTATATAATTAGAATAATGTGCTTCATGTAAGATGTCTTTCCTCAAATCTCAATCATCTAAAGTGCAAACTCTACCCTGATACTTTAGTAATCTCACCCCTTCAATTTCAAAATCTTTTGTATGGCATACATTTACCAAATTTAAAATTTTACGAAAGTCCTCATCTTGAGATAAAGCATCTCGTATTTTGTCTTTCAAATTTGATTGTATAGCCATTTGATTTAACAATAAAGCACTGTAGATTTAATAATTGAAATTTCTAATTTTCATAAATCTTTAATCAACTCCTCCTGTTGAGAGATCAACCAATTAACACTACTAGATGATTTTCTACTTAAAACATCAGCAACTACATTTACCTTCTCCAGATGATATTGAATATCCAAATCATAATCTTTAATGAGTTTCAATCATTTTATTTGCCTTAAATTTAGTTCCTTCTCAGTAAAAATGTATTTTAAGCTTTGATGATCAGTGAAAATTTCACACATTACTCCATATAAATAATACCTCCAAATTTTCAATGCAAATACCACTATTGCTAGCTCTAGATCGTGAGTTGGACAGTTTCTTTCATGATTTTTCAATTGCCTTGAAGCATAAGCAACCACTCTTCCATTCTGCATAAGTATACATCTCAAACCTCTTAATGATGCATCACTATAAATTTGAAATCCTTCTATCTCTAATGGAATAATTAATGCTGGTGCAGTCATTAAACAATTCTTCAATTTTTGAAAAGCCTCTTCACACATATCTGACCATTCAAATTTGACTACTTTCTGAGTTAGTCTAGATAGTGGTATGACAATCTGTGAAAACCCTTCAATAAATCTCATGTAATATCCTCAATCCTAAGAAACTTTTGACTTCTGTGATAGTGGTTGGTCTGGGTCATTCAACAATTTCTCTGGCTTTACTCTGATCTAATGAAACTCCTTTACTACTAATCATGTGCCCCAAGAATATAATTTTATTTAACCAAAATTCAAACTTTAAAATTTTTTCATATAATTCATTTCCTTTCAGAGTTTGCAAAATAATATGAAGATGGTTTTTATGAGCTGCTTCATCTCTAGAATAAATTAGAATATCATCTATAAATATAATTACAAATAAATCTAAAAAGAGTTTAAAGATTCTATTCATGAGATCCATAAATACAGTTGGAGCATTTATTAAGCTAAAAAGCATAACCACAAACTCATAATGCCCATATCTTATACTAAATACAGCCTTTAGTATATCTTCTTCTTCTTTGATCCTAAGCTGATGATAACCTGATCTTAAATCAATCTTTGAAAATACTAAAGCTCCTTCTAGTTGATCAAAAAGATCATCAACCCTCGGTAAGGGATATTTATTCTTCTATGTGAGTTTGTTAAGCTCTCTATAATCTATGTATAGCCTTAAGGTCCCATCTTTCTTCTTCATAAACAATCAGGAGCTACCCAAGGAGATGTGATAAGCCTAACAAATTCTTTCTCCAATAATTCTTATAGTTGATTCTTCAACTCTTGTAATTCTTTAATCGTCATTCTATATGATACTTTTGCTGTAAGTTTTGTATCTTGAATTAAATCAATAGAAATTTATCTCTCTGATTGGAGTTAAACCTGGTAAATCATACAAAAACTTTTGGATACTCTTTTACTACCGGTATATCTTATAACTTCTTTACCTCTTTAGTAATATTAGTAACTAGAGCAAGAAAACCTTCATAGCCTTTTGCTAGCATCTTTTGAACTTTCAAGTAAGACACCATCATAGCTAATACTCCTTTATGCCCCCATAAATTTGAATTATTTTTCTCCATGAATATTGAATTTGACTATCTTTTTGCACCAATCTATAGTAGCATAATATTTTGATAACCAATGGATTCCTAAAATCACATCAAATTCATATATATTGTTATTAAATCTACATAATCCTATATTCGTTCTTCAAAATTTCTATCTATGAGACTCATTTGGCATTGCAACTGAAAGTACTAAAGGTATTTTCATAACTTTCAATCCCAAAATTCTCACACATTCCTCAGATATAGGGGTGTCAAATCGTGTTCGGTCAGTTAATCAAAATTCAACCCGACCCTTCAAATTCGAGTTGAAATTTTCAACCCGAACTCGACTTGACCGAACTCATTTCGACCAACACGACTCGATTATTGCGCGGGTTCAAATTTATAACCCGAACCCGACCCGAACACGACCCGAACACGACTCAAATATTAAACGGGTTCAAAATCGAACTTCAACCTTGAAACCCGAATCGATATAAACTTTAATGATAAAATCCAAAATAATTTATTTTATGAGATAGTTCTAAATTTTAAATTAAATGTTTAAATCTCTCTAGAGGCTTTACTCTTGAGTCTTGATATTATAATTTATAAACAAATAATATTATAAATAATTAAACAAAAATAACATTTAATTAATTAAAATTACATTCACACTAACCCATAATATAATCAAATTTACACCCACAACTCTTCAATACTCTCTAAAAACAAAATCTTCAAGTCTCCAACTCAAGCAAGAAGAGTCAAAGTGAACTTCAAGACCCTTAAGTCACAAGTCACAACATGTAAAAATTCATAAACATCTTAAGAAGAATAATAATATTACAAATAATTAAAAGAAAATAACATTTAATTAATTAAAATTACATTCACAATACTAACCCATACAATAATCAAATTTACACCCACTCTTCAATACACTCTAAAACAAAAACAAAACTTCAATTCTCCAACTCAAGCAAGCTCAAAGAGTCAAAGTGAACTTCAAGACCCTTAAGTCACAACATGTAAAAATTCTGCAAAACATATTAAGAAGAATAACAATATACATATATAAATGAGTGAGAGCAGCAAAAAAAAATCAAAACAAAGATCACAAGAGCCTATGGTAATTTGTAACATCGTTCTCGACAGCCTTCCAATGGGCAAACAAAAAAATCGCAAAGATGTAGAATAACAAAATTAGCATTAAAGTAATACAAACAAAGTGAAGGATAAAAGCATTATAAACAAAGAAAATTAGATAGAATATGTAAGAGAAGGCTCAAGCTCAAATCACCAAAATGGTAAATATGAACATCCAAACTTCAAGGGGTTATATCACAAGAGCTACTACCAAAGGAGGAAATCATCATAATATCATTGCTACAAACTCTTGAAAGATAGCAATTTATTGATACTTGATAGTCCCATGAGCTTTAGTACTGAACCTAATTAAAAAAAGTAAATGGGAAAGGATTATCCCATTACTCATGAATTATAATTATCTTATCATATTCATTATTCACCAAATAGTCCGAATACGGCCTAGCCACGATACAGTAGAAACAACCCAAATCCAGAATCTGAGACCAAATTAAAATACAACACATATAGCCCAAACAACACATCAAATTATTACCAAATAGTCAGAATATGACAATATCCAGAAACAACACAACAAATCTGAATACTACCAAATAGTCCAAGAATCTTCTAGCGTCTGAATAAACACCGAATACAATTAACCAAATAGTGAATCTGATAATACGTCTGAAAAATAACCAAATCAAATAAACAATCTGACCACAATTTTACAAATACAACAAGATTAGTTAACAACATAGAATCATAGATCACTTGGTTGGGTTAGTAGGCTAGAAAATAATAGTAAATCATGCATAATAATGCAACGGTAAGCAACTCTAAACTCTTGTTGGTCAGAGCACATGGAAATAGATGAAGAAGAATTACTTTGCAAAATAAGTTGGCCTATATCACGTGTATCCCTTTTTTGCAAGTTTGTAAATAGCTTCAAATTGCTTGCCAAATTTGCTATCACATATGTAGGTTGCACCACACTTTTACATTTGCATCTTTGTTTTCCATCATTTTGTAGATAGTAAATCAAAATATCCCCAAACAAATGATATCATTTTCTCTTCTTTCTATCATGTCTATTGCTTGTCTCTTCATTAATTGTTTGAATTTCATTGTCACCAATATCTCCATCAAAAAAACTTCATTTTCTTGAGCATTATTAATAGTATTGGAATCTTCCATCTAAATTAAAAAAATTGATGATAAGAAATATATAAATACAGATGTGTTACCAAAATACTTTCCATTAATGTGAAGACTCAATTACAAAGAATGAACAAAAGGATCTGAAATTATATAAGAAATGAAAAAGGAAATTAGTAAACTAAGATTAAGGGGTCAGATACATTTGCGCAATAGTGCCATCACTTGATGAAGCCATGAAGGGCTATGCGAACATAAATCAAATACACAGTAATAGGAGTAGAAAACATCAATGAACCATTAAACATGAGGTTAAAGCAAAAAATAGGAGAACACATAACTCGGCTCGGAAATGGACTAAAGGAGCAATCTTGACATTTAAGAATTCGAAGACAAGGCGAAGGCAAAATTCCAAAACCAATGGTTAGCACTTAAGAGGTTAGCCTATTTAAAGTGTTTAAACCAAAAAAGAAATCATCACGCTAAAATGTCATAAGCTTTCATAGTCAACAAAGCGACAAAGGGAGAAGATCTGGTTGACAAAGTCCCTTCAGTTTCGGCGTCAAAAAAAAAAAAAAGAAAAGGCATGTATATCCATAACAACCACAAAATGGAGATAAACACATTAAAACATACGTTTAATGCCATCCATATTCCATACCATCCATAGACTCCATACTCCATACAATAAAAGAACCGATCACCAAACAATGAAGAAGGAATGAAGGATTGATTTTCAGATTACCTGAGAATGTAAAGATTCGAAAGAAGATGGGTGATCGAAAAGAAGATACTGTAGAGATAGCGTTAGAAGGGATTCACTTCGCCACGAAAATCAGTCGAAGAGGTAGAGTCGTAAAGAGTAGCAGAGGAAAAGTCAGACTCCTCGAACGAGAAAGTGAGAGGAGAATAGGCTTGCCGCTCTTGATTTGCTTGTTTCACATTGCTTTCAGCTCCCCACCATTCTGAACAATGCGGGCCGTCGAAAAATGACGTTCGGCTTGACAACTAGGTAATGTCGCCGCTAGCATATCAGTTGTTGGTCATTTCGGTCATTTTATTGACCGGGTTTTAAGGTTCTTGACCCATAAAAAATATTTGTCATATATTATGACAACCAAAATCTATTTTGTTGACCCAAACCCGATTTTTCGAGTCTTATTGTCGAATTTCAGACACCCTACTATATAAATGAATGTTATATTATAGTATCAAATAAAACTCTAGTTGATTTACTTTGAATAAAGATGATACCTATAAATGAGTAGATATATAAAATAAATATATCTAATACAATATAAAATTTTAACAATGCTAATTTAAATAAAGACATACATGTAATGAGATCAGATGAGTCTTTTGCTTCTTATTACATGAGTACATAAACTCAAGGCTGTATTATGCTGGTTCGAGTTTGAGATGGAACTGATGCAATCAATTTAGTCATTCTTTGTCTACCAACAGTCCTCTTAGGAGGCTGAACACTTGTCCTAGTATCTATTGAAGATTTCTGACCCAAAATGCGATAAGATTTTATCATATGTCCTAGCTGATGGAACCAATAGCAAGTGTTTATGCCTGAGAGGCACTCTCCTTTATGTGCTCTATCACATTTTGGGCATGTAGTAACACAACTATGACATTAGTATAAGAATTAGGCTTCTTCCAGTTTGATTTTTCAGTTTGAACATTCTGCCCAGATTTTGACCTATCATCATTCCTCATCTTTTGAATATCTCTCCTCCTCTTAGTAGCTAGCAAATCCAATTCTATCTTTCTAGCCCTCTCCACCAGTATAGCACAGTCATCAATACTTAGAGGAATCAAGGGTTATCTGACTACATCCTTTAATTAATATAGAAATTTATGACATTTCTCTTCTGCATTTGGTATCAACTGAGGTGCATACCTTGAAAATATTGTAAACTCAGTTTCATACTACATGATAGAACGATCTCCCTATACCAATCTGATGAACTTGTCCTGCATTTATCTTTTAGCTGAGATGGGTACAAACCAATTTCTAAAGGTCTTCATAAAATCCTCACATGAAACAAGATTGCAAGACCTTCCTTCAAATTTCTCTCGCAATTATCCTCGTCACCATCTCTTAGCTTCGCTCTCAAAAGC
Source organism: Cymbidium sinense (assembly GCA_021442155.1). Taxonomy (NCBI): domain Eukaryota; kingdom Viridiplantae; phylum Streptophyta; class Magnoliopsida; order Asparagales; family Orchidaceae; genus Cymbidium; species Cymbidium sinense. The sequence continues at coordinate 129,340,451 of CM038220.1, read as the reverse complement.
AAAAGAAGTTAAAATAACTCTTCTTTTTGGAGGGCATGACATACTTTCTAAAATTTTCTCTACCTACATCGACCAGTTTTTTGATTCAATAGGTCCTCCTATTCCTGAGAAAAGAGGTGGCCTCATATCCTGAAATAATTTCAGATATTTGTCCATAGGAACCCCACCACTTCCACTAGCATATGTATGCTGATTTCTTCACATTTGAGTCATTTTTTCCATCATTTGTGTAAATGCATCTATGTTAGTGAAAGTGGTTGCACCAAATTCTGGTGCTTAATAGTTTGTGTCTCTCTATTTTCACCCACAACATCTTCTTGAATTGATTTCATAGGCCAAAGAAGCACAAATTAATTATAACTGTTACACATCAATCAATATAATAATATGCAAATATCTTCATAAAAGTTATCATCTTCTTAATGGCTCTTTGATTATGATCATACTTATGTCCCTAAATTCGGCTCGATAGCACTCTTATCACGAGCAGGAGCTTGGAATCTAAACATATGTTGGGTAGATAAAAGAAAACATTACCTAACATTCTCAATCTTAAACAAAATTACACAATATATTTCTCCAACTCATATAAGAGTCACTACAATCCACAACACAATTAATAATTTATCCACACATATAACATCTCTACTAACCGAATTCATATGAAATACAATTTAAAATATAAATCAACATGACCAATATAAATATCTATCTCTTGAAGTCTCTCTATGGCGATAAACATAATCATCCTTTCTATCATCCATCTAGTTAAGATGGTTACTCGAAAAATATAAATGACTTGTAATTAAATAAAATTCAATGGGTGAATTATATTTTTACGCTATAGTAAAAGAAGAAAACAGAAATAGTATGTGTGATAGTTTTTGTTATAACATGTGCATAAAAGAAATTTCTCAAACAATCAAACATATAAGAGGTATGTACAAATGAACATTTTTTATGAACTTTACTTTTACATTTATCAACCATTTTAGAATTAGTCACCTTTACCAAAAGAAAACATTTACAAAACTCATCCAGGACAAATCATTACTATTTGGATTTCCTTCCCTAATCAATATGCGTTCACGATATCATGTTTGAACTCCACCAATATACATTCATAACATACAATTTATATAGCTATGCATATTGATTCATAACAGTAAATCAGTTAACTTTATAAAATGATGAAGTAACAATATTATATACCATTCAAGCTATAATTCAACATGAAAAAGCAGGAAAATAAATCATAATTTATGAAAAAATAGAAAAATAAATCACAATTTGCAGTACAAGAAAAAGTCGTAATCATGTGCAAATATATTTCATCACAGGAAAATAAATAAACTTTTACTATAAATATAAGAATATAATTACCCACATTAATTTATAATTTCTTCTTGAATCTCTTTCCCTTTAATACTCCTTTCCTTAATTGAAGTTCCTATAAAATAAAATATTGATTGGATCAATATTGAAAAGCAAATTATTTTATTTTATTCATTTCTTATAAATGATACTTGCGTATATATTTTATTATTTAATACTATATTCATCAATATTTTATTACGTTATTTTCTAAATCAAGTTAAATTAACCTTTAATTCATTTAATATAATGATATTTATACATGTCTAATTTTCCATATAATACTCTCTAATTCCTATTATTTTTCTTAATATAAAAATATTAAGTGTTAAAGTGACTTAATATAGATAGATTTTATTTTCATTTAATGTTTATCAATTTTTTAAATGATTCTTAATTAATTAATGATAATATAACTTATCATAGGTTTAATATTTCATTTAATTTGTAATTATATTTCATATATAAATATTTAATACTTAATTACTAAAATTTGATTTATGTTACATATTCCCAAATTAAATTCCTTGTTGAAATCTATAAATCCTAAGTTAAAATTGGAATAATAAAGAGAAAATCATATTTCCAAATTAAATATATAATTACATATATTATGTGAGTCACTATAGCACCCAAGAAGGGGAGGGGTGAATTGAGCGATATTAAAAATTTTAAAAATTAAATCTTAAATTTTAAGTTTTAGTAGAAAATTAATTTTTGATTTTATAATGACAAGATACAATTCTTAATGCATCAAAAATAAAAGTACAATGAAGTAAAGAGAGACAATAGCACACAATTTTTTTTACGTGGTTCAAACCCCAAACCTACATCCACGCTATCACCTGTAGGAATTCACTAAATGCAAAATAACATACAAATAGTACTCTCTATAATAGGCAGTACAACCCTACAATAATATGTACTCTCTACAAAGGGTCGTACAACCCAATATAAATTTTACAGCATGAAAAGAAAAATACAAAATAATAAATTTTGATAAAATATAACTCTCACAAATATACCAAGCTATCCAATTCAGAAAGTGATCTCACAACTTACAAATGATCACTTTACAACTTAAGAAAATTGCCAAGATAAAATGCTCACTTAATATTGATAAGAAATAATAAAATAAATATCTTAAAGTGATTTTACTAAGATATTTATGTTATTACTAATTTATAGACTAATATAAAAATAATTTAAAAATAAATTCATAATATTCTTTTGCACAATAAAATAAATTTCAGCAAGGAATAATTTACCAAAAAGATGCTTTCAATTAATGCAAATGATCACAAAATAATTAGTATATGATAGATCTAAGTAGGCTAGTAAGCTATTAATTACAAAGAGATATCTAGCAAATATGAAAATAATTTCAGCACAATAAATTAATTTAAAATGCTTAAAATATACTTTTAAAGAAGATCTAAGAATAAATGATCTTTTAAATAAGACTAATAAAAAAATATTTCAAGAAATCAAAAGAAATTTGTAGGAAGATAAAAATTTCACCAAGTTGAAATAAATCATACAAACTATCACAAGAGTTTTTCACAAAAAATGATTGAAGAAATTTTGATGTGAAAAACTTAGACTTTGATGTCCAAAGACTAATCCACAAAAAAGTCTAAATTGGAAAGAATAAATATATGGTGAAAATAGTATGAACAAATAAAAAGGGATTAAGATCAAGAAAATAAACTCAAGTAATTTGAGAAAGCTTGCTTAGTTGAAGATGTTGAAGCTTCCAAGGATTTGATCTTACAATATTTGGAGAACACTTGGAAAGAAAATATAAGAAATTTTCTCTTAGATTTGTTGGAGGGATTTTGAATTTGAATGAGGAATGCTTTCATGAAGAGAATGAGGATTATTTATAAGCAAGAAGATCATTTTGAATTATTTCAAAAAATATATTATTCTAACATCATTTTATCATATAATAATTTAATATTCAATAAAAATATAATTTATATTAAATAAATATTAAATTCAAATAGCCAAATTTTGGCTATTCACATGAGTAAGTCAAAAATAATCAAATATGACTCTTAATATATTCAAAGTATATAACATGCATTCATTATTAAAATCAACTAATGTTAAAAAGTTATAGTAAATTCAATTTTAATCAAACGTGGGTCATGTAACCTATAAAATTAAAGAAAAAAATCCAAGAAATCCGTTGGAGATGAAATCAGATATAAATTCTTTGATTATAAAATGACTTTGCTAAAATATAAAATTTTACATTTATTTTATTAATTTTAAAATATGATATTTAAATATTATGATATAATTTATATATAATCATACATATATTAGTTATCATATAACCTTCAAATTAAATTAAAATATTTAATTATATTAAGTAAATAAAATAATTACACTTAATAGTCATAATTTATTATTATTTATTATTTTGACAATTCAAATGTTATGTATGAAACATATAATTGAATGTTAATTAGATAGAGATTTATATAAATTAACCTCATTATCATTATTTAAAATAAATAAAAATAATATGTTAAGTTGTGAGCAAATTGATTCATGCCAATGAACTCATATAAATTTCTAAGATAAATCTAAATGCATATAACCTAAAATATGGTATCTTGAGCTTCACATTATCCATTTAGATCTATCTTTCGTTCTTCTATTTTTGCAATTTTCTTAAACATATTGAAATGTATTGGATATGTAATTAGCAATTAATATATCTAAAACACATAAAATATATATTAGAACACCCAAACATTCATTTGTTATCATCAAAATTGATCGGATTGAACATGAGGCTCGTTAAGCCAATAATTTCTCCCTTTTTGATGATGACAAACTAATGTTGGGTATTGATTTTGATGAAGGTACAAATTGACCTTTCATCATAGTTTTTGAAAAAAAGTTCTCTTCTAAAAAAAAATTTATGCACAAGAGATGAATAATGTTGTTCCCCCTAAATGTATGCATTAAATAGACTTAATATTAATCAATATTTTACTCTTCTCCTCCTTTTGATAACATCAAAAAATGAGAACAAAGTACATATAATCTTAAATATTATGATCTAACCTTAAAGTACAAACATTCTTCTAATGGTTTTGTAAAATATTTATAATTTATAAATTGAATAAAGAAATTATTAACATCACCTTTCAAAACATGATCCCTAATAAAATGATATATAATTTCTATATGCTTGGTTTGAGATAGAATTTTGGTCAAACTAATAGCATAGTATTGTCACCTAACTAGAATGTGATCTTGCTTAATACCAAAATCTTTAATTGTTTTAACCAAAGGACATGAGCAACACGACTACAGCTATATACTTAGATCAATAAAGGATAAAGCTAATTTTATTTCTGATGACCAATACATAGTGATGATCCTAAAATTGACATACGATGTGTTTTTTTCTATCTACTTTGCATCCAACAAAATTAGCATCAGAATAAGCAACCAAATCACATGATAAAGAATTTTTAAGATACCATAAACCTAACATAGTAGTGTCTATCAAATACCAAAATATACACTTGACTGCTATTAAATGAGATTCTTTCAGGTTGGCCTGAAAATGAGCACACAAACAAACAACAAACATAATAATACTAGCTAAGGTATAAAAGTGAACCTATCATACTCTATAAAGTTTTGATCAACATTTTTCTAATTCATCTAAATTCAATTTTAGATGGGCTCATAGATTTTTACAAGATTTAAATCTTTTCATGTCAAACCTCTCAAGCAATTCATTTGTGTACTTGGTTTGTGATGAATGTGCCATTTTCTTATGCTTCTTGAAGACCTAAGAAAAATTAAGTTCTCCCATCATACTCATTTTAAACTCTTTAGACATCAAAGATGAGAACTCATGGCACAAAGATTCATTTGTACTTCCAAATAATATATCATCTACATACACTTGTACCACAATCAAATCATCATCTATGCTCTTAAGGAATAATGTGGTATCTACTCTACCCTTTCTAAATCTATGATCTATCAAAAAGTTACTTAACCTATCATACCAAGCATGAGGAACCTATTTTAAACCATATAAGGCTTTCTTTAATTTATACATATGATTTGGACAATCAAGGCTCTCAAATCCAAGTAGTTGCTCTACAAATACATCTTGGCCAATAAATCCATTCAAAAATGCTCTCTTGACATCCATTTGAAAATGTTTCAAATCCCTAAAATAAGCATAAGCAAGGAGTAACCTAATAGCTTATATTTCTATGGTGCAAAAGATTCTTCAAAATCTATACCTTCAACTTGTGTACCCTTGTGCAACTAACCTAGCTTTATTTCTAACAATACAACCTCAATCATCTAGCTTATTCCTAAACCCATTTTGTTCCAATGACATTTTGATCTTGGGGTGGACTAATTTCAAACATCATTTCTTACAAATTGATTCAACTCCTCTTCCATAAATAATCCAAAATTATTTTAATGCTTCTTCTAAATTTTAGGTTCAACCTCAAATAAAAATTTGAATGATCTACAACTTCTACTATGTCTTCGTCATAACTCCTTTTGAAGGATCTCCTATAATTAGTTCCTTTGGATGATTTTTATTATTTTTCCATTCTTTAGGCAATGAATCATCCACATTATCTTCTAAAGATATTTTCTTAAAATTATCAATCTCTTCATCAATCACTTCATTTCTAATGGGATCAATTAAATTTTCATCAAAAATAACATGTATTCATTCTTCTACAATCATTTTTCTCTTATTGAAAACTCTATAATCTCTACTAGAAAGAGAATATCCTAAGAAAATATCATCATCTAATTTCAATCAAACTTATCTAAATGCTCTTTTCCATTATTCAAAATAAAGCATTTACATCCAAATACATGAAATTGTTCAATCTTAGGCTTCTTTCCAAAAAATAATTCATAGGGTGTCTTCTTCAAAATTGGTCTAAAATAGATCCTATTCACCACATAACATGCACTATTTATTACTTCTGCCAAAAAATATTTTGGCAATTTATGCCCATCAAGCATAGATCTACTTAATTCAATTAATATTCTATTTTTCTCTCTACTACTCCATTTTGTTGGGGAGTTCTAGGTGTAGAAAATTATGTCTAATCCCATGTTCATCACAATAATCCTCAAATAATTTATTTTCAAATTCCACCATGATCGCTTTGAACCCTATTAATCAAAAGGCCTTGTTCTCTTTGAATATATTTAGAAAACTTTCTAAACTCACCAAAAATATCATCCTTGTAAGTTACAAAAAAAACCCAAGTATATCTAGAGAAATCATCAACAATCACAAAACCATAATTTTTTCCACCTAAGCTAGTGGTGCTAATTGGACCAAATAAATCCATGTGCAACAATTCTAGAGGTCTAGAAGTAGAAATAATATTTTTACTTTTAAATGAGCTTCTAGAATGCTTATCATGAATACATACATCACAAACATAGTTTGAATAAAAATTTAATTTAGGCAATCCAACTATTAAATCATGTTTATCAATTTTATTAAGTGTGTGCATGTTAATATGACATAGTCTTCTATGCCATAACCATATATCATCATGAGTGCTTTTAAAATAAAGTAAATTCAAATTCACATCATGAAAGCTATCTAAATCAATGACATAAATATTTTTATGTCTTTCCTACTAACAAAACATTTTCATTATTTTTATAATACAATATGATGCATGAAATACTACATTCAAACCTTTATCACATAATTGACTAATAGAAATTAAATTATGTTTTAATCCTTCTACTAGAAAAACTTTATCAAAAGTGATAGAATTACAAATAGAACCAATGCCAATGATCTTTCCCTTGCATTATCTCCATATGTAACAAATCCTCCATCACTTGATTCTAAAGTTGTGAATTTATCTTTATCTCCTCATTTATGTCTTGAACATCCATCGTCCAAGTACCACATGCCTTCTTTGATTTTGCTTTGAAGGCATTCCTACAAAAGAAAATCACATGTTAACTTTTGGAACCCAAACATGTTTGGGTCCACATTCTAAATTTGAAGCAAGATATCTAGCATGTGGTTTGTGTAGTGTATGTACCTTTTGGTACCCATACATAAGATGATTGCTTAGTATTTTTGTAATTTATGCATAACAATCAAATGAAATATGCCCTTTCTATCACAATAGTTGCACCAAACATTATTGTTTGCATATGCTTAACACGATAATTATAAGGTATATGAGTGGTAGTATGATGCAAATAATTTTATTAAATGTTTACTTGATGAAGCATTATAATGAACTTGTGATTTCAAACATAATTCTAATCTTGCTTTTAATAAGATATTCTCTCTTTCAAGTTTACATACAAGTAAGGAACAATTTAATAAAGAATTATTTTTACTTTTTAAATTATCACATTCATTTTTTAAATCACAAAAATGCATATCTAAATTTTATGTTCTTTTTCTAAGGTTTTGTATTTTCTTTTAATTTTTTATATTCAATAACTAAATCATTAAAAGCATCATCTAATTCATCATAAGATATATCATTACATACCTCTTGAGAATCTAAGTCGATTCTCCATTTACCATAAGACATATGTTAACCTCTTCATCGGATGAGCAAGTACTTGATTCATTTGAATCTGGATTAGCCCATAAAGCCTTCTTCTTCTTCTTATGGTACTTTTTCTCCTTCATATTTTTCGTCTTTCCACATCAATCTCTTTCTTCTTTGATTCAGCAAGTTCTAGATAATCACCTCTTACGTGTACAGGCTTCTTACAATGGTAGCAAATGATCCTTCACCAGCAGGAAATTTTTTAGTTTGAAATTTATAAATTTTAGATTTTTTATACCTTTGATGCTTCTTCCTTAGCAAGTTCCCAAGCCTTTTGGATAGCATGACCACCTCATCACTATCACCATCCAAGCTTGAGGTGTTATGCTCATCACTATCATCAACTTGTAATGCAATGGCTTTTCCTTTCTCCTTCTCCTTTTCGAGTTATCCATCTTATCCCTTTGAGCAATAACATATTCATGTGCTATCAAAGAACCCAAAAGTTGATCAAGTGGATAAGTAGATAAATCCTTAGCTTCACTAATAGATGTTACTTTAGCTTCCCATTCTTTTGGAAGACATCTAAGAATCTTATAGACTAAGTCTTGATTCCTATATATTTTTCCAAGAGAATGCAATGTGTTAATTATTTTCATGAATCTAGTATACATATCATAAATAGATTCAGAATGAGACATATGAAATAACTCATATTCATGAACAAGTCTGTTTATGTGAGCATCTCTAACTTCACTAGTTCATTCATAAGTTATAGCTTATAATGAGTTTATCCCATATTTCTTTTGTTATACTTAACATAGAAATTTTTATGTAATCATCAAGTAATAAAGCACAATATAAAGTATTACAAGCTCTAGCATTTAATTTATCAAGTTCTCTCTTCAAAGTCCATTCCTCAAAAGGTTTTCTACTTTAATGCCATTTACTTCTCTTGTGGGTGTATGATATTGATGTGTCAACATATACCACATGCATCTTGACCTCTTAAAATATACTAATTCTATTTTTCCAATAATCAAATGGTACACTATCTAAAAGTGGAGGTCCATGAGTTGATTGTCTCTCTAGTAGTGAACCCATTGGGAAAAAATGTGCTATAGTGAAAAGATCTACTCTTGGATGTTAAGCCAATAATAGAGCCTAATCTCTGATACCAATTGTGAGTAAATTTTAAAAGTTAAATCTTAAATTTTAAGTTTTAATAGAAAATTAATTTTTGATTTTATAATGATAAGATATAATTGTTAATACAACAAAATAAAGTACAATAAAGTAAGAGAAAATAACACATATTTTTTTGGTTACCAAATCAAAATCATCACGCTAGCCACCCACGGCTAGAATCCACTAAATGCAAAAAATAACTTACAAATAGTACTCTCCTATACATAAAGTACAACCCTACAATAATATGTACTCTCTACAAAGGGGTACAACCCCAATATAAATTTTACAAAAAATACAAAATAATAAATTTTGATAAAATATAACTCTCACAAATATACCAAGCTATTCAATTCAAAAATGTGATCTCACAACTTATAAATGGTCAATTTACAACCTAAAAATTTTGGCAAGATAAAATGTTCACTTAATTTTGATAAGAAATAATAAAATAAATATCTTAAAATGATCTTACTAATATGTTTATGTTATTACAATTTGTAGACTAATATAAAAATGATTTAAAAATAAATTCACAATATTCTTTTGCACAATAAAATAAATTTCAGCAAGGAATAATTTATTTTATTTTAACCAAAAATATGCTTTCAATTAATGTAAATGATCACAAAATAATTAGTATATGATAGATCTAAGTAGACTAGTAAGTTTTTAATTAAAAAGAGATATCTAACAAATATGAAAGTAATTTCAACATAATAAATTAATTTAAAATGCTTAAAATATACTTCTAAAATAGATCTAAGAATAAATGATCTTTCAAATAAGACTAATGAAAAAATATTTCAAGAAACCAAAAGAAATTTGTAGGAAGATAAAAAAAATTTTACAACATTAAAAAAAAATACAAAATAATAAATTTTGATAAAATATAACTCATAAATATACCAAGCTACCTAATTCAAAAAAGTGATCTCACAACTTATAAATGATCACTTTACAACTTAAAAAATTTAGCAAGATAAAATGCTAACTTAATATTGATAAGAAATAATAAAATAAATATCTTAAAGTGGTCTTATTAAGATATTTATGTTATTACAATTTATAGACTAATATAAAAATGATTTCAAAATAAATTCATAATATTCTTTTGCACAATAAAATAAATTTCAGCAATGATAATTTATTTTATTTTAATCAAAAAAATGCTTTCAATTAATGTAAATGATCACAAAATAATTAGTATATGATAGATCTAAGTAGGCTAGTGAGCTTTTAATTAAAAAGAGATATGTAACAAATATGAAAATAATTTCAACATAACAAATTAATTTAAAATGCTTAAAATATATTTCTAAAATAGATCTAAGAACAAATGATCTTTCAAATAAGACTAATAAAGAAATATTTCAAGAAACCAAAAGAAATTTGTAGGAAGATAAAAATTTTAACGAGTTGAAATAAATCCTACAAACTATCACAATAATTTTTCACAAAAAAATAATTGAAGAAACTTTGATATGAAAAAACTTACTTTGAATCAAAGACTAATCCACCATAAAGTAAAACCAGAAATAATAAATATATTGTGAAAATAGTATGAACAACTAAAAAGGGATTAAGATCAAGAAAATAAACTCAAAAAACTTGAGAAAGCTTGCTTAGTTGAAAATGTTGAAGCTTCCAAATCAAGGATTTGAATTTGCAATATTGGAGAACACTTAAAAAAAATCTAAGAAATTTTCTTAGATTCTGAGGATTTTGAATTTGAATGAATACTTTCCTAAAGATAATAAAAGCTATTTATAGCAATTTTTTGAATTATTTCAAAAAAAAAAAATATTATTTTAACATTATTTTATCATATAATAATTTAATATTCAATAAAAATATAATTTATATTAAATAAATATTAAATTCAAATAGCCAAAATTTGGCTATTCACATAGTAAATCAAAACAATTAAATATGACTTTTAATATATTCAAAGATGTAGATATTCATTATTAAAATCAACTAATGTTTGAAAGTCATACTAAATTCAATTTTAATCAAACGTGGGCCATGGTAACCTATCAAATTAAAGAAAAAAAAATCCAAAGAATCCATTGGAGATGAAATCAGATATAAATTCCTTGATTATAAAATGACTTTGGATAAAATATAAAATTCAACATATTTTAGTTAATTTTGAAATATGACATTTAAATACTATAATATAATTTATATATAATCATATATATATATATATATATATATATATATATATATATATATATATATATATATATATATTAGTTATCATATAACCTTCAAATTAAATTAAAATATTTAATTATATTAAGCAAATAAAATAATTACACTGTAATAAAAACCAATGATAGAGTAAAGTTTACTTTAATAAGAAATCCAAAGACACACGCATATATTTAAAGAGTAACAAAGAAAACCTGCATTTTACAAAAAACCTCAAAAGAGGAAAACCACGGCAGAGAAATCTTTTACTATGTATTTATTTTGGAGACAAGTTTTCCGATACGGATTACAAGATATGAAAGGACAAATAATCCCAAAATCGAAACAACAAAGAATATAAGAATGGTAACGTCCGATGACGATGGGTCGTCGATTTGACACCAAGATAGTCGAGAATCCATGAAGGACGACGATGGTAATGGATGCGACTGGTCCATGATGACCCAGCATTGACGACGATGATGCATAGTATTGACGACATGGTAGATTGACGACGCATGTGATCGCGAATGGCGATCGACTACGGCTCAGGCAATGGTGACCTGAGATTGCTCGCCAGTGGTGGTACGACATGCCTGAGGTGCTTTAGAGCTCTCTCCTCTCACTGCTTGCCTCCTCTCATGAAGAATGAGGATATTTATGACGGAGGAGTGCCTCTATAAATACATGCAAAATCAACCACTCCTCTCCATGGATGGCTCAAAATGATTCTTTTGATCATATGATGTATTTTGTTATTTGAATGCTCAAATGAAGTCAAAATTATGATCTTGCTAGATCCAAACAAGACGCAATTTGAATATAAATACCCACGATTAAGAGTCGATTGATAATAGCGATTGATCTCGATTAATCTTGATAATCGAATATCAAGATTCGGCTCGACCAAGAATTTTCGCTCATATCAACACTTAATAGTCATAATTTATCATTATTTATTATTTTGACAATTCAAATGCTATTATGAAACATAATGAATGTTAATTGAAGATTTATATAAATTAACCTCATTATCATTATTTAAAATAAATAAAAATAATACGTTAATGAGAAATCTACGCCAATTAACTTATAAATTTATAAAGATAGTTATAAATATATAATATAATATATCTTGCTCACATTATCCATTTGATCTATCTTTCATTCTTCTATTCTCGCAATTTCTCAAACATATTATAAGATTTATTGATAATAATTAGTAATTAATATATCTAAAATACATAAAATATATATTAGAATATCCAAATATTCGTTTATATCATTATAATCTGACAACAGGCGCTTAAAACCAATAATATCCCCCTTCTTGATGATGACAAACTAATATTAGATATTATGAGCTCTAACAATCTTCTTCAGCCAACTTCAGCTCGGAATATCCATAAACTTAAGAATTTCTCATTATGGATAAGAGTTTTTCGTACCTCTTATTTTTATCGGACACTTCTCAGAGTCCGACACTTATCTGATTAATACTTATTTTAATATTATTTTTCCAAAAACATGTAACAAATTTTCTAAGATTGATGAAATATTCATAAGCTTAAGAATTTCTCATTATGAGCTGTAACAATCTTCTTCAGCCCGACAGCAAGGCACACAAAAGAAGGTCTTTGGTTTCTGGGTGTTACATGAATCTCGATATTTGTAGAGAATGCTGAAAACTAAAATAAATTCAGCTCGGAACAGCTTGCTCCAACCCCAATACCAATGCATCAAAAGCTCGTATTACATAACTCATAACTCAACAGTAAGTTATAAAAAAAGAAAAATTTGCGCTGCTATCCTATGGCATTGAGGCTGGTCACGTGCAGTTGCGGGACGAAAAAGAAAGAGTTCTTGCGACAAAGAGCTGCTCATGTGATGCTATGGTTGCTCCCTGGCGCCGGTAGGATGGAGGTTGTGGCTGTTCGCGGGACGGAGGATAAACGGAGATGAGAAATTAGTAGATACAATGGGGAGTGATATATTTGATCCATTTGTGTATTTAGCATGTTAGAAAAATAAAATTTAAATATTAGGCGTTAAACATGTAAATATTATAGTATTAGGTGTTATGCATGTAAATCCTCTAATGAAAAATAAATTTTGTCGATTAAAAAATAAGAGTTTTTACATACATAGCAATCGAACTCATCTGTTTATCAATTTCCAAAACATATTATTTATCGAAACCACACTCGAAACCTTCACGGAAATAAAAAACAAACCTTCGTACATTCTGTCAACGCCTTTCTTACATATAATTTGATTCATACACACAAACACGCATTTAAAAGGTGTTTAATTTATAGGTATTAGAAACATTGCTTTTTTAAGATGTATTGGTTTAATTGATTATAATTTTTTTCTTAAATTAATGTATTTTAAACTTTGAAGCTGCTCCTATTACATTCACCGAACAAAAGTTGTTATAATGATATGCATTCACCATTAAAGTTGGTCTTATTACATTGTAATGCTTTTTTAAAACTCTAATAAATTTATAATTCTTGATTTGAAATTCTAGATAAGGGCTTTACACAATTTAGATTTGGCTTCCATTTCTCAAATTCTTCTAATAAGCATTTTATAAGTGTTGGAATTTACTGTTATAAATCTGCAAATATTTTTACAGAAAATATATTAATTCTTAAGCATTCTGATTCCTTATTTAGCATTGTAGAAGGAGGTAGCTACAACTTGCTAACAAGATATATCTAAGACTTGAAATATAAAACCAACTTTACCTGAATGAAACTCCATTTTTTTGTCAATAGAGAAAGCATGGCCTAACATTCTTTTGATAAGTCAACTATAACATAGACTGAACTCAAAACTCTTTAGAGAAGATGTTAGAAAGAATTCACTATGTAAAGTGTTTTCCTTACTAACATCTCTTCTCCAAAATAGTTTGTTCGATGTCAAAATAGAAAAAGGAGAGCTAAGACCGCACGAGTGATCAAAAAAAATTTCTCCGACATTGCTAATGTGATGACGACGGCATGGTGGTAGCAATAAGGGTATGTTGGCAATATCTTCAACAACCCTATTAGCCAACTTCTTCAACTGGTGTCATGGAACAAAAATTATGAACCAAAAAAGCAGAGAACAGTGGCTTTCCGTCTGCTTGTCAGAGAAAGGACGAAATGCAAGTACGGAGGAAAGCGTGGTGGCTTACTGCAGTCGCTCGGCTGCTATTTTCCGTGTGATAAACAGAGGAGCAGCTGTGACGAAAAGCAATGGAGCAATGCGGTGTTGCGATCATTTCCGTGTGTTTTTGGCGGAGAAATAAACAGAGTTTAACAGCGTGCTATCCTAAAGTAACTTAGGGTAAATAAGATGTTATTTCGATAAATAATGAGTTCGGGGTGCTAAATAGGTAAATATATGAGTTTCTATGCGTAAAACCCTTCAAATATCTAAATAAAAAGTTTTAAATGCCATGTATGTAAATCCTGCCTTATCTTATTTGTTAAAGATTATCCAAACAATTTGAACATGTAAACGACTTAGATGCTAAACTAATTGGTGTAAACCTGCAAAACAAAGAAGATATATTGAATAATTCTGTTACATCAAGAATGAGCAAATGAGCCAAAAAGGTCCCCTCTCCTGTCACGTCGTATTCTTACACCAAGGGAATGGACCCAACTTCCTTGGTTTAAGCTTCGAATATGTGCCTGCTGGAAACCTTTCTTTCCTCAGATAAACCATAACTAGATCCCCAACTTTAAATTCCTTGAATCTTCTCTTTTGTCAGTGTGTTGCTTGTAATTGTGAGTACTTTGCTACAGCTTATGTCTAACGTTCTACAGCATTCTGGTGAAGTTTGTGGCGATGTTCTCGGCTTGCCTATTTGTGGGTTTTGGTAAGACAACAAGATCCACGGCGTGATTGGGTATTTTAGTATAAGCAATACTGAATGGGGATTGACCTGTAGATCTGTTAACCATGGAATTGTATGCAAATTCGGCTTGATCTAAAACCCCATCCCACCGACCAGGCTGTTCGCCAACAAGGCATCGTATCATATTAGTAAGGCTGCGATTAACCACCTCAGTTTGGCCATCTGTTTGGGGGGTGGTAAGTAAAACTCATCCACAATTCAGTTTGTAATCGCTTCCAAAATTCATGCCAAAAAGTTCTAACGAATTTAACATCTCTGTTGGATGTGAGACTTCGTGGGATTCCGTGAAGGCGAACAATCTCTTTAAAGAATATCTGGGCCACATTTGAAGCATCAAATGTTCTTTTGCATGCAATAAAATGTGACATCTTTGCAAAGCGATCAACGACAACCAAAACCCCGAATCAAATCCTCTTTTAGTTTTTGGGAAACCCAAAACAAAATCTAAACTTAAATCTTCCCAAATAGTTTCAGGAATTGGCAATGGTGTATATAACCCGATATTCTATTTTGTACCTTTATAAATTTGACAAGTAGGACATCTTTCAACGTGATAAAGCTACAAGTATATCAGTAAGTTACGAAGCACAACAACTTATCAATCAACACAGTCTTCTATTCATCCTCACCATTCAACCTTATCAAGTGCAGCAATCACTATCGTGCATCTATAACAAACTTCCACTTACTCTTCTATATAAATAGACCACTATACTAGGCCAGACACATGCATACATACAAGATGTAATACTCTGAGAAGAATAACATATTTCTGCATTCAGAAGAGTTTTTTCTTTAGCTCCTTTTTGGTATGTTTCTTCTCACTGTATTATTCATGGTATTAGAGCTTTAAGCTCTGCAGCACAGCTCACAATTTCATTCCTCTCTGTTTAATCCCAATGTCAGACTCACAAACATCTGCTGAAACCACACATTCCTCCCCCTTCATCAAAATAGCAGATCTCATCATACCTCCATCCTTGAAATTTCTTATTACCAATATCAAAAACATAGTCAATATATAGCTCACTAATGGCAATTATCCCATATGGAGACTTCAAATCTTACGCTTATTTACAGCAAATGGATTTGAAGGCTTTTTAGATGGAACAACCATTTGTCCTCCCCGACAATCAGCCTCCTCTACAGGAGATCTCACCATTAACAATGATTATAACACATGGCAACTCATAGATCAGAACCTAGCTGTTGTCATATACTCCACTATCAACTCATCCATTCTACCATATGTCCTAAATCTCACCACCTATCTTGATATTTGGAGGACTCTTGAGAAACGTCTACAACCCACCAACAGATCTAGAGTTATACAACTCAAAAACGAACTCCACAATATATCGATGAAAGGGTAAACCAGGACACAATACCTCTCCACCATTAAATCCCTGGTAGACAACATTACAGCAGCCGGCTCTCATTTGGATATTGAAGACATTATTCTCTACATTCTAAACAGCCTACTCCATCATACCAAGCATTCAAAACTTCAATTAGAACTAACCTCTCACCGTCACCGATCAGCTTGGATGATCTCTACTCCCTTCTTCTTAGTGAAGAAATCAATATCACCACCGATCCAGCCAAAAAACTACATTAAGACACCTCAACAGTAGCATTATTATCTACCAGAGGAAGGCCTGCAAGCAGCAATCGTGGTAGAGGAAGATTCAACCCAAGAAGAAACTCGCCCAGCCAAAATACCAAAACCAACTCACATCTTATTTAATGTAAATCTGCTCCAAACTTGGTCACTAAACCTTCAACTGCCTGGTGATACAACAACAGCTATTACCTCAGAAATTTGCCCAAACAGCTCTCTTAGGCAGCACACAGCAACCCACTTCAGCAGACTCGTACTTGGATAGTGGAGCAACATCACATATGACAGCAGATCTCAATCAACTGCAACAGCCCGTATCTTATCAAGGACCTGAAGAAGTTCTCATAGGTGATGACACCTCTCTTTCCATTGCAAGCAACGGTAAAGGACTTCTTCCCACTCCAAATCCCACTCGTAAGCTTATTCTCAACAATCTCCTACATGTACCCAATATCTCTCATAATCTTCTCTCCATTCACAAACTAGTTTCTGATAATAACTGTAAAATATCCTTTGATGTCACTGGTTTCACTATACAGGACCTCCAAACCAACAAAAGCATCCACCACGGCATCAATCGTAATGGCCTCTATCCACTTTCGATTCCAACACCTCAAGCTCCACCTACAGCACTCCTCACAAGCTCCACCAACGCTTCTTTATGGCACCAACGGCTGGGTCATCCTCATCAAGCAATTCTCTCCACCATCGCCAAGCAAGATCGCTCCTTATCTATTTCTTCTACTTCTTCATTTTGCAATTCATGTAACATGGCTAAAAGCCACAAACATCCTTTCCCAATGCATTCAACTACAAATTACAAGCTCTTTGAGCTCATTCACTCTGATGTTTGGGGTCTAGCACCCGTTCCCACTATTAATGGATATAATACTATGTCTCGTTTATTGATGACTTCTCCAAGCATGTCTGGATATATCCTATGATCTCTAAATCTGAGACAACTCAAAATTCATCAATTTTACTCTCATAATAGAAAATCAGTTTTCAGCAAAACTCAAAATACTAAGAACAGATGCTGGAACTGAATACACCAATCACCACCTCTAACAATTTCTAGCCAATCATGGTATCCACCACCAATACAGTGCTCCGTATACACTTGAACAAAACAGTGTTACCGAATGCAAACACTGTCACCTCATTGAAATGACTCGCACCCTTCTTCAACAGGCCAATCTACCTTCACAGTTTTGGGCCCCCGCTCTTTTTACCTCCTGTTACCTAATCAACCGGCTTCCCTCCCCCACTACCTCCACGATATCTCCTTTTGAGATCCTCCACAAGCGACCCCATCCTACAATCACCTCAAAGTCTTTGGATGCCTCTGTTATCCTTGGCTCAAACCATACTCCCAACACAAACTGTCTCCCCATTCTCAACTGTGTATATTCATCGGTTACTCCTCTCCTCATAAAGCATACTGCTGCTTTCATCCACAACTCCTCAAAGTTTTCATCTCTTGGCATGTCACTTTCCAGGAAACCATCTTTCCCTATACCAACTCTATCTCCCCAACCACATCCTCTCCTTCTCCACAAATATCCCCCCTTCTATTAGTTCCAACCTCCAAATTATCAACTCATCCTCAGCCAAGCTCCTCAATACTTTCTCAAACCAACCAACAATCTTCTCTCCAATCCCCAACTAACATCATCTCTCCACCATCGCGTCAACCACAATCTGGCATCACTCCCATCCCCACCCATCACATGGTCACAAGATCTAAATTTGGGCATCTCAAACCCAAACCAATCTTCAATCTGTCCACCACCACATCCTCTATCACCACATCTTCTAACACCATTCCCATAGCCTATAATCAAGCCATCAAACATTCTCAATGGAGAGAAGCCATGTCTCACGAATTTCTAGCCCTTCAACAACAAGGAACATGGTCTCTCGTTCCTCCTCCCAATCAACCAATCCTCGGCTGCAAATGGATGTACCGTCTCAAACCAAACTCCAACAAATACAAAGCCAGATTAGTAGCTCAAGGCTACAATCAAGAGTTTGGCATAAACTTCTCCAACACTTTCAGCCCTATTGCCAAAATGACCAATATTCACGTCTTCCTCACCATAGTAGCTCATCATCACTGGGAAGTCCTCCAACTTGACGTACGAAATGCCTTTCTTCATGGGCAACTTCCAGAAATAGTCTACATGAAACAACCCCCAGATATATTGATCCTCAATATACAAATTGCGTTTGTTAGCTCCATACAGCTATATACAAACTCCGTCAAGCTCCCCGCCAATGGTTTCTCACATTCACCTCTCATCTCCAACAACAAAGGTTCATCTTCAGCCAATCTGATCCCTCCCTCCTAATTCATCATACCCCTACAACCCAAACCTACCTACTCCTCTACGTCGATGACATTTTAATCACATGCACCAGCAGCTCCCATATCAATCACATCATCAATAATCTATAGCACCATTTCAACATGCAAAACCCACATCCAATTTCTCTATTTCTTGGTATTCAAGTCAACATAACTCCAACAGGTTTCTTTCTCAATCAGCAATCTTATGCTAAGAACATTCTCCACAATCTGGTATGGCAAACTGCAAACTTGTTCTCACTCCCATGCCTACGAAATTCTTTTCATCCACATCCCCAACCACCCTCACCCCGCACCAAAGTCTATATCGCCACTTAGTTGGTTCACTACAATACCTTACAATAACCCGGCCAGATATTGCCTACACAGTCAATGTTCTTTGCCAATCCTTGCATTAACAGTCCACACATCATTTTCAACTGCTCAAACATCTTCTTCGTTATCTTCAGGGAACTCATGACTACAGCCTACCCATAACCACAGCTACACTTACTTTATCCTCCTATTCTGATTCCGACTGGACCTTCGATCCTACAGGCAGAAAATCTACTACGGGCTACTGCACTTTCCTTGGCTCATGACTTATTTCATGGTCGGCACCCACCATTGCAAAATATTCAATAGAGGCAGAATACAGAGCATTAGCGTCAGCAGCAATGGATATAATCTGGCTTCGTCGACTTCTCGCAGACTTTAACACTCCCTTACAACAACCCACCTCTCTCCACTGCGACAACATTTCAGCCATGGCTCCAGCAAACAACCCCGTCTTCCATGCACAAACTAAGCATATCGAAATTGACTACCACTACATAAGGGAGAAGATTTATTCCAAAGAAATCTCAGTGCTTCACTCAACCCCAGATACATCCTGAATAGATTATTGACCATAATTTCCTCTGCTGATCAATCTGAGGGACAGTGATAAAGCTACAAGAATATCAGTCAATTACGATAAGCACAATAACTTATTAATCAGCACAATCTTTTATTCATCCTCGCCATTCAGCCTTACCAAGTGCAACAATCACCACCGTGCATCTGTAACAAACTTCCACTTACTCTTCTATATAAAAAGACCACTATACTAGGCCAGACACATGCATATATACAAGATGTAATACTCTGAGAACAATAACATATTTCTGCATTCAGAAGAGTTTTCTCTTCAGCTCCTTTTTGGTATGTTTCTTCTCATTATTTTCTTCACAACGTATCTGTTGACCTCATTTTTAGAATGAGCTCTCAACCACTCCATCTTAGGCTTAGGACTTCTCTTAAACTTTAAGAGTTCCTTAGTTTTAAGACACGTCTAGTGATTAGGTGGACACTCAAACCTAGCCTTAGAAAGCTTAGAGAAGTTAGCCATAGGAATAGGTCTTGCCTTAAGGGTGTTAAGAAAACTACCTACCCTTAGCTTAAACCATTCCTCACTTTTCTTCTTTCTTTCAAGTCAAACTCCAAATCAATTCTATTTGATTTTCTCCAAATTCAAATCAACTCCATATGATTGAAATCCATGAAATCTATGATTGAAACTCATGATCAAAATCTATAAAAAAAATAAAAATTCCTAAGTTCAAATTTTGTTTAAGTCCTTAATCTTGCCTTTAAGGACTTAACCAAAATTATGATTCAAAACTATTTAAATCTTTGAGATTTTCTCATAATCCATTTATATTCTCATATATATTCACATATATAAATGAAATATAAATTCAAATCAATCAAACTAAACTTCAAATTCCAAATCAATTCATGAAAATTTTTCTAAGTTCCTTAATTATCCATTAATGGACTTAGCTAAAACCTTGATCAAATCATTTCAAACTCATAAGATTTTCTCAAAATCTATTAATATTCTCATATATAAATGGAATATAAATATAAATCAATCAAATCCAATTAAAAAAAATTAATTTTCAATTTAAAAATTTTCTTAAATCCTTTAAATTCCTTTCATGAATTTAACCTAAATCTTGATCAAATCAATTCAAACTTATGAGATTTTCTCAAAACCTATTTATATACTCATTTATATTCTCACATATAAATGAAATATAAATATAAATCAATCAAATCAAAGGCAAGAATTAAATTCCCAATTTAAAATCTCCTTAAGCCATTAATTCTCCATTAATGGACTTAGCCTAAATCTTGATCAAACCATCTCAAAGTCATGGGATTTTCTCATAATTTATTTATATCCTCATTTATATTCACATATATAAATAGAATATAAATATAAATTAATCAAACCTAATTCAAAAATTCAAACTCCAAACTCCAAAATTTTCCTAAGTCCTTTAAATCCTTCTTAATGGACTTAGCCCAAATCATGATTAAACCACTTTAAATTCTTGAAATTTTCTAATGATTAATTTATATTCTCATTTATATTCACATATATAAATGAAATATAAATTCAAATAATCAAAATTCCCAAAAAATCAAACTCAAATCAACTTAAAATCCAATCTAAATCTTTTAAGTCAAAATCTTAAACTTGGCCAAATCATTTTCAAATCAAGCCAAACTCTTGATTTTTTTCTTATGGTTCAATCAACCCTACAATCGAGCTCATATAAATCCAAACTCCAATCAAACAATCAAAGTTCAAAAATCAAATCCAAAGCCTTGATATTCTTCCTTTGAATATGAAATTTTAAATGGATCAAAACTCATTTGACTTCAAACCACTTGTAAATGAATTTATATTTCAATCATGAGTCCATATATAAGATCAACTTCAAATCAAACTTTGACCAAGTCATTTGACCACTTGACCCAGTGACCTAAAGTATCCTTATGATTTTGATCCTAAATTGGATTGAACCAAACTCATATATTCCTCATCTGATCAACAATCATGGGATGATCGATCAATCAAAGTGGTCAAAAGTCAAACTTAAGGGTTGACCAAATCAACACAAAATGAAACCTAACATAAAATTCCACCATAGGCCAAATTAATTGAAAATGTTGATCTAAATTCACTCTTGACTTATGTTTGAACTTGACCAACCCAACATTTGAGCTAGCCTTTCACTTGACCCAGTTGATCCATTTTGACCTAAAGGCCAAAATGTGCCAAAACTTAAAGCCAAATTGATTGAAATCAATGGGTCAAGTCCATTCCAAATCACTTGTGGAACTTGACCAAAATCTCAATTGGCCAACTAGACTAACCAGCTTGACCTTGACCATATGACTAAAGGTATGTTGAGCTAAAATTGAACTTAACCAAAATTGATTGAAAACAAAGATACCAATCCACTCCATATGACTAACCAAACACAAACCTACTACCCAAATTTTGAGGTCAAGTAGGTCAAATGGGTCAACTTGACCCATTTGACCTAAATGAAATCATATGAGCCAAATTCAAAATTATACCAAATTGAATCAAACCAAAATCACTAAAATATTTCAAATGGTCATATGAGCTTGACCCAACCCTTGGTTTGACTAAATTTGACCTATTGGTCAACTTGACCTAAGTTGACCCATTTTAACCTAAATGGGTCAACATGAGCCAAACTCTATCAAATGAATTCCAAATCTCATGAAACTTGGCCAATTTCTCCACATACCATATCCAAAGTGGAAAAACAGCAAAATGACCATCCTACTCCTAGGCCATAAAACAAATTTTGGTTTAACCCATGGGTAATTTGGTCATACCCTCTTCACATTCACTTGAGGCATTCCAAAAAGCTCAAGGGAACTTAGTGATAAATGGTGCACCCAACCCAACGGGTTTGGGTCAGCCCATTTGGTCCCTAGACCAAACCCGACCCTATGGTCAAAAATTGAAAATTCAAACTCCCTCTCAAGCTCAAATTCAAGCATATGGGAGGTTGGCAATCCACTCCTTGGCTCAAACCGATCATGTGCACACTCCTAACTGATCAAAAAACCCTCAGCCTATGATCAATTGGATCAAAACAACATGAGCATTGTCGGCCGTCCGAACTTTGAAGGGGGAGATATACTCCCCCTAATTCAACTGAATTCTCACTTGCCCTCTATCGATTGAAGCTAAGGAACTCAGAGCAATCATCAGAGAGTACTCCCAAGCTTCCTAGAGAGGATTGGAAAATGCCATTTCTAGATTTTCAAACAGTGAAAACAGCGGAGCTCAATCCTTTAGCTAATTTCTTCCTCACTCAATTTCCTTCCAATTGCTCTTACATACTTCATCTAGGAGCTAAGTTGAGTGCACCTAAGCTTCTATTGGAGTTCCCACAGCAAAGAAGAGTCTAATTCGATCAAAGCCGCAAGCTACCTAAGGAGGAGTTGGTCCATACATTGATCCACTCAACCTTAAGTGCTCATACTCTCAACACAGCTCCGTCTCAACCAAACAAAGCTTCTCCAAGGGAATCGAGCATCGATGATCACCTCCGGCGAGGTATGGGATTTTCCGACCATTAAACTCAATGTGGTGTGGAGCTTTGTGAAAGAAATTTTCACCCCATCGATTTTTTTGGTTTTGCCCTCTCATCTTTAGATGGTGTGGGTTGAGTTTGATTGGAATCCATGCTTGATCGAGCTTGGATCTTCCCCTTGATCATGGACAATCTCTATTGATCAAGGGGAAGAACTTGGGAGATCTTAGCTGTCCATCCGCGCATTTTAGATGGACGGCTGAGATAATCTCGCACGTTTAGAAATCCTTTTACCCTTTTTAAAACGCGGAGAGATCCTTCGTCATTCGATCTTTGATCAAATGGTAGAGGATTAAAGCACATGCACCGCCAGCCGCCACCCAGATGTGACAACTTAAGTAATCCCACAGCGATGCGTGTAAAACCGATCGCCGCCAGCGTCATGCGAGCCGTGGATTAGTTAAGATTCATTAAAATGCTTAATTAATTTTAAATAATTCAAGGATCTTCTGAAATTCATAACTCTTGCTAAAAAATTCATAAAAATATGAAATAAAATCCTATGGATAGATAATTAAGCCTAGAACATTTTAAAATTAATTTTGATGAGTTTTGAATTATGCCTTTCTCTGAATTTAGGTTTTATTGGAAAGTTTATTTTCTAATTGCTTTTCAATTAAGTCTCTGATTAATCCCAAATTTCTTGGGTAAGCTTTTGGGGATGACTTCTGCCTCCCCTAATTTTCTTGGGATTTGTTGAGAGCTTGATTAAAAGAATTGCATATGATTTTTTAATTATCCTCATATAATTAAGCATAATTAGGATATGATCAGTGGTTTTAACCTATTATTAGGGTTGATTAAGGTTAGGTCCAATAAGTAAGAGATTTATGAAATATTTTTGGGGCATTTCCTCTAAGCTATTCCCTAAACCCCATCTTCTCTCCTTAATTTCCTCTTAATTAATGATTAATTCATTAATTATCCCCTTAATCAATTTCTAAAAATTCTAAAAAGTTCCATAACTTAATTAATCTACATTGGGTAGATGCTTAGGTGTTTAATAACCTAAGTTCAATTAAAGAAATCAAAACCCAATTCACATGTGTGAAAGGGTGTTTTGAAATTACTTAAGCTAAACCCTTGCTTAATTAACTTTTAATTACAAATTGCATTAGGCCTTTTCTTATTAGGTGCATTACAAATTTAAATTCTTTGTGGATTTTATTTCACCTCCTTGATAATTATTTAGTTAATTCTTGGGTGGTAGGTAAGGGATAATTAAGTTACTTAATTCATACATTAACTTAATCAATGCATAAAAATAGATATAACTATCTAAAACTTAAACAAAAATATCAAACACATGTGGGAATGAGTTAGGGATAGCAAACTCATCTCACCTTTCAAAATTAAATCAAACTTCAAATTAAATAAAACTCACTTTGAATTCACTTTGATTTATTTTAAACTTTCTTATTCCATAAGAATGTCTTTAGGATTTAAGTGAAGTGAGTTTGTTTATATGCTTTCATTACTTTAAATCTTTCTCCAACATGTTAAGTTGTATTTTATGTGATTTCATGCATTCATAATTTTTAAATTCAAATTTTAAAATAAAATTATTTACTTTCGACAAATTTGCGTGTGTTAATAAAAAGAAATATGAATGACTATTATCACTACTAAAATCCAAATTATTTTCAAAATACATAAATCAAACACCAAATTTGAAAGTATGTTACTTATGATTTAATTATTAGTTTGCATGTGATATATTATAAAGGTATGCTTAGCATAAGTTTCATTTCTTTCTTATGTTAGTATAGTTTTGAATATGAGTTAGTAAGATATAGGGTTCATTTGAAAAGAACCCAACACTTACTTAATTTCATACCCTATTCATCCTTATGCTATCATCTAAGAATGGTTGTCTATACTTGCATACATAAATTGCATAAACAAAAATGAATCCATTAAATAATTTTTGCATTCTCCTTTTCCATTTCATTTCTATTATACATATGTTTGTATTTAAGGAAAGTGGTATATTAATCGAACAATCAGGGTTTTTAAGAAAGTATATGTACCTTACCTCAGTAAATAATGGTATTTGTAGTCATTTATGCTTTTCTTACTTTCATATGTGTATGTGAAAATTTAGATAAAGAAAATATTTTCTACTTAAGAAAAATCATTCAACTTCTATTTTCTAAATTTTCTTAAATGGGTTATTTGGCATATGTGTAAAGTGTGTTAAATATAGTATATGTTAAATAATGTGTGAATTTTGATTCATTTTACTTAATCTTAGAATATTTTTCTTTTTGAATAGATTTGTTTAGAATTTAACTAAACTTAAGATTAATTAAAAGATTTAATCAAAATATTCACGTAAACAAAATTAAAAATACGAATCTACTTTAGAAATTACCTAGGTTAGGGAAAGAAAGAGAAGTTCTCTTCTCTTTCTCTCTCTTCATAATTTAGTAATTAATTATAAGATCTACTTAAACTAAATCAAAACATGAATTAAAAATTAACCCAAAACAGCTAAACAACTTAAATGAAACCCTCCTCTAAGTTGAACATGTTCTCCATACTTAGAAAATTTGAACCTAAAGCCATAGCTAAGCATACCACACAAGTCTTCAAAGCACACATTATTAAGGTTCTAGCTTTAGGTTAGTCGGTGGTTTGATATTTGTTTCATTTTTGACATATATTTTAGTAGATGTTAGGGTGTATACTCATAGAATGAATGGTGAGATGTTCTTAGCACTATTCTTTTCTGGGGATTGTCTTAAGGGGCTTATCATAAATAAAAATATAAATACTTTGCGGTGTTTTAAGTATAATCTATAATAGGCCAAGTGGACTTAGTGGGGTGATAAGTTCAATATAAATGCTTGGGATTTATGTGGTTTGTTTTAGCTAACCTTTATTTTGCAAGTGTTAGTTAGATTTTCACTTTTTCTTTTCATGTAAACTTATGCAATTAAATTTTGGAATGATTGTTATGGGGATTAAGATGAGCATTGATCATAAGATCCTATCTTATGCACCATGTGAAGCCTTGGAGCATCCACCTTCCAACCATCCAAAAGAAGGAACCAAAAGAAGAAAGAAGAAAAGAAGAAGAAATAAGAAAAAAAAAAGAAATAAAGCTTGAAGACTCCCATAACAATGAATTTCTTACTTAATTATAATTTAATTCATTTGTAATCCGGGTTGTATAAGGGTAGAGCTCGACTACCCATATTTGATATTTTCGAGTTTATGCGGTGGTGCCCAACCATAACGGCTTTTTATTCTTTTTGCGATTATAAATTGGTTGATGATTTGTTTAGCTTTTGCATAAGTAATATGCTTTTACTAGTTTCTTCCTTCCTTCATGTATGACTAGATATGGATTAGGCTCTTTAAGAAAAAATAAATCTTTTACCCAACTTAATAACTCAAATTAAAATTAAATAATTCATAACCTCACTAGGTTTAAAATCAAGATAAAAAAATTCCTTGGATGAGCATTTCTTTTATAATATCGTCATGATAACATCTTATTTCACTTTTGATTGAAGGGTTCCAACTTTGCGGAGAAACTTTTCTTTGAGGCGTGGTGAAACTCACCTCCTCTCGATTTTGGACAATAACTCTCTCTCATTAATCATATGAATCCTTGGAGTCAAAATAATTATCTAAAATAAAAATAAAATGAAATTTGAATTACATTAAATTTAGGTCATTTGAGCATATCCTTTACATGATCTGATCTTTATTAGGAGTGAGTTTAAAGACTTAGTCTTTTTTCCTAGTTTCTTCATTGCTTTATCTATGACCTCGATGTAGATTAGACTCTTTAGGAAAAAATAAATCTTTTACCCAACTTAACAACTCAAATTAAAATTAAATAACTCATAACCTCAAAACTTAGGTTTAAAATCAAGATAAAAGAATTAGCACTTGGATGAGTATTTTTTTTATAATATCATGCACGATAGTATCTTATTTTCACTCTTGATTGGAGGGTTCCAGGCTTCACCTTTTGAAGCGTGGTGGAAACTCACCTCCTCCCTTCTCGCTGATTTTGGTCATGCATTAGTCATATGAATCCTATTAGGCCGAGTCAAAATAATTGTCCAAAATAAAAATAAAATAAAATTTAAATTGCATTAAATTTAGGTCATTTGAAGTATATTCCTTTATATGATCTAGTCTCTTTAGGGAGCGAATTTAAGGATTTAGTCTCTTTCTAAATTAATATGGTAGTATCTTGCATAAGCGTAAAAACTTTACTACATGTAATTAAAATGGTAGAAGGAGTTAGTTGCTGCACGGCGGTTGTAAATCCATTTGTCGGTGATTTATCATCTCTTGTAGAGACAAATCAATTACCTATTTTTTGCCTTAGATTTAAGTTATGCTTTTCGGCAAATCTGATTGGGTTACGAGATTGCTTTACTCTCTTTATGGCCATAAGAATAATTTCTCACATCTTAGGCATTTCCTTAATCTTGTGTTAAGGAATCTTAAGTCTAAAATTTTAATGAAAAAATTCAACTCAAACTCTTAAATCAAATTCAAAATATAAAGCCGTATATGATAGTTTGAAATGCTCACTAGATTTCCTAGCATCGTGAGCATCTCCTATTATTTTCCATTTTGGCTACGATAATAACTTCCGTTTTTGATCAATTCATTTGAACTTCAAAAATAAACCAATCGATTGATAGTCATTCCTATTGAAATTTTCAAAGACAACAATCATTTATTTTAATCGAGAGTTTTCTTAAGAATCTTGATCCTTGGGATGTAGTGTAACTATGGGGCACAACTTACGTAGGGAACTTAACGAACTTCGATTTTAAAATAAACATTTCTTTTCAAATAAAGTAGAGGGAATCTACGTCGTATATGCAAAGCATTAAGTCTTGGGACTCCTTATTGAGGTAATTAGGTTAAAGAGTAAGTGACTTTTATCTTTCGAGATACTACACTATTTCCTCGATGACGCATCGATTATCCGAATAAGTATATCATGGGATCTACGCAGATCCTAAAAGATGAATTTCTATAAGGTCTTGTTTCTTCTTTCATTTCTCACCAACAGATTTGAAAGGCGATTCCTCATCCCTAATAGAAAATTTTCACCATAGTACCTGCAAACATCACGCCAAAGTTTTGGCCAGAAGAAACGAACTTGCAATTGTGCTGGTGTTTTGTCTCGGCCAGCATGAGCAGCCAAGCCTCCTGCGTGCAATTTTTGTATCAGTTGTGCCCGAAGAGAGGTATTAGGAATACACAACTGATTGTCTTTAAATAGATAACCTTATTGAATATTATAATCAGTAAAAGGTTGTTGTGAGGTACAACAGTTCCGTGGTTCAGAAAATTCTGGATCTTCAGCATATAAAGCCTTTATAGATTCCATGCCAGTAATCATAGTCTGAACGACGGTTAGTAAGTTAACCTTCCGACTAAGAGTGTCAGCTACTTTATTAATCTTCTCAGCCTTGTGTTTGAAAACAAAGCTGAATTTTTGTAAAAACATAACCCATCGAATGTGCATCCAGCTCAAAGCCTTTTGAGATAGAAAAAATTGTAACGATTTGTGTTCTGTAAAAAGGATGAATTCTTGATGAACTAGATGATGCTTCCATTATTTTAGAGCTCGAACTAATGCGTATAGTTCTTGTTCGTACGTGGACCATTTTTGACGAGCCGGACTCAAATTTTCACTAAAAAATTCAATAGGCCTTTCCTCATGTGATAAAACAACCCAAATGCCAACACCGGAGGCATCGACCTCAACCTGGAATGGTTTATTAAAATCGGGAATGAATAACACAACCGCATTGCAAAGAACCGATTTGATCTTGTTAAAACTGGATTGTTGTTCGTGTCCCCACTCAAAGCTTTTCTTCTTGAGACACTCAGTTATGGGTGACATAATTATGCTGAATCCACGGATGAACCTCCTATAAAATTTGACCAAGTCAGAAAACTTCGAATTTTCTATAAAAGTGGTGGGAGTAGGCCAGGATTGAATGGCTACACCTTAGTGGGATCAACTTGTAGACCTTGATCGCTAACAATGAAGCTAAGGAAGTATACATTTCGTACTGCAAACTCACATTTATCCACATTGATATACTGTTTATGTTCTCTCAACCTTTCTAACATCAATGTTAAGTGATCTAAATGGAATTCCAATGTGGAGCTAAAGAATAAAATGTCGTCAAAATAAATAACACAAAATTTTCCAAGAAAGGTTTCAATACCTCGTTCATCAGCCTCATAAATGTGCTAAAAGTGTTGCAAAGACCGAATGGCATAACCTTCCATTCATATAATTATTCTCAGATTTTAAATGTTGTTTTCCATTCGTCTCCCAAGCGAATACGAATTTGATGATAATCACTCCTTACATCCAATTTAGAATATACTTCCGCTCCATTCAGTTTGTCAATGAGGTCTTCTAATCGTGGCATGGGAAATTGACATTTTATGGTTATTTTATTGATAGTGTGCCTATCAATACACATGCACCATTTTCCATCTTTCTTAGGAACTATTAATGTCAGTACAACACAAGGACTTACACAGGGTTGTATAAACTACTTCTTCATCAGGTCTTCTACTATATCCTGAAGGATTTGATGCTCTTTAGGTCCCATCCGATAATGTGGCAGATTCGACAAACTAGCTCCCGGAATGAAATCTATGGAATGTTGTGTTGTCCTAATTGGTAGGAGTTGATTTGGTAAATCCCCATGAATTACATCTAAGAACTGTTGTGATAGATTGTGGACCATTTCAAGAATATCTTTCCTTGCAGTGGATTGTTCAGTGAGCAAAACGGCATACATATGGACTCGTCCTTATAGCTTTGAAGTAATTCAGATCCAGTAACTAAAATGAAGACCATTTTGTCTTGAGTACTATTAATATTGTGATAAATTAGTCGCAATTTCTTACCCTTCACATCTAATATATATACGTTTTCACGTCCTTATACCAAACACCCTCATCAAATTACCATAGCCTTCTTAGAATGAGATAACATACGTCCATGTCAATTACATCACAAGGGACTTCACATCGATATTGTTAGCCGATGGTAAACGTGACCTTGCACATATCTGTAACTGGTACTTCAATACCTTTCTTCACCCAACTGATTTGGTAGAGTATGGGATGTTTAGTGGTCTGAATTTGTGAAGCCTTAACAACATTTGATGAGAATTTTTTTTTTTACTATCCACCAATAGATCACAGACCTTACCGTTAATGGTACATCAGATTCGAAAAATGGTGTGCCTTTGATTCTCAGATGGCCGTTTGGGGGCAATGAGAACTTTCTGCAGTAGGCAGGAGATAGGCTCTCCGTCATCGCCCGGTAAGTCCTCAACATCTTTGTTAAGCTGTGGAATGTCTTGATCATCACTTAAATTTGGTTCTCCATCCATCAATTGTAGTTGGCGTCTGTTTGGACATTCATTAGATCAATGCCTCGATTGGAAACAACAGAAGCATTTCTTGGGCCTTGGTTTGGAATATAAATTATCTTTGTTAGTTGTTAGTTTCGGTGCATTCTTCACATCAACAGTCGGGATGTTGTTGGGTTTATGTTGGTGAAGAGAGCTCCATTTTCCTTGAGTGTTACTCTGGTGTTGATCCAATCCAGTTTCTGTAATCACTTTTCATAATAACTGAGATTTGGATTGTCGAGAATATTGTAGTTCAGCCTTATAAGTAAAATATATGGCTTAGGATAGCGACCATACTGAATTCATGTCCAACTTATCTTCAATGGATTCTTTCAATTCCCCAATATATCTGGCCACTAGTTGTTGTTCGCTCTCATTCAAGTTATTTCGTACACTAAGCCGATAAAATTCTTCGGTATAGGCACTCACTGATCTATCTCCTTGAATGCACCTTTGATATTGCAGGAATAACATCTGTTCGAAATCAGAAGGAAGGAAGTGACTCCTCATCAACTATTTCATTCGTGTCCAGCTCTTCACACTTCGTCGTTCTTCTCGCTTGTAGGTATGTACAGATTGAGCCTACCAAGCCACAGCACCACCCTTTAATCTACATGCCTCATATTTGACCTATTTGTCTAGAAAAATATCCATATATTCGAAAAAGGACTCTACTACTTGTTCCCAATCCAAGTAATCCTCTATATGCAGGTGACCATCGAAATAAGGAATGTCCATCTTTACCTTGAACTCTCCCTACATCCGCTCTATGGTATTCAGCCGGATGAACTGTTGGTTTTGCACATCTGGATCACTATCTGCGTCTGAGCTGAGAGGGTTAAACCTTAAATGAGGGTTTGAATTTTCTTCCGTGACTAGAGTAGGACCGTGGTGTAATAATTCAGATCTGGCATTCGACCGCAACTCAGGATGTAATAATCTAGAATCTCCCATAACTTGTGTGGTACCCTGGTTTGCCGGTGTGGTTGCCGGAAAGGGGTTAAGGTTACCTTTGAGGACTCGCAGTTCACGCCAGACTTCTCTCATTAACTGTTGGAAGGCATTATCGAGGACATCAAGCTGATGAGTAATGGCAGTAAGTACCTCGCGTAAAGAATCCCAGTCACGAACGTCGTCGCTGACTGGTTGTTTACCAGTGTCCGCCATGACTCTGATACCAAATGGTGTAAACCTGCAAAACGAAGAAAATATGCAAAATAATTCTGCTACATCTAGAATAGGGACGGCTCGAAATAAAAAAAATTGGCTCGAACTCGAGTCGTGACGTGAGGATTCCGATTTCGACCTGAGTCTCATCGATTTTAGATCGAGCTTGATCCAGCTCTAAAGTAAAATGAGCTGACTCAAAATTAAAATGAGCCGGCTCGAAATTCAAATGAGCTAACTCGATTGAATCGAAAATCGATTTTAATTTAGGATTCATAAATTTTTTGAATATATAAATAATATAATATAAACATACAATAACTACAAGCTACACAGTTGATTTAAAAAATAAAATTTTCAATAACAAATTATAATTACATATTACAACTAAATAGTTTTTATAAATATAAATTTTGTATAACTCTGACTAATATTATACATTCGATATTTCATATTTGATCACCTAATAATAATAAAAAATTCTATAAAATAATGTAATTAATATAACATTTAAAATAAATAAAAATAACAAAAATATTAAATTATCTTTGTTTGTGACTGGATCAGAAAAATAATATCTATCTTCAAGCAAGAATTAGAAATTTGTAATTTGTATACTTCACTTCAATAATTGTATGCTCAACCTGGGTCATTGCATTCATTAAAACTCTAAACATGTAGAAACAAATCTCTAACAAAAGTTACAAAACCTCACAAATCGAAACATCATGTATTAATAGGAGACTCAAAATAAAGCGTTCAATCCAATATGAGAGAGAGCCACCAATAATGAAGAAAAATAATTGAGTTAGCCCAAATTACGATATAATCTCTTCTCATCATTGTCCAAAATTAAAACATAAAAAATTCTTCATGATAACCCTATTTTAGGTCGACCACAGGTCCACAGGTTCATAACTAGAACCCAAAACGAAAACCTGTGAGAAATAGAATAGAAATATGTGTTTAAACAGATAAGAAAAAATTAGTGAGAAATAGTTTGTGAAAGAATGTTTTCTTTTCATTTTCACGTGATTTTTTTTATAAAAAAGATTCAAACATCCTAAAGATCAAATACCTAAACTAACCCTTAAAAGATCAAGCAAAGAAAATAAATATAAATCACAACCGAACTCGAACAATGTTTCGTAATATTCAACTATCAATCTTCAGCAACATATAAGATAAAATTATCTTGTTGCCACGTATACATGGCAATAGTCTAATACAATGATATCAGGGCTACTACACTTCAACATCTCTCTAAGTAGTTGCTTCTCCAAATCAACAAAAAAAAAAAAAAACAAATCACAATGAGAAAGCTGCAAGAGCAACAGACACTTAACTATATGAGTATTCTTTGGAGAGAGAAGCATCACTATGTAATTATGTAGAACATTCAGAGTCACGGTATCCATCACCTTGTATAAAAATAACCAAGAAACCTATAACTTGTTTTATTAAAGATACGAATAGTTGAGAAGGAAATGGGGAATCGAAGAACCAGATTCACCTTTGTTTCATCAAAAAGCAAGCCCACTAGCCAATTCTAGCAGTGACTCATGGAAGGAGTCGTTACTCTAGAGGCAGGGGACATCCATTCCCACAACCATTCTCATATATTATTATATGTATGTATGTATATATATATATATATATATATATATATATATATATATATATATATATATATATATATATATATATATAACAACAAGAACAATAAGCCTTTATCTTACAATGTGGAGTCAACTACAAGGAACCTTTTCTCATAATTTTAATAGCAGAAGATTTAATGGCAAGGTTGTGACATTCACCCTTCTATATTTTATGCTTTTATATGCACATTCACCCTATTCTTCTATATTTACAGTAAGTTAGAACATCAAATAACTTTTCCAGAAATGCAAAAAAGCTACTCAAATCAAAATGAAATAAAGTTGTGATAATTATATTGCCTCATTTAAACAGGTTTTATAGCGATGTTGCCTAACTAGTTCACCAAAATAAAGTGATAAAGAAAGAATGGAGAACCGAAAATCAAAATAATATAGAAAAATAATAGATTTTTGTGCCCTCAAAAAACTGAGATGATTGGATAATTTTTAGGGTGACATTAAACAAATTTTTCTAATATAACAATCGTTAAAACTAATTAAGCAAAATAAGACTTTAGATATAACAATCATCAAAACAGCATCTAACAAAGTCCAAAAGCCTTCCATAGTTCCATAACCTCTTTACTTTAAACTTATTGATAAAACAATATAACATCATTCCAAGCAATAATATTATAGGACTTCAGATATAACAATTCATATTTTCAAATTCTAACACAGCATGCATCGATAGATAAAATGTAGTAAGAATGTAAGATGAAGCATATGTTTGTAAAGCCAAACCAAAATTTTACCATAATTCAAATACATAAAATTTAAAGATAGTATCAAGTATGCCACCCCAAATGATTAAATTTCCTCAAATTTAGATCAATCACCAAAGCCTCCATTAGGCCATCTCAGTTTAATTTTATCATTGGATATCATATCGTCATTCGCCACTAACATAAAATATTACAGCGTAGAAGCAAAAAATATATAATAAAATGCTACATAGTCCATAATAAATGTCAGTATGTCACAAACTCTCACATAACATAACAAAACTACTTATCCAATTAGGTTGTGCAAGTTTTTAGAGTCTCACAAAATATTCACTGAAAATAAAAATATACAAAAGGAAAAATGGAAAGCAATTGAAATGATATCACGATTTTCATATTTGTGATCGTAGATAAGCTTTCGTGTACACTTATAAGTAAGTTCTCTTCGCAAGAATATCAAACTGAAATTGCAATAGAAAAAAATGAAACTCATATTTGAATAAAAGCAAATTGCATTATAAAATAAAACATTAAGTAAATATTATCAATGGATCTTTTGATGATTTATATGCAGCCCAAATCCAATTTTTACTATATACTAAAGCATATAATGTTCTTAGTGAAATTGAACTTCTATAATTGCTAAGCACACGACCCCCTGCACTAAAAGCTGATTCAGAAATAACAGTTGTTACTAGGATGATAAAAATATCTTTGGCTATCTTTGAGAGAGTCTTGTATTTCATGGCAGACATTTTTCATCATTCTAAAATATCAATTTTTGAATCTGGGCATTTCACACAAGCTTCATCTATTATATCTCCAAGTTAGACTTTTGTGGAACTAAAAGGCCATTAGAATCTATAAAATCATACAAACCAGCCAGCTCATCATATGAAACATTACCACCTTCAGTTGTGGTTATTTCAATTTGAGAGGTGGATGCTCCGAATTTCTTTGCCTGATATCAACAAGATAATAAGAGTATAGCTCAAAACTTTTGTTTGACATTGTCCTTCTTCTCAATCACAATTTCAACATCATATATTTATGTACAGTAATAATTGATGTCAAATAGTTTCATTCTAGGATCTAAAATGCAAACAATCAAAATAACATTGAACACTCCAATACTTATCAAATTTAGCCTTCATGCTACTTGCCATGTTTGAAATGAAAAGAGTACTAGATAAGCATTCTCAATCCAATATTTTCTTGATTAGAACTGGGAAGTAGTTTCATAGTAAGATAGGTTGAACTAAAAAATTTAGTTATTCGATAAAAAATTTGAAGCAGTTCTCTTACTTTCTCAAAGTTAACCCAATCTTCTTGCGAAGACAGCCATATATAATTGAGATCACGCAAAGCACATTCAGGAAATACATTCTTATAATAAAAAGCAAACTCTAACATCTTGTATGTGGAGTTCCAACGTGTAGGCACATCAATGCAAAGTGTTTTATGGATAACTGTCTTACAATCTCTCCAAATTTATGTAAGTGAGTTGGAGATCGTTTTATAAATAAGATAGATTCTCTTACCCTTTCAATTATTCTACTAATCTCTTTCAATCCATCCTGCATCATTAAGTTTAAAATATGAGCGGCACAACAAACATGAAAGAAATCCCTCATCATTAAAAATATGGATCTTCTAGTGAACAATGCTTTCAAATTTCTAACTGCTACGTCATTTGATGATGCGTTGTCTAAAGTTATGGTACTAATTTTATTTTGTAGACCCCATTACAACAAACTTTTAGAAATTGCCTCATACCCCACTATGGAGGATCCAAATCAATAAAACTATTATGGTGTAATTTCCAATCAGAACTAATGTAATGCACAGTTAGACACATATAACCAATAGTTTGATTTAATGTTCAACAATCACTAGTAATCGAAACTCTCTCCACAACTTTCAAACTTTTTTTTCAATTTATCTTTTTCATTTTCATGCAATTTCATACACTCTTCCTTGATGCCAAATCTTGAAAATTTACGATAATTTGGATTCATTAATTTCATCAAGATATTAAACCATAAATGTTCAACTACCATGAAGGGATATTCATGAACAATGATCATCTTAGCCATAATATTTTTTATTCTAGAATGATCATAAGCGATGAAACACAAGTAGAATAATCGCTTTCCTCCAAACCCCTACCATCGGATCAAATAGTTTTTGCTTCTTTCCTTTATTATCAATCTTGCTATAGTGATTTGTCTTGAAGTGTCTACTTAGCTAAGATGTGGTTCCAGGTTTTTGTTTGACATAAGATTTCACACAATAATTACATTTAAACTTCTGTACCACTTTTCTCTTTTTTGTTATAGTAATTTACTAAAGTGTTGCCAAACTTCAGATCGTTGTCTTTTACCCTTATTCTTATCAGTAGAAGCTATTTCACCCATACTCTCATTTTGAGTTGTCGCATTATCATCAATAGGATGACTTAAACAATTATTAGATTTGCTTTTAGAAGGACTTGTCATTGTGTCTATAAGAAATTACATCACCAATTCAAATAAAATTCTCAAGATATCAATATATAAAGAATACACATAGGGTGAAGCTAATCATAAAGTGTAAGTCATAAATTCTAGAGATGAGGAGATAAGACTGAAGGAGAGGCAATTCCAGCAACAATGTATATCGACCATCTAGCAAATAGGTTTCAATAACCCAACCATATAACAAGAAAATTCCAAATCCATATCTTCCATTAGATATAGCAAAAAGAGAGCATGATAACATTAAAGACAAAGAAAGCATTGTTGTATGGATGATCTTCATGGCAGGGAAGTAACATATTACATGAAATACTCTAGCAAATAGATTTTCGATAATTCAAACGCATTCTAGCAAGAGGATTTCAAAACTATATCAACCATAAAATAAAGCAATAAAGAGAGTATGACAGTATAAAAAAGAAATAAAGTGATGCTATGTAAATGATCTATATGGAGAGAAACAAATGGATAATGTAAACTAAAGTGTTTAATATTTTATGAAAGACGATCATTGAATTTTTTCATCTTTTGCTTTTGGACAAAAAAAATATATTGTCTTCCTAAAGATAATTTGATTAGTACTTCATTAATTAAAGATTCTAAATATTTTTTTCATCCACATACCACAAGTAATAAGCTCGATTTGAATAGCCAATAAGAAGTAATTCATAATTTTACATTCTATATGAATTGCATGATTAACAACTTGAAGATTGCAAACCATATAGAAGAAATCTTTGTTCAAAATGTACTTTCTAAACATATAAAAACAAAATAGCAAAATAAAAGATGTGAATGTGTTTCATTATCTTACACACCCTAATCACATAACACATTTCATAACATTATACATTTCTCAGCACATAGTACATTAAAATAATTTCTCACTGCACATTAGAACTGTAGAAGTGTAGAACGTTTAGAAATAAAACCCGTATAAGCTAACATGCATGTAAAAAAAAAAAATATAACCAATAATTTCTCATTGCACATGCAGCACATCAAATCGCTATCTCATAGGCTTAACGAAATATAATAAAAGCAACTTAACGAAATCTCTGAACTCAAATAATTGAAGAACCAAACCTCAAGTTTAAGAGCTCGGTATAGAATAATGGAAATAATTGAAAGAACCGACATCTCATTCATAGCATGAAATACTTACAAAATTAGGAAATAAAACAAGTAGGTAGTTTATTGTATACTTGAGTAATTCCAGAGCAAAGAAGCAAACCGAGCACGAGATCGAACAAGCAATGTCGAATGAAGATGATAGTGACAAAAGAAACACCTCAACCAAGAGATCGAAATCAAGTCGCCGATCGAGATCGTGAGCAACAATGTCAAAATTAGCACGAATGGACGACAAGGAGAACTAGAGAAGCCGAAAAGAATAGAAAGAAGAAGGAAGAAGAGTCGAGAGTCGGTCGAGACGTCATCGTCTTGAGGACTCGGCCGAGATACATATTAGAGAAAGGAAATTCATCTTCTCGCTGATTCAACGATCCCCTTGATCGACGACAATGCCGGTAAGTATAATCGGGTTTCAGATGGTGGGGCCCGACTACCCCAATCATTTTGAGCTAATCGAGAGTCGTGACTCAAGCCCACGTGTGCGGATCGAACTTGAGTCGAAATAATTTCGAGCCAAATTTTTGCCTCGAAAGTCAGCTCGTTTGCTTCGACTAGATCTCGATTCGAGTCGAAATTCAAGTCGATTTTCAAGTGAGCCATGATCTTCGGGCTAATTTCTCAGCCCTAATCTAGAATGAGCAAATGAGCCAAAAGGTCCCATCTCTTATCACATATCATATTCTTAAACGAAAAAATCAAAGGTATACACGTCAGCAACAATGTTAGTAATTATATATATATATATATATTCAGATAAATTTGGCACTGCACCACTAATATTTGTCAATATAAAGAAAAATTTATTTATATATCATATAATTCTTATGAATTTACATATCTTATACTTAAAATTTAATATTTATAATTATAATATTTTTATTTTTCTTATGCATGAAAAGATGCATTTTCACTTTAAAAATAAATGATAATAATATTTTTGATATAATAATAAAAAATTAGTATTATTTAATAAACATTAAATTATAAGTATTAGATATATAAATATGGAAAATTTATAGGGTATATATGTAAATGCCCCTATTATAAATATGATAATTTTTGGCCGTTTGAACTCTGAGTTTTGAGTCTCAAAGTTGGGGAAAGAGTTGATAGTACCAACTACTTGGCACCTCAAGGGCATGATAATCACTTAAAGTCACAAAGGATAAATTTAGCCCATATGTTGACATGGTAATAAAGGACATGTTGAATTCAAATTTACACCATTGATTTTCCAGCATGATGATCATGTATTTTTTTTTTACCTCATTGAACGGTGGATCTCAGAGTTTAACCACTCATGTAAATCAAGTGATTATATATATATATATATGCAAATGAAAAATTAATTATCCAAATTGTTAATTTTTCTAGATAAATTTTTTGAGTCTTTACAAGACAAATTCGCTGATCATATTTGCATTTTACATTTTATGGTCTATTAAGTTCAATTGTTAGTCTCTTCATATAAAAATATAAAATCCATCAACTTTTATATGACAATAAGAGAAGTAAATATCAAAGTATTTTCTTTCAATCAAATTCAAGAAGAAAAAACTAAAATATTTTTTAAAAGTATTTTTCTAGTTGTTTTGATGTAACACTAATGTTTCATGAAATGTTTTTAGTTTCTTGTTGACTAACATAAAATTGGTATATTTATTATTTTGAGGGATGTGAAATTTATATAAAATATAATATTTTGAGAGATCTTGAGCTTGGGTAATGCATAAATTAGAGCCTAATGAAGTATTTATTATTTCAAATAACATTTACTAATTTTGTATAAGATGCTCATAAAGGGGTGTAAGTACACTATTTGTTCACTAATGATAACTTACCTCTAATTTAAAATTAGCTAAGTATAAGGTTTATATGCCTATTTTATTGTTAGATTATATTTTTGATGTTTAGGGTTTAGGGTAATAAATCTCATGTAATTAGGTATTATGTGATGAGAAAGAAAATCTAAAATTTTATCTTAAAGTATAGAGTGATGCCAAAATATTACTTGATGTTTATTTATAAGTTTGCTATAAGAACAACAATAGATAAGTAAATTTACAAAATAATAATGTACTTAATAAGTAATCTTAATGAGCTTAAAGCAAAATAAACTCAAGTAATAGCTTTTTTGAACTTACTTCAATTGATAAATTTATTTACTTAGTTAATAGCATTGATAATTTAAATTAGTGAAGACAATTATAATGGTAACAAATGTTGAGTTAATGTGCATAGTAAACAATCATTTGTTGATTAGTTTATTTAGATGAGTTTGTTTAATTGAAAATAATTTATTAGACTCTATTAAAAAATATGAGATGATTTAATGAAAATAATCCAAATAAATATAAATGTACACTAATAATAATAACTTAACCTATCATAATTTTGTGAAACATCACAACATTTAAATGGTTAAGTCGTGAAATTTTATGTGATAATTCCATAATATGGATAATCCATCTGTAAGTTTTTTCTTTATTGAAAAAGTGAATGTCAAAATACAATTTATTGAATATCAAAAA
Source organism: Cymbidium sinense (assembly GCA_021442155.1). Lineage (NCBI taxonomy): Eukaryota > Viridiplantae > Streptophyta > Magnoliopsida > Asparagales > Orchidaceae > Cymbidium > Cymbidium sinense. Next base: position 129,299,616 of record CM038220.1, on the reverse strand, counting down.
AGAAAAAATATATTGAATCCATAATTTTGACATTTTAATTTTTTCGGAAAAGTGAGGGTCACGTCAACCAGCTCAAAAGAAGTTATCATCTAGAGTGTATTTTTTTAAACACATTTATCACATTGGAGCAATCCAAGAAGAGATGTGAATATGATTAATTTTATTTTTTATAAACCCCCAATCAAATAAGATTTCTTAAGAATACTTTCGATTAAAATAGATAATTATTATCTTCAAAGATTTCAAAATTAAAACTATCAATAAATTAATTTTTTTGGAAAATAAATGTGTTTCCTACAAACTATAAAAATTGGAGAAGTTATATAAAAAATCTTGTATGTTTATTGAACAAAATTATTAGAATTGAAGGAGGATAGCTTCCACCTGCTATTAGAAAGAAAAACTGGGTAACTTCAGCGCAGTTTGGATAAACCATTCTCGCATGCGTGGCACGCGTGTAACATGTCGGCGTACAGTACAGCCCCTCTTGCGCTGGAGCTGATTCTTTTTAAGTAGATTTACATGTCTGCTTCTACAATAGAAGGGAAATGCATACGAAAGATTAGTTCCATTTTGAATCAAAGAAAAAAAAATCACAAGTGCCGAGCCCACTGATAGGATGAAATTTACCAGGCTGATCGGCGGTCTTGTTGTCTTGTCCCTTGCATGTGCTGCGGAGGCTTGGACGGGGGAGATCCATGGAAGGGTCGTCTGCGATGTGTGCGGAGATTCGTCCATAGGGCCAGAGGATCACCCTCTCGAAGGTAGATGTCTCGTGATTTTTTATTTGATATTAATAATCCTCATTCGAATTGTGAAACATCACCTAAATCTTGATATTCTGTTCTTCCCCTTCAGATCCGGGACTTGGTAGATGGATATTTATTGCATACTGACTTTTCTAGCTCCATTGTGAATTGCTCTCTTTCCTATTATTATTATTAAAATAATTATAGGGCATCTGTTATCGTACGTTTTGGTTTGTTGATGCTGAATTTGACATGTTTGTTCTTTCTTAAAATTCAAAGAGCTTTCTTGCTTTGAGTATCTTGTGTGATTTCTTTGGTAATCTATGCTTTTCTGGATCAAAATACTTTAGTTGATATTTAGCGATATCATGGTCGATATAGTGAGAAAGATACCCATGAAAGGAGTGGAATTGTGATTTCTGCAGGCTTAGGAAGACGTGGGAAATTTATATGGAGTTAGGGTCTCATCTATTTGCCACAATATATGTCCCATGTGCTCAAATCTATGCTCTAATTCATATAAGTTCAGCTGCGGATCTGACTGCTGATTTTATTTACAATTGATGGCACATAGTGTATTTTAATGTTAGAGAGATCCTTTAAGGGCACTAGGTGTTGGACTGGAATCTACCAGTGGGCCACATCTTATTTACTAGCGTGTTTCAAGCCTAAATAGAAAGAAGAAAGCAAAAGAAAAAATCAGACAGAAACTCTGAAAAATTTATCAAAATTTTATACTAGATGTACATGTTTGATGAGATATGAGCATTAGGATCTACTGAGATCACCCCCTGACCACCCAGTTATTTATAGGTTTAGATTGAGATTCAATGCTACTGAAATGGTTGCAACTAAGTGAATTCAAGGAAATTTACATAGAAAAGCTTGATAAATTTATGCTATAAGGTGGGCAACTATGGTTGGTTGACTACTACCCAAGTACTTGGCACGACTTTGTGAATCATTTGGATGAGTTTAATAATACTTTTAGGGACAAAATAAGGTCTCTCTTGGATGACTTGAAGAAAGTGAGAACTTTCGTAACTTTTGGCCTTAGGCTATTTCAACATTACTCAAGGTAAATTGATGTGATGCATGTTAAGCAATTTGATGCTTGATGAATTGGGTCATCAACTCGAACCTTTTTTAGGTGGCATGAATAATTGTTTTGGCTAATCTAAGTATAAAGATATGATATCTATGCCCTTTTAGATTAAACAAGGACTTTTAAAACATCAATGTTTCGTCGCTTCAATGGTCTATTAATGACTAGAGCTTCTTGATTTAATTTTAGCATATTAAGTATAGAAACTCCCAAATCAAGTTCCTCAGTCTTATTGTTTGGTGGGGCTTATGGCCATATGTTATTTGGCTTCAAAATAAATTTATTCGATTAATCAATGTCCTATTTGAATGAATTGCAAAGTTGAAAAAGCTCAATTATGTTAACACTGAAAGGGACTCAAGCCGATGAGTGACTCAAGACTTGATGAATGCCATGGTTATATTAGGAGTAGGGCTTGAAGGATAGTGATTTGTGTGGTGGAACTATAATTATTCTATTTGATGGGTGGCATTGTGTAGGATTTTTTTTGATTATGGGATGCTAACTTACCATAGGAGCAAGCCCCTATGGTTAATTACATCATGGGCATGGTGCTCAAGGAACACTATTGATTAAGAGTGATTTTCATGTCCTTTGGGTTTCATTGTGTGAGGATGTAGGTGTCATAATGAGAATCTAGTTGTAGATGTATAATAAAAATAATATTGGAGAGAGAATAGACAACATAGAGATGAAATGTTATTTTTATTATTGTATAAAGGAAAATTATATCATTTAATAGCGAATAAACTCTATTGTTAGCTCATGCTATCACTGGTGGAGTTGATGGCTTGACTTAGGATGAAGAGAAGTTAGTTTCCAACATATGGTCTATTGGAGTGGCAACATAGCATAAAGAAGAAAGATCATTTCAAGCTGTCGTTGGTTTTATAAACAAGGGAGAGGGACCCGTTGGTGGAAAAAAATATTTTATCTTATTATCTTGATGTTATGATAGAGGAAATTTTTATTACATCCACATGATTTGCTTTGGCATAAAGATGTTTGTTTAAGACCATTGTGGGTTGATGCTTTACTTGGCTGGCGATTGAGCTTGATGATGGAGTTTTCCTTTTGGGATGCAGATCATACTAAATTTTGTGTAGTTGTGGAGTTGATGACCTAGCAATGGTAGAATTAAGTTTAAGGCCTTTTTTTGATTGATGGTTTTTCAGAGTTGCAATAGAGCTACAAGAGAGGTATTTCATTAAGCAATCACCAACATCGGTGTATCAACAGCTTGACATAATGGCTCTTACCCATTTGTTGGTAGAATTCCTACTAGAGGATCAATGATTATGGCTTGCCAACTAAAGTTGGTTTTTCCTGGGATGAGATATTGGGACTTTTGCTTGAACTAAAACTTGTTTTTTGAATTAGGCTTCTTTGGTTGTGGCCATAAAAACTCAATTATGTTAACACCGAAAGGGACTCAAATTGATGAGTGACTCAAGGCTTGATGAATGCCATGGTTATATTAGGAGTATATTTTGAAGTATAGTGACTTGTGTGGCGGATCTAGATTTATTCTACTTGATGGGTGTCTTTGTGTAGGATTTATTTTGATTATGGGATGCTGACTTCCCATGGGAACAAGACCCGATGGTTAATTACATCATGGGCATGGTGCTTAAGGAACACTATTGATTAAGAGTGATTTTTCATGTCCCTTGGGTTTCATTGTGTGAGGGTGTATGTGTCATAATGAGAATCTAGTTGTAGATGCATATAATAAAAAAACATAGGAGAGAGAATAGATGACATTGAGATGAAATATTGTTTTTATTATTGTATAAAGAAAAATTATATGATTTAATAGTGAATAAACCCTATTGTTAGGTCATGCTATTGCTGGTGGAGTTGAGGGCTTGATTTAGGATGAGGAGAAGTTAGATTCCAACAGATGCTCTATTGGAGTGGCAACATAGCATAAAGAAGAAAGATTCTGTCAAGCTATCATTGGTTTTATAACCAATGGCTCATCATGAAAGGGACACTTTGGTGGAAAAAAAATTAATGTTTATCTTATCATCGTGATGTTAGGATAGAGGGATTTTTTTATTACACCCATATGATTTGCATTGACATAAAGATGTTAGTTTAAGGCCATTGTGGGTTGATGCATTACTTGGACGACGATAAGGCACGATGAAGGAGTTTCTATTGTGGGGTGTAGATCATGCTAAGTTGTTAGCAGCTGTGGAGTTGATGACCTTGCAATGGTAGAATTAAGTTTAAGGCCTTTTTAACTAGTGGTCTTTTAGAGTTGCAATAGAGCTAAAAGAGAGATTTTATTAAGCAATCGCTGACATTGGTGTACCAAACAGCTTGACATAAGAGATGGCTCTTGCCCATTTGTTGGTAGAAATCCTACTAGAGGATCAATGATTATGGCTTCCCAACTAAAGTTGGTTTTGACTGGGATGAGATATTGGGACTTTTGCTTGAACTAAAACTTGTTTTTTGAACTAGGCTTTCTTGGTTGTGGTCATAAAAGCTAGTTTGTTTACCTACTGCGCCCTCATTTTGCTTTTGCAGAACTATTGCTTATGTTTTGGGACTAAAGTATTGGTTTTTAACTTAGGCTTCCTGGTTATTATTGGTAGGTAATTAACCCAAGCTTCTCTAGTTGTGTCCATGTTTTGGGGCTTCGGACTTATGCTCAGTGTTTCGAGCTTAAGATTTTGGTTTAGACTTAAGGTTTATTATTTACCCAAACTTCTCCAATTTTGCCCAACTTTAAAGCTTTGGGCTTGTGTTTGGGAAGAGTGATCCCACTAGTTTCTTATCTAGTCTTTCTTGGTTGCGCTTAGGCATGACCTAAGATAGGGATGATTCTTAATAGGCCTGATTGTTGTATGTCAGAGCGAGTGTGAAAGGGCACAAGGATAATTATTGACAAGCTAGTACCAATTTAGGAGCTGATTGCTTGATAGGATGTTGAGTTAATTTAAGCACTTTTGGGGTTGATGACATATGGAAAGCAAGAAAAAAAGAGACATTTTAAAGGTGTGAGATTGCTAGTTTAAGGCATTTCCGGACTAACGGTCGGTTCATTGAGCAACCAATGACGCATAAAGGAGAATCTTCATGTTAAGCTATAGTTGGTTTAAGATCTGTCAACTTAACAAGAGATGACACTTTAGTGGTGCACAATTAGTTAAAGGCCTTTTTAGGTTGTCGGTTCAATAAGTGGGCAGTTAAGCACAAGTGGAATCATCATGTCAAGCTGTTGTCGGCTCATAAGCCGATAACTTGACATGAGGTGGTGCTTTAGAGGAGCAAGGTTTGTTTAAGGCCTTTCCAAGATGATAATTAATGGAGCAGCAAAGTGTATGGAAGAATCATCATAACTAGATTTTGTTGATGTCTCAATATGAGGCACTTTAGAGGCAAAAGGTTAGTTTAATGCCTTTCTAGGTTGATGGTTTGTTGAGTAGGAAGCATAATGAAGAATTATCACATTGAGCTTGTTGGCTTTGTGGACGTATCAATATGAGGTGACGCTTTAGAGGCATAAGGTTAGTTTAATTGCTTTCTAAGTTGATGGTTTGCTGAGTAGGAAGCATGATGAAGAATTATCATATTGAGCTTGTTGGTTTTGGAGTTGATGACTCGACATAAGAGGTGCTTTAGAGGTGCACAATTAATTGAGGTCGGCTCAAGATCGACTCGTGACTCGAATTATTTGATTTCGAGCTTGCTCGAACTAAACTTTTTCATCTTCTTTTGGCTCGAAATAAAATAGAATTGGCTCATTTTGATCAATGAGCCAACTCAAATTTAATAAAAATGATTATTAAAAAAATTTAAAAATTTGAATTTAGTGCATGAAATAAAAGAAAAATATGATTTTCAAAGAGATTATGATCATACTTATAAATATATTATATTTATTTTAAAGGATTACAAGTTGCAACGCAATACACTTAATTTTTGAAATAATTCTATTGTTTCAAACATACAAGTATTATATAAAATAAATTTTTTTTAATAATAAATAAATTCGATTCAATCTCTAGCTAATTTGACCTATGGCCGGATCGAGATCAACTCGAAAAAAGTTCGATCCAAACTCTTGACGCATAGCTTGGTTCAATATGTTCAATTAGACCTCGGTCCGATTCAAATTTTGATTCAATTTTCGAGCGATCTTTGATTTTCGGGCTAAACTAACAACCTTAAGTGTAAGTGGCATCATGTTTAGTAATCATTAGTTCATGAGTTGATTGCTTGACATGAGGTGGTGCTTTAGAGGTGCCATGCTAACTTAAGTTCTTTACAAGTTGACAGTTCATCGAACAGCGAAGCATAAGATAGAATTATCATGCTAAGAAATCATCAGTTTAGGAACCAACAACTTGACGTGAGGGGACACTTTAGTGGCATATAGTTACTTCAAGGTTTTTTCTAGGCTAGTGGTTTGTTGTGTAGCAAAGTGTAAGAAGAATATCTTTCATGTGTCAAGTTGAGATACCTAAGGCACTGGTTAGCTTTATGACAACATGAAATTATTAATACAACTGATGTTGGGATCTTATGTATGCAATCATAACTACACCCATAAATAGAATTTAACAATCTCTTCATTTTGTGGGCTATAAATTTGTACAATGTAGGGAAGGGTCTCTCATAGAATTGTTGATGATTACACATGTAGTAGAGTTGTGGGTTCATCAATAAGTAGCATTTAAATGAGAGTTGGTTCCAAGCCATAGTGATAAATGAGTTGAGGTTCAAGATTGCGACCATTAAGTTATTAGCTATTAAATCATCAGTGTTGAACCAAACCATTATAGTGCATAAGATGATGTATAAAGAGGCACTTGTTGGATAATGTACTGATGAAGGGAGAGCATCTCACAAAACCAACCCATGGACGAAGGGCATACTTAGGCTTATGATGTTATAGCTATTGAAAGCTATATCTAAGCCTTGTCCAATATATGCCTCAGTGGAGGCCACGATACTGGCTAGGAGGTAGTAGGAGTGCGATGTCGATGATCTAGACAGTTTGTTAGGGTTGATTACCTTTATTAATGAGGTCATCAACTGTACAATTTATGCGATCATCAACAACTTGAGGTAGCACATTGAGAACATGAAGATGGCTCCCACTATGACAATGTGGAGAAGCTTGCTCTAGAGATAGTTGTCTCAAGTCATCCAGACTTTATGAGGATTGATGCGTCTAGGTTCTATTTGCTATTTGGTGTACCATAGTGATGGCTTTAAGATTGACAGTAAAGATTGAAGATTGAGTTGTAATAAAATGGGATAGTCATCAGCTTAATTCATACTTATAAATTTTTTGTAGAAAAATAAAAAATTTAAGTTAAATAAAGAAAATTTGTTGAATAATGATTCACATGTATTCATTGTTTTCTCTAACTATTTTATTTCCTGCTATCCATACTGTCAGCTTTTGAGGTGTAGGTGCCATGATTAGTATCAAAATAGAGGTATGAGGACCATGAGGTATTATCTCGTTGTCAAACCAATAGCTTGGTTAAGGGCCTCGAGGCATTAGGTTCAGGATACCTAATAGCTCGAACTTAAAGGTTTGCATGTCATCTTACGCCATTGATCGATGGCTTAGAGGATGATGAATGGGGATGGTGATGCGAAAGCTGAGCATATCATTGATCTTCTTGAGGGGCAATTATTAAAAAAGTTTAATTATATAGATTTTATATGATTATTGGGGTGTCACCTCCTGATTTGATGGGGGACAAGATTTTCCTGCATAACCATTATTATAAATAAGAGATGGGGGCTCTGTAGAAACCTTTTCTAATCCTTCAAATTTTAAGAGATGGTGACATCCTTTTAAGCATTAGTTGGCAGCAAAGAGCTGGATTACACTAACAACTCTTTAGCTAGCCCATTGTTACCATCTCAAATGATCAATCTCCATCTTTAAAAGATGATCCTTAGTGAGGGACTCTCAGAGGTGATGATACCTTGAGAGGGGGAGATGCATAATAACCTGTTAATAGGGGAGTTATGTATCTTTGTCGACTTCTTCCATGTCAGGCTCTACACACCCTTTGAGATTGAGTTGGTAGAACTGTTTGTTTATTGTGGGCTTGTGTTAGTGCAATTAGTGTTAACATCTATGATGTATACCTGGGACCAATGTACCTCTTATTGTGGTATAAGATTACGTTATTGATTGACTGCTTACTTTCTTAATTCCACTTGAGGATGGTGTCGAGAAAGCATTTATTTATCTGACTTCTCATCATCCTTCACTCTTCAGCTTGAAAGGGAAACGATCTTCGTAAAGAGTTGCAAGATGTACTTCACCTGCCATAATGATGAGTAGCTAGCCAATGCAAATGGTTCCTTTGTACCTTTGGTAGTGATAATATTGCTCTCTAGGATTGTTCTCGATTTTGAGGACATATTAAGTTATAGGCAGGATGATGAGGCATCCTAGATGTTAAGTTTTTGAATAGCTGGGGATTGACTTTGACATAGCTGGATGGCTAGTGAGGATCACTGATGAGGAAATCAAGAGGCTCCTTCATGAATTAGGTCAATAAAGAGGATGATGATGCTTGAGATGACTTCGACTAAGCTGATTGTGGAGTTGTCAGTTCAGGAGAGGTAGAGCACCATTATCTTGAGTAGTGACAATAACAACAACAAGCTTTTATCCAACTACATAGGGTCAACTATATGAATCCTTTTTTCCCTTGTGTCCTATTAAATGTCATATTCTCATTTAAGTATAATAAAATAAGGTCATTTCATTTTTTTATACATCTTAAATCTTTTTAGGTCTGCCTCTATCTTTATTAACATAGGCCGAATCTAATACATCTACTCTTCTAACTAGATCATCAGATACCTAAATGAAGCCTTTTTTTCATACCCTTTTTTGTGACTAAACCATCTAAGGCAACTTTTTGTAATCTTTTCTACCACTAGAGTCAACCTTTTCATGTATATTTTCATTTCGCATTTTATCTCTAAGAGTAAATCCATTCATCCATTTGAGCATCATCTTCTATGCAACACTTAACTTAATTATATGCTTCTCTTTTATTGGCCAACGTTTAGTGCCATAAAGCATTGCAGGTCTCACCATCTTATAAAATTTTCCCTTAATTCTAAGTGAAATTTTTCTATCACACAACATGCTCGAAGCATTCCTCCATTTCAACCATCCAACTTAAATCTCTACACCATCTATTTCTAATAATAGATTTGATATATCTAAAATGTTCACTCTTTTTAATGACTTGGTCACAACCCCGCCACTAGATATTCTACAATTAAAATTACACTCGTATATATTCGATTTTAGATCCACTCAAATGAAAGCCTGCAGATTCTAAGGTTGACCTCCATAGTTCAAGTTTTTCTTGAACCCTTTTCTAGCCTTATCAACAACAAGAATTTCATCAGCAAAAAGCATACACCTAGGTCTCGCTATTGCCACAATTTTAGATCAACAAGATAGCAATGACAATAATGATAGTGAAAATAATAGCAACAACGATGATGATAGTGGTAACATTGGGGTGCCATTTGTGAGAGTCACACTGGCGGTGGGAGTAAGTTTGATTTTCTTTGGTGTTAAGTTTGGTGAATCACAAGTATTTTTTGAGAGCTTAGATGACTTGAGCTTATCATGTCATTTAGCTGTGCCTAAGTTTTTATATTCTGGTTCTTTGGTCATCTGAATTTTTTGGTGCTAGTGTCTGCTTCACATTTTCTTTTCTCTTATGTTACCAATCTCGTTTAACTGTAATCATTTTACTTTTCTTCACAACGAATAAAAGAAGCTGACAGAGTGTTGAGGTTTCATGGTACTTTCCTTTCATGCCCGAAGTCCTATTTTCAGTCTAGAGCATCAGAGGAAGTGGATTAGTGAGTAGCAGTATTTTATCAGTTGTGAGTGCGTGTTTATCTATCTATCTATATAGGTATGTCTTATCTCTTGGTAGAATTGGTCAACATCTAGACCAGTTCCCCCTGATAATTGTCAATTCTAGGCTTGAAAATGGGATGACTTTAACGTGCTAGCTCCTTAGTCAAACCTTTAACTGATGGGTAGCAGAAGTGATGCACGTGTAATAACCGAAAAAAAAGAAGAAAAATGTAACCGCCGTGACGGTTAGCCGTAAGGAGAAGAAATTGAAAGGCGGGCTCGGTTTCGAGTTGTCGAAACCGAACCCCCAAAAACACGCGAGAGAGGGAGAGAGGAAGGGAGAAGAAGAGGAGACTCACCTGCGTTCTACTGCGGCCAACGCAAGGCCGTCAACAGGAGGAAGGAGGAGGCGCGTGAACCGTCGTGTTCGAGGAAGAAGAAGAGGAGGCGTTCTGAATCTATGCAGCCTGCCAAGGAAGGAGGAGAGCACAAGTTAGCTAAAGAGGAAGAAAAAGGGAAAGCGGCGCATGACTTAAGTGACGCACGTCTTAAAAAACCGAGAGGAGGGGTAAGTAATTAAATTTTATAAATATATGTTTAATTGAAATTTGATTTTAGTGTTAATAGCTTTGATTTTAATGTTATTTCAAGTTTATTTTAGGGTTCATAATGTTGACTTAGGGTTTATAGATTTTAGTCAGAAATGTAAATTGAGATATGTATGATGAGTCAAAGTTAAGTAATTTAAGTATTAAACCCTCACATATGAAATATGATTGCAAATTTAATAAAACTTTGAACCTATGCTAAGTTATATTATCGTTAATTAAAAAATCAGGGAAATAAACACTAAATGAAAATAAAATTTATTTATAGACGTTAATTAAATTAGAATTATTTTGGGGTATGATAAATATTTAATGAAATATATTAAGTCACTCTAACAATTAAAATTTGATTTTATAGGAATTTCAATTAAGGAAAGAAGTGTTAAAGGAAATGAAGTTTAGAGAAACCGCAAATTGAGTATTATGTTTACATTTATGGTAAAATGTCTTTAATTCTTTAAACGACGTTATATGATTTTGACTTTTACCGCATGAGTTGATGATTTTTCTGCTTCATAAATTATGATGTAGTAGTTTCTTAGGATAATAACTTGAATGTTATATCATATCGTCATACACTCGCTATAAAGTTAACTCGATTTTGTTAGTTATGAATTAATGTGCATAGCATAATTATATCTTTATGAATGCGTGTTGAAAGTGGAGTTCACCCTTATGATGATTGACCGGTGACAATGTACGTAAAATGGATGAAAGAGAAATTAAGTAAATGATAATGATAATGGCTACTTGTCCTTTGGATGAGTATTGGTAAAGATTTTGACAGTGACTCCAAAATGGATGATAAATGTAAAAGAAAAAGTTCATATAAAATATTTATGTATACCTACCTCACATATGTTTGATTGTTTGAGCAAATTTCTTTTACGTACATGTGAAAACAAAAATCTGCATATTAGTTCTACCTTCGTTACTATAGTGTAACATAATAATTATGAATTTTATTCATTTGTTAGTTAAATTTTTTTGAGAACCATCTTAACTAAATGGGATAGAAGAAAAGTCATGTTTATCGCCAGAGGAGGAGATAGGTATTTATGTCTGTCAATTATGTTTAAATTGTATATGAACTTTGTTAAGATATATATACAAATTTGTTAAATCTTTTGTGGATCATTCTTGACGATTGGAGATTTTATTTAAGATTGAAATTATGTAAAGTTTTTTTTTATCCGTCCATCGTCGTTCTCTGCTTCTTGTATTCCAAGCTCTCGCCTGTGACAAAAGTGATATCAGAGCTAGATTTTATATTTAGGGATATAAGTATGCCATAATGAAAGAGCCATTAGGAAGATGATAAATTTTATGAAGAGAATTACATAGTTTATATTGATTGGTGCGTAATTGTTATAATTAATTTGTGCTTCTCAGACCTATGGAATCAATTCAGGAAGATGTTATTGGTGAAAATAGAGAGAGCACCGCACCGAATGAATCACCACTAAGTGATAGATGCATTTACTCAAATAATAGAAGCAATGACTCAAATGATAAAAAATCAGTATACATAAGCTAGTGTAAGTGGTGGGGTTCCTATTGACAAATACCTTAAATTTTTTTAAGATATGAGGCCACCTCTTTTCCCAAGGATAGGAGGACCTTTAAAATCAGAAAATTAGTTGATGCAGATTTAATAGTACTGCCAATATATGAATTCGATGTAATTTTAGGAATGGATTGGCTAGCTAAATGTTTTGCTACTTTTGATTGTTGTAAAAGATAGTCAAATTCAATATTCTTGGAAAAGAAGAATTCAAATTTGTGGGGCATAAGGAGTATTAAATATGATTGCTTAAAAGTTCAAAAGACAAAGAAAAGGCTATGAAGGTTTTCGCTTTATTGATGTTACTAAAGAGGTAAAGAAGTTAAAATAAAAGGAAAGAGTATCTTCTGGATGATTTACCGTGTTTATCTCCAAATGAGAGATAAATTTCTCTATTAATTTAATTCAAGGCAAAAGAAGCAGAATGATAATCAAAAGACTATGAAATTAAAAATCTGAAGAATTATTGGGATTTATCGCTCAAGACATCTCTGGGAGCTCAGATTATTTGTGAAGAAGAAAGATGAGGTTTGCATGATCATATGAAAAAACAATCACAATAATAAATATCTCTTGCCAAGAATTGATGATCTTTTGATCAAAGGAGATAAAAAAATTGATTTAAGATTAGGTTATCATCAGTTGAGAATCAAAGAAGAAGATACCAAAGACTGCATTCAATATAAGGTATGGGTACTATGAGTTCGTGGTGATGCTTTTTGGCTTAACAAATGCTCCAAATGATGGATCTCATGAATAATCTTTAAACCCTTTTTAATTCATTTGTGATTGTATTCATGATGATATTCTAATTTATTCCAAAGATAAAGAAATGAAAACCATCTTCACATTATTTTGCAAGCTCGAAGGAAATGATATGCAAAATTTTCAAAGTATAATTTGGTTAAATAGTATCATATTCTTGGGGCACATGATTAATAGTGAAGGGGTTTCATGGATCGAGTAAAGGAAAGAATAAATGACGACCCACTAACTACCATCGGAGAAGCAAGTTTTTGTTTTGCGGATATTACGAAGGTTCAAGGGGTTTTCATGATTACGCCACTATCGAGGCTAAGAAATCCAAGTTTGAATGGTCGATGAAGAGGCTTTTCAAAAATTAAGAATATTAACGACCGCACTAAGATAACTATTTCCATCGTGGATTTCAAATTTATAGTGATGCATCATTAAGATGCTCGATGTGTACTTAATGGAAGAGTGATTGCTTATACTTCAAGCCAATTGAAAAATCATGAAAAGAATTATTCAACCCATGATCTAGAGCTAGCAACAGTGATATTTACACTGAAAATATGGAGGCATTATCTATATGGAGTAAGGTGTGAAGTTTTCACTGATCATCAAAGCTTGAAATATATCTTTACTTAGAAGGAGCTAAATTTAAGGCAAAGAAGATGGTTGAAACTCATTAAAAATTATGATTTGGATATTCAATATCATCCAGGGAAAACAAATGTAGTTGCTGATGCTTTAAGTAGAAAAATATCTGGTAGTGCTTATTGGTTGATCTTTCAACATGAGGAGTTGATTAAAGATTTAGAAAAATTAAAAATTTCAATTATTAAACCTACAAATGATCATGCTTCATTGTTAAATCAAATGGCTATACAATCAAATTTAAAAGATATGAGATATTTTATCTCAAGATGATGACTTTCTAAAATTTTAAATTTGGTAAAAGTAGCATACAAAAATTTTGAAATCGATGAAGAGGATTACCAAGTATCATGTGGGTTTGCATTCTAAATGTTGGAGATTTGAGAAAATACATCTCTTACATCATTCTAATTATATAATTAATCCAGAAAAGAAGAAAATGTATCTTAAGAAAATATTTTGAATGAATGAAAAGAAGGGCAAATAATTTGTCATAAATACCGTCGATGGGATGGCTCAAGCGTTAATTTTGGCCAATACCGAGATTAGTAATTACGCATACTTTTATACCTTATCAAACAATCGAACTGCCATAAAAAGAAGATGTTGAAAATAAGACATGTACCTATGTATCTATAGACATCTGTATAGAAAAAATTCAAGAAGTTTTTACTTTACTTTCAAGATCGATTCATCCTCAAACCGATCACCGAAAAGAACAATTCAAACACTTGAAGATTTGCTTAGACTTTGTATCCTTGATTTTGGAGGAAATTGAGAAATTCATTTGCCTTTGATTGAGTTTTTTAAATTTTCAAACAAGTATTGGTATGACTCTATGAAGCATGAAATGCGAATACCACTTTGGGTGGAGTGAAAGAAGAATCATCGTGTATGTAATAGATGAAGTTATTGAAAATATCCCACGATTAAAAGCTCAAGATAAAGAGGAAATATTATGATGCTAAACATCGAGTTTGAAGTGGGAGAATTTGTTTTCTTAAAGTCGCCCCATGAAAGGTATAAAACAATTTGGTAAAGTTGGAAAGTTGAGCTCACGCTTATATTGGTCCATATGAAATCTTGAATTGAAAAAGTGACTTATGACGGCTTTACCTTTTCACATAAAGAGTGCACAATGTGTTATATTTCTTTGCAAAAGTTTATTATCGATTAAGTCAACAAAATTATCGATCTTATTGATATTCAACCGATCTCACATTTGTGAAGAAAAGAATTATAGATTATAATATTAAGTATCTCGTGAATGGGAAATTCCATTTGTCAGCGTAAACATGGATGATCGGTAACTTGTAAAAGGAATCAAATGCGAACTTTACCTCAATTGTTTAATTAAAGGTATGCTCATTTCTATTAATTGCATTTACTTTCGAGGATGAAATTTTTATAAGAGGGAGAGAATTGTAATAACCGAAAAAAAAAGAAGAAAAATGCAACCGCCGACGCTAATAAAGGAGAAGAAAGATCGGCTCTCGAGTTGTCAAACCGAACCCCAAAACACGCGAGAGAGGGAGGAGGAAGGGAGAAGAAGAGGAGACTCTCCTGCGTGCCCTGCGCGACGACCGAGGAGGAAGGAGGAGTGAACCTTCGCGGTGCCTACCGAGGAAGAAGAAGAGGAGGGCTGCCACTGTGCGTGCCAACCAATAAGGAAGAAGGAGGAGAGTGACAAGCCAAGTCCTGCAGCCGCCGATCGAGGAAGAAAAGGGAAGAAGCGTCGGACTTGTGACCGCATGGGTCTTGTGCAAACCAGAGAGGGGTAAGTAATTAAATTTTATAAATATATGTTTAATTGAAATTTGATTTTAGTGTTATTAGCTTTGATTTTAATATTATTTCAAGTTTATTTTAGGTTCATAATGTTGACTAGGGTTTATAGATTTCAAAAATGTAAATTGGGAATATGTATGATGAATCAAAGTTAAGTAATTTAAGTATTAAACCCTCACATATGAAATAATTGTAAATTTAATAAAACTGAACCCATAAGTTATATTATCGTTAATTAGATTAAAATCATTTTAAGGAAATGCTAAATAATTAAATGAAAATAAAATTTATTTATAATACGTTAATTAAATTAGAATTATTTTAAGGGGTATGATAAATATTTAATGAAATATATTAAGTCACTCTAACAATTAAAATTTGATTCTATAGGAATTTCAATTAAGGAAGGAAGCGTTAAAGGAAAGGAGGTTCAAGAGGAAACTGCAAATTAAAGTGGATAATTATGTTTTTACATTTATGATAAAAATGTCTTTAATTCTTGTGATTAAATGCATATTATATGATTTTGACTTTTTTCTGTACCGCAAATTATGATGATTTTCCTGCTTCTTCATAAATTATTATGTAGTTTACTGTTTCTTCATATTGGATAATAACTTGAATGCTATATCATATCGTAATCGTTATAAAGTTAACTGATTTAGTATTAATTAATGCATAACAGATAATTATACGCTATGAATTCATCGAGGGGACGAATATACCCAGCACAATGAAAAAAAAAGGCCAATCAATTAAATGACAAAAGGTAATGGTAAGCTACTTGTCCTTTGGATGAATATTAGTAAAGGTTTTCGGTGATTCAAGACGGATGATAAATGTAAAAAAGTTTATACAAAATATTTATGTATACCTACCTCATATTTGATTGTTTGAAAGCAAATTTCTTTTATATATAAAAAAAACGCATATATTCTACCTTCTTGTTATTATAGAACAACATAATTACCGAATTTTATTCATTTGTTAGTTGCTTAAATTTTTTCAGGAAACCATCCTAACTAAATAATTAATAGAAGGGAAAGTCATGTTTATTGCCGTAGAGGGATTTCAGGAGATAGATATTTATGTGAGTTATGTCAAATTATGTTTAAATCAGATATATCGTAACTTTATATATATATGTGTGGATAAATTTGTTAAATCTTTGAGGATCAGAATTAATTTCTCAGACGATTGGAGATTTTATTTAAGATTGAAATTGTTATGTAAAATTTTCTTTATCCGTCTCACCGCCTGCTCCGTTTAGATTCTAAGCTCGTGACAAAGATGCTCTTTAGCATGACGTTTATTTACGCCTTTGGCAACATACCAGGCATTTCATTTTCCTTGAATTTTCATGGAGACAATTGTGAATTCTACAATATTTTTATTGATCGTGCTATAATAGAAGGAAGTCTCTTGAGATTTGTAATGACGATAAATCTTACATGAAGGATCGTTCTTTATTATGAGGGAGTTTTTAACCTGGCTTTCTCAGGCTTTCCTGTTTATGTTTATTTTTTGCTTTCATTTTTTTTTGGTTTTGTAAAGTGTTGATTCTATTTACATTTCAAGTTTTTATCCTAAAAGTTTTCCATACATAGAGCAGAGAAATTCAAATACTTACTATTTTGATTTGTGTATGATCTTGCATGCAAAGTTGATTTATTTATAAGTGAATAGTATTTCCTTATTTGAGGGCTTTATTAGGAATTATTTAAATCTTTTTTGGAAGAAATTGTTTTCAAAAGTGAGATTGTTTTGATTTTTAAGTTCAGTTGGGTATATTTCGAATTCTTTTATCATATATGCATAAATTAAATGTGCTAATTAAATGATTGTGATTTTCATAACTTTTCTATCATAAATTCCTTGTTAAAAATGTTGTATGTGTTGATTTCTATGCTTTGTGAAGTATGTGTTATATGAATTGTCTTATAAATGTCGACACTTAACATTGAGTTGGTATTATTCTTTTAATAACTTTTTAGTGGTTGATATCTTGGTGATTATGGTGTAGATAACAAGGCAGTAATTTTAACATAAGTAATGATTTTATATTTCCATAAATCAATTCTTCTTGTTGGTCATGGCTTCCACTTAATATAATTAGCATCTTCCAAACAAAAATTTTTTTTAGTTATTGCCTTCAGAACTTCTCATGTCTAGTTTCTTTAAGCTATTTCATAATCGAATGCTTGTGAATTATGAAATTATTTCATAAATAGATAACTGAGAATTTTTTCCTTTATTAAATAATCTCTTAAAAAGTAGTTAGAATATGCTTATCTTTGATAACTAAGCGTTAGTTCTTTTTTAAAGTTTGAATCAACTATTATTGGTTTTTCATTTCTTTTTTATTACGCACACAATGATAGTGTTTGGTTTAGCCAACTCATGATCATTTTTACAACATCAACTTATGCATGAGTACATCTTTTATGATATACATATACATACATGCGCGCGCGTGTGTGTGTATATATATATATATGTGTGTGTGTGTATGTACGGCGTTGTAAAATGTGTGTGTGTGTGTGTGTGTTTGTTATGTTAGTCTAATGTTTTTTTCAACCTTTTAATGAATTGCCCTCCTTGGCACCTCAAGAATCTATAGGATATTTGCTGACATCTTACCAATTCATGAAAACTACACAACTGTGCAAGGAAACATCTATCTATTTTTGTAATTAATTTTGTATTTTATTTTTATTTTTATTTATTTCCTATTAGAAGCTTTTTAGAGATTGTATAAATTCAACACAAAAAATTGAAACTCACTTAACTATTCTCTAAATCTCTTCATAGTGTTAGAGCTATAGGAAAATGTTTCTTTGAGTGTCTTGTCTTTCTTGTCTTTTTGATTTTTGAATAAAAATGTTTTTTTTTTTTGCTTCTATTAACACAATTGCCATGATTTCCCTCTCCATAGACAACAACTTTACTCATATACCCTTTATCTTAAAATCTCTTAGGACTGAGGGATACAATCTGAATCCAATAGGAGAGTTATAAAACATTCATTTAACATTACCAAGTAAATGAAGAAATTATCTAAATGATCATAATTGATTCACATGCTCTTAAAGGAAAGAAAATTAGGCCATGTGCTTTGCATCAAATCTTAGTGAAGGGATTCCATGTTTGAAGTGGGATGAACATGATTATTTGGTGATGTCTTAGTCATGGATCATGATGATTCAAAAGATAAGTAATATGTTCTTCCATTTAGTAAAGAAGTATGAGATACGATAATCAAATGTATTTCAAAGTTCATGGTATTGCACTAATCCATGAAGTTAAGACTAAGACCTCATTCACAAAGCAACAAAGACAATCCTTCATAGTATATTTTATTTCAATCTATTGCAAAGCTTATATAGTGAGAGATGGATCATTATCGAAGTATTCAAATTGTATTCGCAAAGGTGCAAGTTCTTAAAAATGTTTGTTGGTAAAAGTTGAATATATTGAGTTTGATCTTGGAAAAATAGGATTTATTATTTGAACTAAAGGAGAAAGGAGAGGTGTGATCCCAAATATGGGTCAAGTTGAGTTGAGCTCTAAGCACCCTTGGTTAGAACTTGAGCTTGATTATTAAATTAAGTTTGAGCTCGAGCTTTATTCTACTAGTTTGAGTTGGCTCATGAGCAGACTCATTTAGTATGAAAGAGATAAAATAATTTTGATTCAAATTGTTAATATAATAAAATGATCAAAAGAATGAAAAATAGATAACAAATAATAAGAAATTATTTTATATAAGTAAATGAGATATAAAGTTTTTATTTTTTAAATAATTTTATACTTAAATTATTGAATTCTAATATATTTTGGGTGTATTTTATATTAATATTTTTTAAATGAGCCATCTCAAGAGCTAATGAGTCGAGTTGGGGCTAGCTAAAGTTTGACTTGTTAGCTCATGGAGCTTGGCACACAAGCCATTCATCATGCTGAACTCGAGCCGGCATATGAGTTGACTTGACTCACACTCTTTATCCCAAACAACCCCTATGGAGGCCTCAAGCTTAATGCTAAATGCTACCAACATCATGAACTCTTAACACCAATTTCACTTCTATTGAGGATCACATACAATAGGGCCTATCAAAGATAATTACTGAAAATACTCTATGGTCTACGTATTACAAAATGGCTAAATATATAAAAGAAGATACAAGAAATTTCATAGAAAAATAAAGATAAAATTTTGATAGCACAAGGAGAACATTAAAAAATGTAGAGACATATATATTAAATGCATAGAATTTAACATCAAAGCATCATCCATTGAATTTCACATTAAAGAAATAAACAAGTTGCAAGACTTGTTGGTATGGGTAGAAAAAACACCTACAACAGGTACTTAATACTTTATATTTTCAATGATGGCCTCCTTTTATGTTATTAAAATCTCAAAGATATCCAATCATACTCTTTGTGTAAGTAATAAAAAAATAACCACTGTTGATGGATTCTTTACAACCATGACTAGTCAAGGAGATATTATTATAAACAAATTTATCGTAATCCAAAATGTTCTCAATGTTTCTAAATTATTTTGCTCTTCATATTATATCTTTATAGCGGAGAGCATGATGATGATGATGATGATTATATTTTGATAAAGAAAGAGATTTCTTTTACCAACTTGAGAATCCGGTGATCAAGAAAGCTTCATATAACTTTTGATTTTATCATGCCTAGGAACCTGTGATCAAATAAAGATTATATCTGTTTTCAACCTTCATGTCTTGGCCAACATCATTTATTATTCATAAAATTATTATTTTTTCATTATTCAATGAAATTAATATTTGTAAATTTGGAAAACACAAGCATGCCAACTTTCTATTATGTAACATGCAACTCTCATCCATATGGCATCTGGGGAGCATCCTCTATATCTAACATCTCTGAAACCAAGTGTTTTGTATCTTTTGTGTCGTGGATATTTTTATAGAAGCCAAAAAATGTTGTGAATATTATCTCACCCACTTTTATAACATGGTCAAAAAATTAATTTGAAAATCAAAGCATCTGATCTGATTATGTAAATACTATTTTAACTTTTTCCACTTTATAACTCCAAGATAAGGAAATAATACTTGAGTCTTCTTGTGCGTACACACTAAAAAATAGAGTGATTTAGTTTAGTGACTACCTAATTGCTACCATTAGGGCTCTCTATTTTCAAGAGAATATTCTAATGTAATATCGGGTTAGAGTTGTTGTAATAGTTGCTCACGTTATAAATCATTTACTTACAAGGTTTTTAAGGTTTAAGGTTTTTGCGAGTCCTAATCATAAAATTTTCTCACTTTGACACTTACAATCTTATTCTCTTATTCGAAAATGTTGTCTTTATTCATGCACATTCTTAAAACTGAGAAAAACTTGATCCATGAGAAATTAAATGTGTCCGATTTTCTTTTCTCCATATAAACAGAGTATAAATACTAGTACGCCCATGAAAAAGGTTTATGTGTCCATCGGTATCATTTTTAATGAAGAACACAAATTTATTACTGCTTGCCCTCAAGAATATATATTATGCACAAATCATAAACACATTGATTTAGATTGTCCTTTTTTCCACTTATCCCACCCAACAAACAACTTAGTCTTAGAATTAGATGCTCTTACCTAAATTGAAGGTATACATGAATTACTTTCTACTCAACCAATATAGGTTTGTTTAAGAGGAAATGCATTACCCTCAATAAACTGAATTAATTCTTGTCATTAAATTTTATATATTGAACTTACAACTGAGTATTAGTAAAAAAGTATGAGAAGTTTCATTGAATATTCTCTACATTTTTATTATAATTTTTTTCTCATAACCACCACTTTCTTACCAATGCGCATACTATTTCTAACCTTAAGATAGTTTTTGGGGAATTAAATAATGAAAATTAGAATAATGTGTTAGAAGAGAAAATGCAAGCTCTTTAAATAACATATGAGATCTATTTGTGTTCTATAAATTACAATTATATTGGTTTGTTCTAAAGATATAAAACTGGATTAGTTGTCAAAAGTTATATGATTGATTATTTTAAAACCTTTGCTCCGGTTGCTAAAATAAGCATTCTTTGAGTTATGTTATCATTAGTAGCTAATATTGACTAAAAAAAATACAACAGTTTGATATCAAAATGTCTTCTTTCATGATGACTTGGAGGTGAAAATGTACATGGAGGTACCACCAGGATTGTTGAAATGCAGAACAAAAGTGTTTAAGTAAAAAACGAAAATAAGATGATTTTTTATGGGCTAAAGCAATCTCTAAGGCCCAGGTTTGAAAGCTTCACAAACTAATGCTAAATATGAGATATAAACAAAGTCAAAGAGTTCATACATTATTTGTAAAATACATAGTTTTAGATGAAATTTCAGCACTACTAGTTTATGTTAATAACAATATTATGATATGTAATGACTTGGAAGGACTGAAGAAGATAAAGAAAAGATTGATCCAAGAATTTGAAGTGAAGGAACTGTGAAAGCTAAAGTGCTTCTTTGGTACTAAGATTGCATGCTCTCAATATGGAATCTTTATATCACCTTAAAAAATACATAACAGGCTTGTTCTATGATACATTTAAGTTGAAATGCAAGCTTATCGAGAGCCCTATGACATTCAATCATAAGCTTCAAGATGCGTAAGAAGACACAGTATTAGGAAAAAATCACTTATCAAAGGCTTGTGGGAAAATTTATTTACTTATTACATAGTAGACTTGAAATTGCTTTTGTCAATATTGTGAGTCAATTCATGAACAATTTTTAAAATTGTATCTTTGGGCAATATATAGAATCTTACAATATTGGAATGGAATCTTAGGCAAAGGATTTGTGTTCAAAGGGCAGAGAATCTAACTCTTGAAGCTTCAAATACACAAATGCAGATTTTGTGGGTTCTATGATTAATAGGAGATCAACTTTAGTTACACGATTTTAGAGGAAATTATGATTAAGAGAAATAGAAAACAAATTATGATAGCAAGTTCTATGGCATAAGCTGAAATTGGATCTATGATAATGAGAATCTGCAAATTGCTATAACTAAAAATTATTTTTGTGATTCAAAGGTTGAATATAAGGTTCTATAAGGCTCTATTTTGATAATAAAATTTTCATTAATATATACATAATTCAGTGCATTATGATCGTACATAACATGTTGAAATCTATAAATATTTTATAAAAAAATTTGATTGTGGTTAAACTGTATTCCATTTATAGTCATAGGTGAATAATTTGCGAATATTCTAATAAAGGATTATTAGATACAATCTTACAAAAATCATCAAGCAAGTTTGAAATGGATATCATCCATTTATTCGTTTGAGGAGGGAGGTGGGAAATCATATCAGAATTTTGCTCTTCTTTGACCTATGGCACATTATCCTCCTTCCATCTCTACCCTCTTGGACCTGCAATAGATTCTTTGCTTCCATCTCTTTTTGGACCCACAGTAGACTCTTCTTTTTTGCTTGCTACCACCCATCCATGTGAGCTCTATTCAAGGAAATATTTATAAGCTGTCCTGCTGTAATTGATTCAGTGGTTATTTTTTCAGTCCCTATTTTTTACATATTTTAGAAGCTTTTCTAGGATAGTATAGACTATGCACAAATGTTGGAATGAAAAATAAAATATATATATTACATCTGAAATGAGGTAAAAGATATGTTCCTAATATATTAGTATTGAGCTTTATGTAATCTTTTAAGTTTTAAGGTTGATGTTGTTCATCTATTAATTAAGGACTCAATCTACAGGCTCTTATTATTATGCACTTACTATTGGGTAACTGCTACACACGAACATGACTAAGCTTGAGTTAAAGATCTGTACAAGGTGAATTTCAAAGGCATTAAGTTCTAAAATTTTATTGTTTGAGAGTTGCTATTTGTTTTTTGTAATTAATGTCTGCTAATTTACACCATAATTATTTTGTGGGTTAGCTACAATTAGTGTCTACTAATCTACACCCCAATCATAGAGATATCAACCACTGAAAAGATTATGACAAGAACAACATAAAATTGATGTTAATTGTTAACATAAATGAGACAATTCATGATGGCTGATTGATACTTCACAATAATAAGCCTTTATCCCACTATGTGGGGTTGGCTACATGAATCCTTCTTTTCCATTGTGCCTATTAAGTGTCAAATTCTCATTTAATTCAAATAAAATAAGATCATTTTTTATTACCTAAAGTCTTCGTAGGTCTTTACCTTTCTAATATAAGTGTCTAATAATCTACTCTATTGTGGACGACATAACATTTTATGTGACTAAACATCTAAGGCAACTCTTCTAATCTTATCTGTAATTGGAGCTACTACAACCTTTTCACGTATATATTAATTTCACATTTTGTCCCTAAACATAAAGCCACTCATCCACTTGAGCATCCTCATCTCTGCAACACTTAACTTCATTTTATGCTTCTCTTTTATTGGCCAACATTCTACTTTATAATCATTGTAGGTCTTACCACCATATTTTAAAATTTCCCCTCAAGTTTAAGCAATATTTTTCTATCACACAATAGGCCATATGCATTCCTCCACTTCAAACATTACTTGAATACTAATAATTTTCCCATTTCACCATCATTTTGAACAATTGACTCTGATATCTAAAACACTTTTTAATGACTTGGTCACCAATGTCACAACTCCACCATCTTTTATAAAATTACATTCCATATATTGATTTTACATCTAATTAAATGAAAGTCTTTAGACTCTAAAGTTGACATTCATAATTCAAGTTTCTCTTGAACTCCCTTCCTAGTGTTATCAACAAGAAGAATGAGAAAAAAAACATATACAGGTACATCTTTTATAAATGTTTATTAAGAGCATCCATCTAGAAAGCTTATGATAAAGTTTCAAGAGATATTCTTTGGAGAGTTCTAGAACGTAAAATTAGTTAATATTGGTTATATTCAAGTAATTAAGGATATGTATTAAGCTATTACTTGTGTCCAAACACAAGGAGGATTAACAAAATATTTTCCTATTTCATTGGATTACATCAAGGATCGCCTTTAAGCCCTTATCTTTTGCTTAGTTATGGATGTTCTTACATATTACGGAAGATGTACCTTGGTGTATACTTTTGTTGATGACATTCTTTGTTGATAAGACTAGAGGAGTCCAAGAGAAACTTGAATTATGGAGGTCAACATTACTTAAAGGTTTATGCTTAGATCTAAACCTAATATATGGAGTGTAATTTAGTTGTAGAAGTTATAGTGGTAGTGTTGTGATATTAGGTGAACAAGTCATTAATAAGAGTGAGCGATTTAGATATTTAGGTTCTATTGTTCAAAATGATGGTGAAATAGATGGAGATGTTATTAGTAGAATTCAAGTTGGATGGTCAAGTGGAGGAATACATCCATAGAAAAGTTCACTAAATTTAAGAAAAAAATTTTATAAGATGGTGGTAAGACTTAATGACTTATATTATAATGTTGGCCAATAGAGAAGCATAAGACTAAGTTAATTGTTACAGAGATGAGGATGCTTGTGGATGAGTGGCTTTACTCTTAGAGATAAAATGCAAAATGAGTATGTTGGAAAAAGTTGAGTGGTGATGCAGATAAAATGTTCACCTAGATGGTTTGGCCACATAAAGCCCACCGTCCATGACTCTAATAAGAGTAGATCATTAGATTTGCCTTATGCAAGAGAGAGTATCTTAAAAGACTTAAAGACGATAAAAAAATTCAAGTATACTTGAATTAAATGAGAATTTGAACAAACACAAGAGATCAGGATTCATGAAACAGTGGAAAGGTCTTGTTGTTGTTGTTAGTAGCATCCATATCTAAAGAAAAATATATTAACTTAAAGTTGATCCTTGATGTAATTCAATTAAAATAGGAAAATATTTGGTCAATCCTCCTTGTGTTTGAATATAAGTAATAGCTTTAGAATATATATCCTTAATGACTTAAATATAAGCAATATTAACTCCATTCTTATTTAGAATTCTCCAAAACCTTTCTCTTGGAACTTTATTACATGTTTGCTGTAAATCAACAAATATCATATGTAGACCCTCCTTTTCTCTATACATCTCCATCAAACCTTTCAATAAATGTATAGCATCTATAGTAGACCTACTTGGCATGAAATCAATTTGATTTTGAAAATTTTTTGTATCGCGTCGTAACCTATGTTCAATTGCTCTCCTAGATAATTTTAATGTATGACACATTAACTTAATTCCTTCATAATTTCCACACTCTTGTGCATTACCTTTATTTTTAAAAATTAGAACCAACAAAATTCTTTTTTGCTCATCAAATATCTTTTGTCTTAAAAAGAATTCTTTGATTTCTTAAGCATTTCCACACTTCTATTGGATTATCATTAGTTCTTGCTATTTTTTCACACTTCATATTCATTAAAGCTTCTTTAACTTTTATTTTACTAATACTATTATAAAAATGAAATTCTCTATTTTTATATAGAGTACTATAGATCGCTAAACTTTTATTGAAAAGTTTATCAAAGTAATTCATTTGCTTATGTTCATTATCCTTTTCTAAAAAAAAAATACTTTATATGATTTTTATTCTTAATGCATTTCACTTGAACTAAATCATTACTTCTCGTATTTCTTTGTTTGACTAATTTATACATGCATCTTTCACCCTTTTGAGTATCAAATTTATTTTATAAATCACTAAAAATAAATTCTTTACATCACATAATACTTTCGTAGAATCTCTACAAGCTACTTTATATCTTTTCTAATTCTTTTAGATTTTACATCTAAACCAATTTTTATCTTATTCATTTTGATTCAATTACCAACTGTTTTTATTAAAATGAGTTTTTCTTTTGATTCTCCAAGTATATTTTTTTCACTTTTTTAATTTCACTTGTTATATTTTTCAACATAATATTAGTTTTTTCATCAACATCTCAAATTCTAAGGTCTTGTTGCTTTACTCTTAAAATATTTTATCAGTGTTCTTTAAGTACCTCTATCTAACCTTAGGAGAATATTTCAATTTATTTCTCATCTTCCAACCCTTCATCTTAAAATCTAAAACTAATAGTCGATGCCGGTACTTAAACTTTCACTCGAATGATCTTATAATCTTTACAATCTAAACGATATATTTTTCTAATAAAAAAATATTTAATTTGTGTTTTATTAATTCTATTTTTATAAGTGATAATATACTCATTTCCTTTCTTAAATAAATTATTAACAATTATAAAATTATAACCTTAAGCAAAGTGTACCTAATCTTCTTCATACCTCTAAACTTATATAACATTTAATACTTTGAAATTTTCTATCACTATTAATGTTAATTTAAATCTCTTCTAATAAATACAATTTATTTAAGAGATATTCTTTACATTAATCCCTCTAGGTCATTTCAAAATTGTTTTTTTTGAGCATATATCTAAAACTATTTGAGGAGCATTAAGTTATAACATTGTCAAAAAAATAAAAAATGCGTAAGGCAGAAAATTGTGCGGAGAATAATTCAATCTAGAAAGTTATAAAGACAGAAAATTGTGTGGAGAATAATTCAATCTTGAAAGTTATAAAATCAAAGGTCATTTAATTGTCGGAGCAAGTTCATATGCTTGTGCTAGAAGAATTCTTATATTTGCTGAATATAAGAAATAAAAAATTATTTTGACTATAATTTTCCACATGAATTCAACCAACTTTCTACTAGAAAAGGCTTTACAAATGATCTTCAAATAAATTAACACTCTAAGAATGCTGCTAAAAATTTTTATAAATAAAATTTGTGTATATAATAAATGTATTCAACCCATCTAGCCAATCAAAAGTTATGTTAAGGATGAAAGTAAACATAAAAAAAAGGAAACAATACCGAGATGGTGAAACTATATCTCCGCTCTTGAGAAAAAAAGGCATACCTTTGCTTTGGATCACTGTCACTCTCACTCTTAGTGTCGTTTCTGAGGCTCATTCTTTACTTCAATCATAAAACATGATATTGCAGAGGTTTTGTAGAACCCATATTCCTTGAACCCGAGGAAATTATACGCAAATTTCAAGAGCAAACTGAAATTCTTGCTGTTTTGGAAGTGGCAATGTGAACCAGAAAAAGACTACGTTGGAGGAGATCGTGCATCTCTTTTGTTCCAGGCTTGCTAATACTTTGAGAAGAAGTTACGTGTTTAATGAGCTTGCAGGATAAAATCATCAGTTTTGCATGAGAATATTGACTTTCAGCTATTGGCCAATTTCCACCATGGGACAAGCAACACATGCATGTGTATATTTGTATGTTTTAAAGATTTTAAAACAAATAAAACCAACTTCAACAATATGAAAATAATCATCATTTACTTTTCAGATCTACGGCTCAGAGCATTTTGAGATTCATAACATTTTCATCAAACTTTTCAAGTTTTTCTTAGAAGAGGGTCATTGTAACAAACTGGTATCCTCTATTGTTGTACTTAACTTATATTTCCCATCTCACAGGAATTTTGTTTCTTAATTATATTTTGTTCAGGAGCGGAGGTAGCTGTGCTCTGCATAACCAAGTCAAAGGAAGTACTAAACTACCAGGCGTTTACCAACTCTAAAGGTATTTACAAGGTGGCTGAGACGATGCCTGAGAGCGATCGTTGGGATTCATGTTTAGCAAGGCCTATTAGCAGTTTCCATCATCACTGCACTCGGAGGGGTGATGCCTATTCTGGGGTCAAGTTCACCTACAATCAGCCTTCTGGAAGTTCTCATGTCGTCAAGTCCTTTCTTTACAAGCCTGTCTCTGCTCCTGCTTACTGCATCTAATACATCAGCATTCTACAGTGGTTTTATATTTTCACAAATGAAGAATCCTTATACAATATGCCTATATATATATAATTGCGTGTATCAAATAGGTGCATTATTTGTATGAGAATGGTGATTGTAGTTCTTGGAGATAAGTAGCTTCATTTCATGAAGGATGTGGAAGACATTGTGATACATGAACATGTTAATGATATGTTTCACTGTAATTCTTGTACATATTGTACAATGTTAATTACTAAAGTTTTTATCATATCTCAATTTGTGTTGTTGTGAGCTTTGAAAGACATTCAGGATGGTCTGGCGCAACTCTTTTGTTGATTATTGACTAAATGAGAAGCTAATTACTCCGAGTATTTTTTTTATGTATTTATTTATCTAACATCTAAACTTTAATTTTTATATATATAACATCAAAATTTTCAATATCACATCAAAAATATCACCATCACTCACTTTTTAAAAGTGCAATGTACCTTTTTAAGCATAGTAAAATGTTAGATTAGTAAATATCAAACTTTAGGTATTATATATGTAAATATATAAGAATTGTGTGACATGTATGTAAATTTTTCAAAAATAAAATATAACTCTCTTAGATGATTATCACAAAAAATAATGACTTGAACTTGCCCCTCGCTTAATGCTTGCAAAATTTTGAGAAGATTTTAAGAAAAAGTGAGAAAGAAAGAATATAGAGAGTGAGTGAGTGAGAAGTAGGTAGAAGAGTGCTACTATTAACGACTCTCTAACCGTTATACCAAAAATTCAAAAAAGAAAAAAAAAAGCTCTCTGGCCGTTACAGAAGGCTAGATTGGTCATTTAACAAAATAAATAGAAAAGGATTGAAATTGTGGCACATATATGCGTACGTGGGGCGAATTATTTATTTTTAATTTTTTAATCTTTACATAAAATTAGTATTTACTACTAAGCTATTTTCAAAATTTCATTTTTTTTTCTCTAAAAGGGGAATGCTTTCCAAAGGTTAGATGCGACATTTGTTTGTATATGAATTCAATCTTGAGAACCTCTCAGCTTTCGTGAAAATGAACTCAAGATATAGAATTAAGATTGATATATCACAATAAAATTAATCAAATTAGCATGAATTTTGAGGTAATATGTATATTCAAGATTAAATTATAAATGATCCAAAATTTGATTTTATTAAATTTATAATCGAATTGAACGTATTAATGCGATGAGTCCACTAGTATCAGGAATGGATTAATTCAAGCTAAAATGAGCTCAAATGAAACTAAAAAAATATATATATATATATAAAGATTTCAATAAATTAATTGGATGGTCAAATGACTTTCAAATATAACATGTTTATAATCAAATCGAGCAGCTCGATGAGATGAATTTAACGAGCTTAAGCTCATTTAAATTGGAGGTCATTCAAATCATCAAGAAATTATCCATAATTAAGGAAAATAATATGCATTGTAGTTTTTTGAGATTTTAACTATAATTACCAAAATGTCTCTATCAGAATTCTATAAATAAGACTATATTCTTATCATGATGGAGGAAGAGCTTGAAGATAGCTTGGGAGTAAGCTATAAGTAAACTTGGGAGAAAATCATGAGTGGTAGAGAAGAAGCAAGAAGCTTGAAGTCCGTCATCATCACAAGCATCATCGACTATTGCCTATCGTCGTCGTTGACCACCGTTGACAACCGTTATAGCCCAACTTCAATAATATAGCTGTTGTAACATGATTCTGGAATTCCCACTATATTTATTTCTCAAATATAATCTTGTAATTCGATTATCGGGAAAGTTGAAACATTGTAACTCAAATACATATAGTTGAACATTTTAACTCAGCTTTGTCGAGTGATTTTTTTCCTTATTTCTAGAATTTTTTCACATAAAAATTTTAGAGTCTCTTATTCTCTTTTCAACTATTTATGTGTGTGTGTGTGTGTGTTAGATTTTCATACAAAATTAAGACGTGGAGTTTTACTCTACCAATATGAGTTTTTTGACACTCAATAGTTTGATGCCGTATGTGGGAATGATTCTCATTACTTTATCACAATATCTAATAATCAATTTTTCTATCATGATCAAAATCACCAACACGATAAAGAAATCTTTATCTTGGAAGAGCCCATGAGGATGGAGGAACATCAAGCTCAAATCTTTCAACTCTTAACAAGAGTTGAACAATCAAGAAAAGCATCACCAACTGAAGGAAATCAACCATATCAAAATCAATGATAAGATATAATTGATCTTGTTGATGAAACTCATGAAGAACCTCATCGCAATCATGTGAAAATCTCCCCTGCACATCATCCAAGTATGGAAGTTGATGATCTTACTAGTTCTACTCATCATATTGCTCGACCAACTCAGAATCCCTTTACATCTTTGATGGGATTAACTCGCCTTCATTTCATGGAGACACCCCACGAAGTTATTCGAAATGAATTAGGATGCCTTGTTTGAGAAGAGTTTTCCTTGAAAGATAAGCAACTCATTTCTCAACGAAGTGTTCAAGATTTTTCTCCTTTACCAGATACTATCCTTCAACAACCTATTCTGGCATAATTTAAATTACCTAATATTGGCTTTATGATGAGACTATAGATCTCTATGAATACATTGATGATAACAAAACCATTATAGATATTCAATAAACTCTTGATGCTTTACTCTCTCAAGTATTTCTGTGACTCTTAAAGAACAATCTCATATATGATTCTACTCTCTTTCCAAAGGGATAATCCTCAACTTTGTCCATTTAGCAAAACTTTTGTTGAGCAATTTATCTTAAACCGGAGAATAGTTAAAAACTTTTCTCATCTTTTTGGGATCTGCCAAAATGAAGAAGAAAGTCTTAAGGAATACTTTCAAAGATTTTCCTCTAAAGCTCGTCAAATTTTAAGAGTGGATCCAAAGCTACTTAGAGGTGTTCGACCTAGGCCTTTTCACTCTTCACTAATGTGAAATCTGATTCGATCTTACATTGATTTCATTCATCGGTAGAAATACAAATAACTGTCAATGAAGCTATTAGTGCACATAGAAGATAATTTGAGATTAATTTTAAACGTAAGTATGTATCGGAAGATGTTACACCAGTATCTTAAGGAAAAAAAATATATTCAAAAGATCATGATATTACAAGACTTCTAGTTTTACTCTCATTAACACGCCTATGACCGACATCATAATGGAGATTATGAATGTCTCAAATAGCCAAAACCATTGAGAAATCCAAACGACGAAGGCTAATCATAATATTCACTTTAATCATTTGAAAGTGCATTCAACATAAAGCTGTGTTCATCTGAAGGAAGAGATTGAACGTTTAGTCTGACATGAACATCTGTGTCGCTACTTATTGAACCAACATATAGATCATCAAAAAAGAGATCACTGACATGTTAAAGAAATTTTTGGAGTTATTGAGTGAGGAGTATCACTGATACTTATCTTGGAGAAGATCTCTCTAAAGAAGCAACTCAAACAAGTTATTATTTTTATTTTATTAGAAACTTTAGAAGAGTTTGTTTTTTAAGTAAATTTTTATTATCAAAAAATTTTCATTTATTGTATTTAATAAAACCCCTGGAATGCATACCCATGAGAAAACCTTTACGGGAAGCTGGTAGTGAACAAGATCCTCACTAAAAAGACTATATAAAGTTATGTGGTTGACAAAGTCTCCATTGATAACCAATGAAAGACATGCCTCAGAAAATCGCTGGCGAAGATCTAAGAAGGGACATGATTATCACTAGAAAGACTCCAAGGGAACAAGTGGTTGATAGGGTCTTCACTCATCAAAAATCTTAGAAGGAAAAAACTTAAGATGCTACATGCTCATTAAAAATCTTAGAAGAAAAAAGTTTCAAAAGATACAAATACATCAAAAATCTCAGAAAGTATAAGTACATCAAAAATTTTAAAAGGCAAAAGTCTCAAAAGGCACATGTCCATAAAAAATCCCAGAAAGTAAAAACCTTAGAAGGTACAAGTATATTAAAATCTCAAAAATATGTATAAATCATAATCCTTTTAGGGCCAAAGCTTGGAAAAGTATATATAATTGTTAATGTATCCGAGGAAATATGTATTTTTTATATAGGGGGGAAAAGTTTATAGGCATAAGAAATAAATTAGAGCCTCTGAAAAAGGTTTATGCACTACATATCTAGGATAGTTTTAACTTTTACACAAAAAAAAGTAAAAGATTATAGAATCACACTAAAGCTTGAATTTGTGATGTGTTCCGCCTAACCAAGTCAGTTTTACACTCTAAGACTAGAGAGAATTGGAGCTTGCAAGGGGGGTCGCACACTATTATACAGGTTAGTGGAGGATTCCAAGATTTGAAGAAAAATTAAAAGTTTCTTGATTCACATTGGAGCCTAAACTCGGGATATACACCGCCTAATCAGATCAGTTTTAAATCCTGAGATTGAGGATAACTAGAGCCTGCGAGGAGAGTTATGCACCGTTATATAGTTCAGTGGACGAAGCCAAGACTTGAAGAAAAATGAAACTTGGAAATGCATTGGAGCCTGAATTTGTGATGTGCATCGCCTAATCAAGTTAATTTCAAATCATAAGATCGAGGAGAACTTGTGACTATGTAGGGGTCAGTACTATTATATAAGTTAATAGAGGTCACCAAGGGAAAAAGAAGATGTGAATTTTTCCACATCCCTCGATGATATTTATACATGAAAATGACCTTTCATATTCTCAAATAATTAAATAAAAAAAGCTTTTCAAATTCTGAAATAAAATGAATATATAATAAAAATAATAATAATAATAATAAAATCTCTTGGAATTCCATTTAAAAGTCTTTTCAAATTCTAAAATATAAAAAAATCTCAACTTTCCTGTTAAAAAAAAGTATTAAAAATAAACTTAATTAATATTAATTTTGGAAAGCAAATGAATTGACGCGTCTCCTTTGTCTGAACAAGCCCCTCGAGGTGAAAAAAATAAAAGATGAAATATATATATATATATATATATATATATATATATATATATATATATATATATATATATATAAAATAAATAAATTCAGATGAGCAGGTTGGCTCCCCTCCATCTTCTATAAGTCACGCTGGCGCAGATTAAAATTAAATATAAATATATAAATAATAAATTTATATATGATAAATAATCTATTAATAAAAATTAATAGTTATAAATTACAGACAAGTCATTTAAAATTTTGAATCTAGTTCATATTTAATCATTATAACGTATCAAAAATTTAAATTAATTATGATATTATTGAAAAATCTAATCATGTCAAGTTAAAGCAATATATATGTTTATTTATACGTAATATATACCAAATTATTTTCTAATAATTAGAAAATTATTTTTAAAGTAACAAAAATTTTTTGAACAATTTTAAATATCAATTGGTTTATAGACTTAGAAAAATTTAATATATTTTTGAATAATTAGATTTGTCATTCAAAAATAAGGAGTCAAAGGATATATCATAATAAAATTAATCAAATCAGCACGAATTTTGAAGTAACATGTATATACAAGATTAAATTATAAATAATCCAAATTATGATTTTAACAAATTATAATCGAATTGAACATCTTAATGAGACAAGTCCACTAGCGTCAAGAATGGGTTAATTCAAGCTCAAATCAAATTCAGAAAGTATACATAAAAACTTTAAAAAATTAATTAGATGGTTAAATAACCTCTAAATCTGATGTGCTTATAGTCGAATCGAGCGGCTCGACGAGATGAATCTAACGAACCCAAGATCATTTAAATTGGAGGTCATTAATGTGCTCAAATTATCAATAAATAATCAATAATTAAGAGAATTAATATGGACCGTTCGATGAAGTGGTTTGAGATTTTAGCTATAATTACTAAAGTGCCTTTCTCAGAATTCTATAAATAAATGCCCATTCTTGTCATGATGGGAGAGAGGCACTTGAATAGAACTTGGGAGGAAGCTAGAAGTGAACTTGAGAGAAGGTTAAGAGAAAGAGCTAAAGAAAAAGCAAAGAAGCTTAAAGTTCAGTCACCACCACAAGCCACCACCTTCCTACCGTTGTCACCACCGACAACCATTACGTCTAACTTCCATCACATACAATATGATTACGGAATCCCATAGTTGTCACCATGATTATATTATTTTTACTGTCTTGATTTTTCAAATAGAATCTTGTAATCCTGTTATCAGAAAAATTAGAATGTTGTAACTCAAAATACATATAGAGAAATTTTTTGACTGGGCTAGGTTACGTGATTTTTTCTCCTATTTCTAAAGTTTTTTTTTCATATATAAAAAGTAGAGTTTCTTATTCTCTTTTCAATTGTTTGTGTGTGTGTCTGAATTTTCATCAAGACATGAAGTTTTTATCAGTATCGCTATAAATTTTCGGCATGCAACAAAAAATTTCAAAAGACAGAAAAGATTCAAAGAAGAATAACTTAGGTGTGTCTAGATGTTTCTTTGTTTAATTTATTGGTGCTTATCATAAATATCTCAAGAATAATAAACATAATAATTGAAATATGATAACATTATTTATAATTAAATAATTATTTTTTAATAAATAAGCTTATAATAAAATATTTTAAACTCAGAACGTTGTTGTATAAATTAGATATAAATATGTAGCTAAAAAGGATTTTGACAGTGTTAGTATGTGGGACCTCATTAACACATTAGCAGGCAACCACTAATAAACATTTCACCATATATTATTTTGCAAGTCATTGTAAAGTCACTTTAGTAAGCAATTTATCACTTTGGCTATCTAAGCAAATAAATATTGACCAATTGAGGCAAACATGTTAAAAACTTATCCTATGCTCAAGGAACAATCCTAGTGCACTTGAGCTTCTAAGGTCACCAAGATGTTTGAAATAAATAAAAATAATAAGGGTACCTAGGAAATAATTTTATATTATTATAAAATTTAAATAATTTAAATAATTAAAACATTTAAAAAAAACTTAAATGCTCATTAAGTTTAACCAATGGTCTAAATGGTTTGAAGATCTAAAGATAATCCATTATGCACCATTTTAGAGTTTTAGGATCATAAATTTGAAAATAATGACTATTTTAAACTTTTGAAAATTAACCAACTTTATTAAGCAGTCAAAATATTTTTAAAATATTATTTTAATTAATGAATTATTAATTTTTTTAAAAAAACCATAATGCTATTTATACTATGAATTAAAAGATCCACTTGGGAGTATGACTTGGGGTATGCCTTAATAACAATAACCTTGCTTAGAAGTAAATGAAGAAATGTACTTAGGATTATGATTTAGACTAATACTTTAGTGACCTCAACCTCACCATTGATTAAATTAACAAATTTGCTTAAATCTAAAGCATAGTTTACTGCCTCAGCAATCATAACCTCCTAGAATTATGAACTAGTCTTATACTTTATAAACATTACCTTTTCATTGGATGAAGTTACAAAAAAAAAAAAAAAAAAAATCTATTTAGTCTATTATGTGGGCCAGACCATAATAACATATGATAGTAATTTAAGAAGTCAACTAAATCATATAGCCTAAGTAGGCACTCAGCAACAACAATGATAACTTTACTGAAGGTTTTTACCCTTTTGGTATTGTTATTTCTAATGCTTCATAAGTTAGAAATTCCTTATAATGAAAGTAAGGTTCTCAATTTCCTGATAATCCCTTATAATGTTAGAAAATTTTAAAATAGTTAAATTTTAAGGATAAAAGTTAAAATTTGCATTAAAATTTTATGCTTTTCTTCTCTTATTTGAGAGACTTAATACCTCTAAAATCTTTCTTAACACTTGAATGTTTATAGTTGATACCATTGGTGGGGTGTTTTACATTTGGCTATATAAATTTGTTAATAAAGTGGTTAATGTACCATGAAGGCATCGTACATTGATGCTATATAAGGCACAACCAATGAAGTTGTATGAACAGTTGGAAACAAAGCAGTTGAAGAGGTAGTTGAGGTAATTATTATGTTAGAAAATTAGTTGCAAGAATAAAATTTTAGTTTTATTCTTTAATCCAAAGATAATAATAATGATATTTGAGAATTAATAAAAACCCGAATTTTATGTGGAAAAATCTCGAAAAGAGAGAAAAATCACGGACCTATAAAAAAATTTTCTACTATGTATCCGTTTCAAAGTACAAAAGTTTCCGATAACGGATTACAATTGTATAGAGAAGCTCAATGGGAATCTCGAATCGCAACAACAAATATATACCACGCTCAAAGAAAATGCTAGTAGTAGATGATGGTGAACAGCTTAGCGCAATGAAGGTCATCGTGGTGATGCAAGACGGCCGGATGTCGGCGGCGGTGAGACAGCAATGCGTGCGACGGCGGTAGCCGACGGTACAGCGGCGTGCTGGCGATGACCGATCGATATTGACACGACGGTGCGGCGACAAGAGATCGACCACGATACGAGATTGATTAATGGCGAGGATCGAGGGGCGTCGACGACGGTGGCAACCAACGCGGGGTGAAACCGGAAAGTGGTGGCACAATTATGCTTGGAGGATTTTCAAGCTTTAGAGCTCTCCTCTCTTTGCTTGAGCTCTGTGTGAAGAATGAGAGTATTTATAGATTAGAGTGACATTTCAGAATACATGCAAAATCAAACCACTCCACTCCTGACGACTCAAAATGATTCCTTTGATCATTTGATGTATTTTAAGTATTTGAATGCTCAAATGCAGTCAGGATTATGAGATCTTAGGCTTGTTAGATTCGGCTCGTCAAGACACTCGATTTGACTATAAACACTTCATGTTTAAGAGCTATTTATGGATTTAACTGATATCCCAAAGTTTCCAATGATATTTTAAGTGCTTGATCTCGTCTAGTTTCAACTTAGGATCAACTTGCTTTTGACATCAAGATTCATGCTTCGACTAGTAATATTTTAAGTGCCATATCAGTTGCCCCCTATTTTTGGATGACATTATCTCAATCAACCAAAAATATATACGCCAAATACTTGAAATAGTAAATTCTTCAATGAAATTTGAGGGTCCATTAATCATATTTTGAGAGAACAGATCTTCATGGGAGCACAAGATTATGATCAAGCGGATGCGATGGTATGCTATGGCACAAGGTTTCGGGGTTATGGACCAATCAACATTTACTTGCTCTACAGCTCTCGGCGCTGATTTAAGGCTGGCGCATTTGGTGTTGCATTTGCTAATGCTCAGAAGCAAAACCTCACCGGTTTTTTGTCTATTTTTGTTCATTTTAGTTTCACCCATTTTGCTTAGATCTAAAGCATAGTTTACCTGCAAACCTCTCTAGAATTATGAACTAGTCTTATACTTTATAAACATGACCTTTTCATTGGATGAAATTACAAAAAAATAAAAAAATCTATTTAGTCTATTATGTGGGCCAGACCATAATAACATACGATAGTAATTTAAGAAGTCAACTAAATCATATAGCCTAAGTAGGCACTCAGCAACAACAATGAAAACTTTACTGAA
This sequence comes from Cymbidium sinense, assembly GCA_021442155.1. NCBI lineage: Eukaryota > Viridiplantae > Streptophyta > Magnoliopsida > Asparagales > Orchidaceae > Cymbidium > Cymbidium sinense. Next base: position 129,262,153 of record CM038220.1, on the reverse strand, counting down.
GACTTTAAAGAATAACCCTTTTGGTATTGTTATTTCTAATGCTCATAAATTAGAAATTCCTTATAATGAAAGTAAGGTTCTCAATTTCCTAATAATCCCTTATAATGTTAGAAAATTTTAAAATAGTTAAATTTTAAGGATAAAGTTAAAGTTTGCATTAAAATTTTATGCTTCTCTTCTCTTATTTGAGAGACTTAATACCTCTAAAATCTTTCTTAACACTTGAATGTTTATAGTTGATACCATTGATGTGTTGAGCCTTTCATTTGGCTATATAAATTTGTTAATAAAGTGGTTAATGTACCATGAAGGTACATTGATGCTATATAAGGCACAACCAATGAAGTTGTATGAATGTTGGAAACAAAGCAAGAGGTACTTGAGATAATTATTGCGCTAGAAAATCGCTATGGTAGAGAATAAAAATTTGCCTTAGCTTTGTTGGAATCCAACACAATACAGATATTTGAGGAATTAATAAGAAAACTCAATTTTACGTGAAAAAACCCTAAAGAGGGAAAACTACGGCCTAAATAAAATTCTTCCACTATGTATCTGTTTCAGAGTACAAAAGTGTTCCGATAACGGGATTACAGAATTGTATATGAGAAGGGCTGACAATGGGAACCTCGAATCGAGACAACACTATATAGTCACGCTCGGTTGTAGCTTGGTAGTAGATGATGAAAATGGGGTCACCGATGACAGGGGGTCATCGGTGATGACCGAAGACGGCCAACGATGTAAGGGCGATGACCAATGGTAGTGCATGATGACCGCCATGGTCTGGCGATGAACCGCGGACGATGGTTGACGATGGTGGCCGCGGACAAAGGGTCGACGGGTGAGGACCGCGATGGAGATTGACGATGATGAGGATCGAGTGGCTCTTGTGGGAACCAAGGTGGTCAACCCACGAGTGGTGGCACGATTATGCTTGGAGGATTTTCAAGCTTTAGAGCTCTCTCCTCTCTTTTGCTCTCATGTGAAGAATGAGAGGCTATTTATAGATTAAAAGAGTAACGTTTCTATAAATACATGCAAAATCTGAACCACTCCACTCCATTGAACGGCTCAAAATGATTCCTTTGATCATTTGATATATTTTAAGTATTTGAATGCTCAAATGAAGCCAGAATTATGAGATCTTGGGCTTGTTAGATCCGGCTCGTCAAGATGCTTGATTTGACTATCCATGTTTAAGAGCTATTTAGGGATTTAACTGATATCCCAGAGTTTCCAATGATATTTTAAGTGCTTGATCTCGGCTAGTTTTAACTTAGGATCAACTTGGTTTTGACATCAAGATTCTGCTTTCGACTAGTAGTATTTTAAGTGTCATATCAATTGCCCCTCTATTTTTGGATGACATTATCTCAATCATCCAAAAATATATACACCAAATACTTGAAAATAGTAAATTCTTCAATGAAATTTGTCCATTAACCATACATTTTGAGAGAACATCTTCATGGGAGCACAAGATTATGATTATAGAAGGTGTAGCAAATATGTCCTGCATGCGCATAAGGTTTCGGGTTATGGACTAATCTGACATTTACGGCCAGCATCTGCACCTGATGCACCTGCGCACACCAGCGCCATGGGTGGTCATTGGCACAGCCAAGGAAGGAGGCATGCAAGGCGTGTCTACCATGGCCTGGTTTGATGCCTGCATTAAACCGCTACGAGGAGGGGTTTTTTGTCCATTTGGTCCATTTTCTGCCACCCATTTTTGCGCTTTTGATTTTTTACCTTTTACCCCTATAGAAGGTCTATAAAATTCCCCTAAGGCTAAGGGAGAAGGCATACACCTCATATGCTCTAATTTTCCTCTTCTTCTTAAGAGAAAGTCATTCGAAGGTGATCAAGGCGTAGTTCACGGAGGGTTCTCTCGAAAGTGGCCAACTGCTCTCAATTGACCGTTGAGGCGATCAAGGCTGTAGTTCATATGAGGGCTCATTTTCCCTCAAAGATCAACTGCCTCTCGGAATCGGTTTGAGGCAATCGATCTCAGATCCTACATCTTCTTGTAGAAAATTGGATTTCTTAAAACTTCAATGGATGATTCAACAGTTGATAATTGCCAAGATGACGGGGGGAAGAGTTAATTAGGAACCGTCATTCGAACGACTCGAAAAGTTTGGCTGGTAATTTCAGAACATCCTTAGAGAGGAATAAATTCTTCTTTTTTTTCATATGTATGCGTATCCTTTTCTTCAGATCGAAAAAATTTTATCCCAAGTCCGAGTAGAGAGTCAAAAAAAGGATATGCAAGTATTGGTTGCTTCACAAAATTCTGATTTTGTCATTTCTTTCTTTCTTTCTTTATTTATTATGTATTTTCACAGGGTGATGGCCGGAAGAAAACCCATAGTGTGACAGCTACAGACGATATACCATCCACTGTCACATTAGATAGTTTAATGGTGTTTCACAGGAAATTTCACTTCCCTAATGAGTTGGTGGCTATTGTTGCCAAAAAGTCTAATCGAGCCCGTTCACCTTTGCCAGGATATTATATTATTTCTGAGATGATTCTTCATGTGGGACTGCGATTCCCTTTGGCTCCCGAGTTGATTGAGATCTTTAAAATATGTGGTGTAGCTTTATCATAATTTTCATTTCGAGCTTTAGTGATCATCATTAGTTTGGCTGTCTTTTTTAGAGAGCGTGGTGTTGTTTTGAATATCAAATACTTGTGTCGAATATGTAGATTCACATGTGATGCTCGGATGTTTCTTATCTGATATAAGAATTGGATAGAATTTTCAGCACGGAATCCATCTAGAAGTTGGTCTAATTGATTCTTTTTTGTGAAAAATGAGTGGGGCCTCCCTGAGTGATGGGAATGATTGAATAACCTTGCAGATCCATTGCTGATTGAAGATAATGAAATCTTAGCAACTCTTAATATTCCTGATGTAGGAAGCTTACAACATGAGTTACGTCACATTGGCAAATATATAGTTGAAGATAGAATGTTCAAGGTTGGCCTTTCCATCCAGTCAGGGAGATCTCATGCTCTTCCATTAAAGAGGTCAAGTAAAGGTGATCAAAGGTCTCCTCAAATTCATAGGATTCTTTCAAGAAGCCCGTTATGAAATCACGGTGGTAGCAATGTTTCAAGAAGCTCGCGACAGCGCCATGCCAAAGTGACTATGTCAAATATCTGCGGAGAAGGTGTTTGCCCCCAGTTAGCCTCTGAGAGTTTAGCTATTTCAACTCATAATGGGGGAGTTCATTTTTGCATATTCTGAAGAGGTGTTAACGATGCACTGGACATCAATGAGTGATGAATTAGTAATGCTTGTCTTCTCTTCCTCTTTGTTTTCTTCTTTTCCTTTTTCTTGTGTAACATTTGTGATGATTTTTTTTTAGGTAGCTCAAACATATGGCTCATTTGGGTAGTCTAGAAAGTGGAATACTAAATTTGTGAAAGTAAAATATCTGCAAGGCAAGTATGAGTGAAAGATGAGTGTTAAGGCCAAAGAAGTGATGACTCTGGAGGATCAACTAAGCGGGTGTAGAACTGAGCTAGAGAATATGTCGACTTCTCTTTCTCTCCAGCGTCAGAAGGTGGAGCGCACTCGTGATGAGCTGATTGAGGTGAGGGCATAGACTCGCCAGAAAGAGATAAGACTCAAGGCACTTGCAGTGGAGAAGAAAGCTCTCGAACTGGAGAAGAAAGCATTATAAGATCATTTTTTTGAGAAGGAGCTTATAATGTCAGAAGCGGAAGCAAATAAAATCTCCTTGAAGACAGTGGAAGACTTTAAGAACTCCCTGGCTTATCACGATACTATTGAAGACCATGTCCAGGAAGCTCGTAATCATATTCTTGATGTTGAAGTGAAGGACTTGGAGCACTAATGTTTAGAGGAGGGCTTCATCCAAGGGTTCCTAAAAGGAATCCGCTTAGTACATCACAAAACCAGAGCTAGTATCGAGAATCTATCTCCCAGCCAAGTATCTGAAGACCCTTTGCCAGATTCAAGAGATGAAGGAGTCGAGAGTGAGTCCAAGGGAGCATCTCCTAATGATGAGGAGGACGTTGATATCATGTAGCATCACTTGAGGATGCATTTTTTTCTTTTATCTATGTATTGTTATTATTTTATATTAGAATTTTGATTCTTTCTTATATCATCATGTTAGTGTTATCAATGATAATTTTTTTTTAGATATGCTCTTATTTTTATTTTTACATATCCGGGTGATTGGTCGAATATTATTCACGACGCTAACCTATACGGATGAGGCCGTGGGAAGTCCACCAGAACCTTTTGACTATCCAGGTATTAGTCAAAATATTATTTGATATCTTACCGTATGGAAGAGGCCATGGGATGTCCAAAGAAGGACCTTTTGACCTATCCAGGTATTAGCCAAAGTGTTACTTGACTTACAGTATGGAAGAGGTCCCATCAACTCCCCATGGGATTGATCATGCCGTGACTGAGATACAACGTGAGTTGCGCATTTCTCAAGTGGGAGGATTAATTGAAGAAGATTGTTTATATGCAACAAGCTTGAAAGAAAAAGCTGTAAATTCATTACTCTGATAAGGTCGGTGATACAATCATAAGATGATTTTAATAAAGATATAAGTTTGAAGAGGAAATGACAAACGAGACAAAATAAAAGTTGAAATAATTATGCAGTAGGAATTACTGATAATATTTTTGAAGATTCTCAGTGTTCCAAGTTCGAGGTAAAGTTTTTCCCTCTAGATCCTTGAGCTTGAATGTTCCTTCCTTGACCATAACTATAACTACATATGGGCCATCCCAAAGAGGTGAGAGTTTATTGCGTTGAGGGCCTTTGCTCAGCCTTGAGACTGGACCAAGTCATAGATAGATGGGACTAGATTTTACTCTTGAAGTGATGAGCTATCCTTTGGTGATGGAAGCAAGTATATGTCACTTGTTTTGGGGAGTAGGTCCAGGTGTTGTTAGAGTTTTTCTTCGTTACCATCATGATCGAATAATTAAACTCTTGGACTTGGAACTCTGATATCTACTGGTATAATTGCTTCTGTACCGAAACACAAGTTATATGGTGTCTCACCAGGGTTAGTGATGTAGTGCGGTAATCCCAAAGAATATTAGAAAGCTCATCAACCCATTGCCCCGCCTTCTCAAGATGTGTTTTAGTCCTTTGAGTATAGTCATTGGTAGCCACCGTCCATTAGTTTGAGAATGTGCTATAGCCGTATGCAGTAGCTGAATGTGAAGATCTTCGCAAAAGGATGTAAAGACTTTTCTAATAAATTGGTTTATTTTCAGTGATGATCTTTGTAGGAAGACCGAATCGACATACTATGTTTTTACAAATAAATTATTTATCATTTGCCTCCATAATTTTAGTGAGTGGTTCATCTTCCACCCATTTAGTGAAGTAGTCGATGGCTAAAATGATAAACTTTCGTTGTCATGATGCTATCGAAAAGGTCTCATGATATCAATTCCCCATTGAGCAAAAGGCCACGGGCTTTGAATGGATGATAGCTCTATATGTGGCATGTGAGGGAGGTTAGAGTGCAACTGACAACTTGCACATTTTTTTGTGAACTCCAAGACATCTTGTTTCATCATGGGCCAATAGAACCCTTGTCTTATAATTTTAAGGGCTAGCGCCCTTTCTCCTAGGTATTCTCCACATATCCCCGAGTGAATCTCTCTTAATGCGTAATCGACCTCTGATGGTGAGAGGCATTTGAGGTATGACCCAGAAAAAGCTCGTTTGTATAGTTCACCTACGATAATAATAAAGTTTGAAGCTTGTCTTGAGATGAGTGGTTGGGTCTTTAGGAAGGGTCCCTTCTTGTAGAAAAGACAGGATGAGGTCCATCCACGAAGGTTTCTTTATCTCATTAATTGCTTGTATTACTCATGACCCTTGGATACTAGAAAAATATATTTCTTCAACATGTCTCTTAAATAGATTTCCAGAGATGTAGCAAGCTTAGAGAGCCACCGAGTATTCTTCTCGCAAAGATGTGAATGATTTAATGTGTCTTGAAATGGGCAAGAAGTGACTTTACTAAGTTGAAGTATTACGCCAACTGAGGATTATGAGTATTAAAGTTTCCCTCAACCTGGGAGGCGACAAGCTGAGAGTTAGTGTGGATCACTAAGTTTTGAGCTTCACAATCGATGGTGAGTCTCAACCCTATGATGAGAGCCTCATATTCAGCCATATTATTAGTTGTAAAAAATTTTAGGCGAAGTCCATACTCTAAGGTATTCTGCTGGGGGAAAATAAGTAAGATTCCTACTCAGACCAAGATTAAAGCTCCATCAACATAGAGGTCCTGAGACTAAAGACGGTAGTAGATAGCTCATTTGAGTTGGCATTCCACTATAAAGTCTGAGTACTTGAGACTTTATATCGTGAGGTAGAAATGGATATCAAACTCTCCCAATTCTACAGACCATTTAATTAACCTCCTAGATGCCTCTGGTTTCTGTAGATGGCCCTTAATGGTAAATGAGTGTAAACACCGATAGTGTGAGCTTAAAAGTATAGACGCAATTTTCATGTTGAGAAAACTAAAGCCAGAGCCACCTTATTTTCCAGTGAATAATGACTTTCTATATCAGAGAGAATTTTATTGACATAGTAAATTGGTCGTTGTATCCCATTTTTTTCTCGCACTAAAACTGAGCTTATCGCGTGGGAAGAGACTCCGAGGTATAAGTATAACATCTCTCCTTGAATAGGCTTGGATAATAGGGATGGAGATGCTAAATACTCCCTTAGTTGCTTAAAAGCAGACTGACATTCATCTGTCCACTAAAAAATATTATTTTTAGCTCCCTTTAATATTTTAAAGAATGACAAGTATTTTTCCCTAGAATGGGCTAGGAAACAGGATAAGGCAGCAATTCGTCCATTTAAATATTTAACTTCTTTGATATTCTTCGGAGGAGTCATATCATTTAGAGCTTTGATTTTATCGGGATTGGCCTCTATTCCACAGTGGGTTAACATAAACCCAAGAAATTTTCTCGATAATCCCAAAAAACACACTTGGTTAAGTTGCATGTTATAATGTCGAAGAAGGTTAAAGCATATTTCTAAGTCAAAAATATGCTGCGATTCTTCAAAGTTTTTTACTAACATGTCATCCACATATACCTCCATCATTTGGTAGGTCTTTAAAATCCTTATTCATAAGGCGCTGATAGTAACCAAAGATTTTTTAACCCAAACCACATAACTTGGTAATAGTATAAACCTTTATATGTTTGAAATGCTATGGCTTCTTCATCCTGTCTATTTTTATTTGGTTGTAACTGAGTAAGCATCCAAAAAATCGAGCATTTGATGTCGACGTAGATCGACCAATTGATCAATTCGAGGAAGAGAAAACTATCTTTCTGCAAGATTTATTAAGGTCGTAATCAATACACATTCTCCATGTTCCATTTGTTTTCTTAACCATGATAATATTTGCTAGCCATGTAGGTAATGTACCTCTATATGAATCCGCTTCTAGAGCTTGTTAACTTATTGTTCAATAGCTGAGGTGATCAGTGCAAAATTCGCTTCTTTTGGATGATCGGTTTGAATGTTGGATCAATCTTGAGGGAGTGCATGATCACATTGGGGTCGACCGCATATCCGGACTCCAAGCGAAGATGTCTTGATTTTGCGTAAGAAGTCTATGTATTTTTTCCCTTTGTTCTTCCGAGAGCAGATCCCACTTGCACTGCTCGTGGATTGGTCATCCGATAATGCAACAGAGAGCAAGTCTTAACAAAGCGGGGTACTTCTTCATCTCAAAATTAAAATCTTCGTCAAGGTCACGATATGGTTGAGCTTGTCTGAGGTAGCATGATTGTGCTATCTGTTGATTTCCATAGACCACCCCAACCCCAATGAGGGTTAGAAATTTCATCTTAAGATGAGACATTGAAGTGATGGCACTAAAAATTGATTGGAGGGGCATTCCGAAGATAACGTTATATGCTGAATTTTACTTGACCACCATGAATTTGATTGAATGAGTCACTTATCGAGGAAATTCTGAGGATAATATGAATGGTGATTGTCCCCTCTACCGCAGACCATTATCAAACCCGTATAATGGTCCTGCAGCGGGTTGAAGCTTTTCCCTAACCAAGCCCATGCTAAGGAATGTGGAGTAAAATAAGACATCAATTAACTCCCATTGTCAAATCAAAATTTTCTTAACATTATAGATGGGTCACCCATCATCGCCAATGACAAGTGATCTTGATGAGGAACATGACTCTAAGTCCGAAGTCATTAAAAGTGATGGAATGATTAATATGAGATTTCTTTAATTCTGGCTCTTCAGAGGTGGTAATGAGAACTCGATTAGATAGTATTGGTCCTGCGATTGTTTCAATTTCTCCAACTGTTTGATGACTATTTTGTTATTTCTGTGATGATTGTCTTGGTTGCCCCGCAGTTGGAGTTATGTTTGTTTGAGTCTATTGATTCTTCACAAATCGACGTAGATATCCTTGTTGAATGAGCCTCATTTCTTCTTCTTTGAGTTGTTTGCATGCCTCATAGTATGTCCACTGATGGAAGTGACAATATTTCTGATTTTTGAATTTGGTTTCGGATGTGGCCACTTGATGGTTTCTTCATCTCGAATAGCCATCGGATATTAACACAGATGTGTTCACCGTGTGTATTCCTTTTCGTCGTGGTTCACGTTTGATGTGAGGGTCGGAGGGAGATCACGCGCCTTTGTTGCTTTTGATGGGATTTGGCCCGCATTTCCCTGGCACTCTTGCATTTTCCTAGATTGTTCAAATTATTGATATATTATAAATTTCATCGCGTAAATTTGTGCTTCCACACGATGAACCAAGTCGGCATATGAGTGGACCGTATGTCGCATTAGTGATGAGTAAAAGGCCCTAGAGTGAGCTCTCTAAGGAAAACTCCTCTTAATAGATGGTCTACCGTGTATTTGACGAGCTTCTATGAGAACCTCTTGAAGTATTCCTTAAGTGATTCACCCTCATTTTGATGAATGCGAGAGATGGGAGGAATCTTTATGATCCTTCATTTGCAATG